>BMAV01002441.1:0-287785 GCA_019973955.1 Trichonephila inaurata madagascariensis | reverse complement strand
TATCATTTGAAAACATCCATGTCTTCTCCGGGGTTCGAACCCAGCCCCTACGGCACAGCAGTCAGCGTCGCTAACCACTATACCGTATGGTCATAGTTTTTCTCAGATTGATTAACTGTTTATTGATTCACTATGAAGCAACACGAGGGCTAATGGCAACGGACCTCGTAATAGCCAAGTGACACAAAACACATTTGTTGGATTAATATTGTCACGGAGTTCGAAAGAAGTACACCGTTCAGTTAAGCAAACACAATTAGATTTATTCTAATGAGGAAGCTCGATACAACACTGGATTGAGAACATACCCAGCTGGCGACGTACTCGGCTTTTATACACTTGCCGAATATTCGAGAAATATTCAGTATGCACTCTAAAGTATGATCTAGATTCATCTAGAACCTAGACAAACAAAATACATTAATAATGAAAACAAAAATTCCACTCTTTGGATAAATCTTCCGGGGCCGGGATTCGAACCCGAGACCAGAGGAAATGGAGACCAACGCTCTGCCAACTGGGCTGTCGGGACTTGTAGCAAATTATGTGTGCGGTAATATTTAATACGCAGTCAAAATCAAACTAATAGTGGTAACTCTTCGAGGTTGAATTCAATGAAATCTACTTTTGTGTGTAACAATTATTTATTAACTTAAGCTGGGTTATTGCTATCAGGGGTGCTCTCAACTCTAATAAGGACAGTATCTGGATCCTGGCAGACAGTAGGAGCTCCACCCAATATTTGTAGAATTGGCCAAAAATTATGGACAGTACTGGTCTGGATATTATTTCCAAATTGGATAGACCTATTCAGAGGAAACTACTGTGTCTCCGTTGCATGTGATTGAGCAAGGGAACGAAGCTGGTGATGTAGAAGTTGTGATCTTCTTAACCCCGTCTCATCTGTCTTGAGCCATTCTGAAATTCATTCCCTCCAAAGAGTTAAAAAGAATCCGACTTGGCAAAACCCTCCTGCTCATCACTGGTATGCATTTAAGAGTCATAGCCTGTCTCTACAGGGCAAGAGATCCAGGGCTCTTCAAACGTCCTTTGCACACTTTAGAAACAGTCGCCGTCGTGGTACAGTTGTTTGGAGATCCAGACTTGGCTCGTGACATTCTTATACGGAAAGGTCAAATGAACTTGGTGTAGGCTTTCTTGCTCCAAGAGGATTTGAAACAACAACAAGTTGGGTTATAAAAAGACGGTAAATATAGTCAACAAAAAAAGGTGAAAAACACCCAGTGATGGTTTTTCATAGCGACCACATCCATCTTGGCCATCTACTGAAGATATATGTAGTTGCGCTTCGGCTGTTTAATGTAGTCAGTTACAGTTATTATCACAAATATAGTTAAAACTATACATTTCCTTATGACTTGCAAAATATATAAATAGCGCGTATTATTTGTGAAAGTTTACTTCTAGCTAGCATTGATTTTAAACGGGTTCACAGAATTTTATTTTTACACTGCCTTTAACAATTAAATAGTGAATGAATTCCCCTTTAGACCAGTCATTAAGGCTTTTAATCTTTTTTCCCTTCTTTTTGTGTCTTCTAGAAAAAGAAGAAATCGCATGCCCCTTCAAAGGAAGGAAATTTTTTTGTCGATGAAACTCTTTCTAAATGATAATTAAAGAGGGTTGTTCTTCCCAGCCATTATTACAGTCTACATATCCAGTTGTATTGTGTGTGAGTTGTAATGTTCATCATGGGTGTTTCTGTTCAAGATGACGGGTGTATTTTAGGAATGCGTCGTAGCCGTTCTCACCAGTAGCTGGGATTTATTGAGGATGTTCAGTTGTCCTTGGAGAGTATTATTCAACCAGGAATTCTAAGCTGAAATGCCATCTGCTGTTCAATTTAAGAAAAGCGAGCGGTGGGTTAATGGTCTTGGAAATGATATTTATATTTGAACTGGTCACCTTCAGAGCCGTTTATTTCTTAATTGCTGACTAATCAATGAAAAAATTCATTCCTCCAGTTATTTAAGCACTTTTCTTTTCTGTTCGATTTGCGGAGAAGAGTTCACAGCAAATGATTTTGTCCCCCCACCGATTAAAAACAGAATTCCTCTATAGTGGCTGTAATAACGTAGTGATCATGGCTACAAGCTCATGGTGATTTTTGCGCCACTAAAGAGCCAACATGTAGAGCCTCAGAGTCTTCCCAATGGCGTGGAGTGGAAGTTTGGAGTCTGGGATAATGACTATTAACCTGCTCTCTTGAGCGTGGTTCAAAACTACGAGGTCTGTTGCCAAGGCCTCCCATATTGCTTTATACCGGTACATTAATAAACATTAACTCCCTGAACAACAAATTGTCATCGACAGGCAATTGTTGGTAACGTGGATAAGATACTTCAGTTTTCAAAATACAAATGAATTCAGTCACCAAACAAAAGGTGAAAAGTTATTTTTTCACTAAGAGTTTGTGAAAAATCTCACTTAATAAACTTATTTTCTTTGTGATTGCATTCAGATTCCGACAAAAAAGTCAGGTAACATGCAGGTGGTTTGTAAGAAGATAGGATGATATCCTTTGAACATTAAGTTTGGGGGTAAGACTGGGACAATGGAAAAAACATAACCCAAGTCATCTCAAAACCACACTTGTGACTGCAGGGATTGTTCACAGTACACATAAACAGAGACCAATAGTCGTAGTTATGAAACCAATTCTAACTAATCGACTAGAGAAGTGTTGTCAAATCCATGCCACAATAGAACCTAAGAAAAGAAAAAGAAATATCTGAACGCTCATTAGAATGGTTAGGTTGAGACTATGAACAATGTTACAGCTCTCCAAAGACAATTCAGGATTGTATCTAGTACTGGTACTCACTAATATATTATTTAAACTGCAAACTACAAGAGCAACACAGGCTCAAAATATAAATATCTAAAAGATATAATTTTTTGAAGTTAAAATTAAGTAATTGAATCACTTACACATTATTTATACAAAAATAAGGCTTTAAAAAAGTGTAAAATGTTTAAAATATAATCCTAATTTTAAAAATTATAAGCATATGAACATAAGAAACATCTCTGCTGTAAATATTAAGTTTTACTTTGCGCATGATATTTTCTAAAATAATATCTCTAATTACTAGCAATAAGTTTTTTATACAGATAAATGTATCCTTATTACACTGTAACTATTTTTATATTATCAGAATAATAAATTATATATTTTTAAAATATTAAAAAAATAAATAAAAAATTATTTTTTTTTAATTTTAATTTTTTTCAAATATTTTAAAATACAAAAGATATACAATACTAAAATTAGATAAGGTGTTAAGACTATGATACATATTATAATTCTGTAAAGTTTTATACGTCAAAGACTAATATTTTACAAAATAGCGTGCGCTAAGTAAAATTTACTTAATATTTATTACAGAAATGTTTCTTGTTTTCATATGCTTAGAATTTTTAAAATTATGATTGCATTTTAAGAATTTTGTACTTGTTTGAAACCTTATTCCTTTATAAATAAAGCGTAAAAAATTCATTCAAAAGATTCATTTCATTCTCATTTCAAAGAATTACAACTTTTTGAAAATTATTTATATTTTCAGCCCTCGAGACAAAATAAACTCCCCTGAGACCCCCCCTTAAAATATTACTTTTATTTTTGAATATTAAGCATAAATAGCATTACGGTATCCGATCACTGTAATGCTATTTACATCTGAAATCAGAGGAAAATTTTCGTCTTAACGAAATGGATTTATTCACCAAAAGAATGTAACTTAAAAGATAATACTAACCTACGAAATAATATTGTTGCGTTGATTGGGTGTTCGTGGATTAATGCTCAATCAATCTCAATGAACAAAACAGTTCTACAAGAGAGATTAAATTTATTGTCGAAAACAATCCTTAAAATACAGGATGCACAGCAATAAAATTCGTACAAAAAGGTTAAGAAAGCTCTCACACCCCAACGTAACTATCAATGTCTAAAAATACTAAGATTTAAGGATAAATACTATTCGAAAACAGTCACTCGGTCGTAGTCGAACACACCAAAGGGAGCACTTTAACAGAGCTGGAGTAGAAAAAACTCAATTTCAACAAACGACCGCTATTTAGAGTCTGCATGGCTGCCTTCAACTTCTTTCTCGAACAAATCGCTTATGTCATAAGTCAATACGCCGTAAACGTTTCCAGTAATTTCAAGAGAAGCCATCTGGTCGCCAAAATGATGCCATCCTGACTGTATCGCCAATATTTCTCCAAGTACCTGTTGAACCACCATTATGATGTAAGAGAAGGCGTTGCTTGCGAATATTATAGTTTTTATCATAAAATAAATGCAACAGAAAGTAATATTAATGTATTAAACATGTGCAGGATAAAAATTTTTACTCTATCTTAAAACAATATTAAACTCTAATTACCCAGAAATTCGTATTAATATATTATCTAAAACTGGAAATTATCAAATGAACTAACCCAACATTAATCTAAAAGGAAAAAACAACTAACATCAACAAACATAAAGAGAATATACACACATCCTTTAAGGAAAAAAAGATTTTAAAAATAGTAGTAAAACAACAAATTAGAAGTGTCATGGAGATAGTTGGTTCAAAATTCATTGTTTTCAATCAAGGAGATGGCGTAAGGGAAAGGGAAAAAATGGTTCGCTTAAGAATCTTATGAGGCACCTCTTTCCCATAATTAATTCGTTGCCCAACTGCACAGATAAATCCTATTCGCCGTTTATTTTTAAATTCATTTTGAAACATTGGAACGAAGTAAATAGTTCAAGGAATTCGTCCCACAGCGGGAATTCTGCTAGTTTGTAATTTATTGAAGCGTTTAAGCAAAAAACCAGATGCTAGTTAGAATATTAATTAAGCAGTTTTGCGTTTGTGGCTAGTTCATTAACTTAATTGAGTTTAAGTTACCGTGACGCACCGTGGGGAATTTTTGGTGCTCTGTGTTAAAACGTTTAATGAAATTAAATTAACCTTTCTGCTTTCGAAATTCTAAATGAAGATGAAAAAATACAATTGCCAATGAAAAAAGCCACACTATATACTTTTCATATTAAAAAAATAGTACTTTTATAATATATTACCATGGCTTTCCAATTCTGTCTTGTAATGTTTACCTATTCTCATACTTATTGTTAATTTCATAGTATTTCTGGGAATTACCCCCCCCTTCGCAGGGATATTTTATATATTGTTGCAATTTAAAAAATAGTGTGTTTTTGTATTTGGATGTGTAATGCCTTTATCTTACTCTAAATTTAATTTAATTTATGTTAAAATTGTAATACTCACAAGCAAAGCCATCCATTACGTTTTATGGTGATTCAATGAGAAATTGGCGAAATCTTGGCAATAGAGCCAAGTAGGCGCCATTTTGGGTGTCCAATTTGGCGACTTTAATAACCATTTTTTTCAACTTGACGTCATGTTGGAACAGGTTCGCAAATTTCTACAAATTTCACGATCTATGACCAAGCGGGTCTTTTCGTTTTCCGCGAGGATTAAAAAGAAGAGGCTCACCGAAAGTCAGTTAGTCTGGTTTTTACTAGCGATCAGTTAGCTATTGCCTGATTGTTGAAACGGTTATGATTACTTTTTTGTTTAACCGGGGTTATTGTAATAATCTTTTTTACGCGGTATTTTTTACACCGAAAGTGTCAGTGCTGCTGAAGGTGGGAAGACCTTCTGAGATTTATTCTGCGAATATTGCATCGGAAACCTGCATCTCAAGGATTGGATTTTCCACAATTAATTCTCATCGCTCTTAAGGAACTGCCTTGTTCTTTGCGACTGATTTGCATAAGATCCTCGAACCCCGGATCAACGTAACAATTTATATTAAGGCCAAGAGTTTGCTGTTGTACTATTGTAACTAATACTCCTTACTGTTTTGACTGGTTATACTTAGGTTCATAACTGTTTGTATATATTTTTATGGATTTTATATATATATAGGCTTATTCTCTACAAACAAGAGATAACATCCAACAATCACATTCGAAAAACACATAGACAGTATCAAAATCACACAATGAAGGACACATGAGCAACCGAGATTAAAAATTATAAGTTATAAAATGGATGCTGCAGTATTATAAACATTGCTGACTTAGGACAGTTAATATATAAAATAATTTATATAAAAATGGGGTTGAACATGTTTTTTGGCCAGCCAACCTTCCCCCTTTACGTAAATAATACTGAGCAAAAAACTTTCGAAAGTAATGGATAGGAATATCTAAATCCATTACAAGATAGAGGTAACTTACCTAAACATTACACTTAGAAATGCAGAGCCCGCGCTAAATCTGAGTGCAATAAATATAAGTTATTTCCAGATTCTATACCCTAATACAGATTTAAATCATGTGAATGGCTGAAAAGTAGCACTTAACAAAAATATAAAAAGAATGGAAATAAAAATTAATAAGAGTTACACACAAATTATATCATAACTTTAATAACACTAGAGTATAAATATGAATAAAATAATAATAAGTAAGTTTATCTAATATTAGAATATGGAGATAACTATAACTATGAAGTATTTAAATTTATATTAATAAACTATTATCAATCTCAGAATTTTTAATCCTTACTATTTTGAATAGCTTTATTCGTATAACTATTAATAAAATTAATTGGGTGTTTCTGATTTAAAAAATATTTAGTAAAATGTTTATAGTTATATATATATATAGTTACATTAATAATTCTAAATATTACATTTATAGTTATATGGACGACATAATCATTTTTGGCAAGCACAAGTCAATTTTATACCTAACACTAATTTTTATCCACAATATCTTAATTTAATACAGACAAATAGTAATAACAATGAAGCAAATTTTTTTGATATACATAACAAATTAAAAGATAATGCAATTGTTTCTAATATTTATGATAAAAGAGAAGAATCTAATTTCAATATTATAAAAGTTCCTCATTGGGAGGTGATGTACATGTTTTTTAATTTAAAATATTGTTATTCATATACAACCAATAAATTTCGGGTGTCTAAAAAAAAGAAATAAAAAATTTATAAACATTTTTCTAAATATTGCTTAAATCAGAAATACCCAATTTAAATTTTTATTAATAGTTATATGAATAAAGCATTCGAAATAGAAAGGGATTAAAATTTTTGATTAATAATGTTTATAACTAAAATTTATATTTTTCCTAGTTATAGTTCCCTCCATATTCTAATATTTGAAAAATTACATTATTATTTAATTCATATATCCCCCTATTCACTAAAAAGGGGTTTTGCACTCTCTTTTTAATTTTTTTCTTTAATACTTATCTCAACTGCTACATTTCAGCCATTCATATGCTTTTAATACGCATAAGGGTCCAGAATCTGGCAATAACTTATTTATTGCACTCAGATTTAGCGCGGGTTCTGCATTTCTAAGTGCAATATTTAGGTAAGTTACCTCTATCTTGTAATGGATTTAGATATTCCTATCCATTACTTTCGAAAGGTTTTTGCTCAGTATTATTTACGTAAAGGGAGAAGGTTGGCTGGCCAAAAAACATGTTCAACCCCATTTTTATATAAATTATTTTATATATTAACTGTTCTAAGTCAGCAATGTTTATAATACTGCAGCATCCATTTTATAACTTTTAATTTTTAATCTGGGTTGTCATGTGTCCTTCATTGTGTGATTTTGATACTGTCTATGTGTTTTTCAAATGTGATTGAGGGATGTTTATGTTTATCTCTTGTTTGAAGAGAATTAGAATACATATTATATATATATACACTGGTGTGCAAAACTTAAGCAACAGGTGGGTTTATTGCCATAACTTCACGAAAAATCATCTGAGAGAAATGAAATTCTGAAATGAGGGAGAGTATTATGTACGTAAAGGATGACGAAAGCATCGGCGGAATACAACGCATACGGTATGGAATCAAACAAAAACAAGCTTTATTGAACGCATAGTATCGTGACTCATGATTGTCTATCAACAGGAAGAACAAGCAGATGTTCTTAATATGGTATATGCTCCCCCCTTACTACAATGGTTGCTTTGAAACTCTCCGCATACTCAGAACCAGCTGGTGCAACATTTCTTGAGGTAGGAGTGCCCATTCCTCAATCAACATCTGTTTGAGTTGTTGGTTGTACTCCAGATGATGTGAGCGTGGAAATACGTCTCCCAAAGCATCCCCAAAATGTTCGATGGGATTTAAAACTGGGGAGCACGCTGGCCAATCCATTCAGTGATATCTTCACTTTCCAGCAGCTCCTGAACAGCAAGAGTGCGATGTGGCAGTGCATTGTCATCCATAAAGATGAAGTCGGGCCAATGGCACCTCGGGAAAAGATGCAGATGGGGAAGAAGTACCTCCTCACAATAGGATCCCCGGTTACAGACCCTCTTTTCGAAAATGGGAAGCTCAGTTCCGCCGTTCAGCATAATGCCCCCCAGACAAGAACTCCAGGACCACCGTAACGATGTCTTTCCTTGATGTTACTGGGATAAAACCGGGTCCCGATCTCTCTCCAAATCAAACGCGTTGAGAATCGCTTCTGGTACTGAACCGACTCTCATCCGTAAAGAGAACACGACTCCATTGATCAGTTGTCCCGTTTTGTGCTCTCTGTCCCACTGTAAACGGTGGCTTCGGTGGCCATCTTTCAACGGAGGCAGCGTTCAGGACGGCGGGTGAACAGGCCCCTTGTGAAGGCGTCTGGCCACGGTAAACTGCTACACTTGTCGACCTGTTGCTGTACAGTTTCTGAACAATGGCGCTTGCTGACTGCCGTCGAACTTTTTCGCCTGCGGATAATATATCGGTCATCCCCTGCAGTTTTTCGTCCTCGGGCGGCTACACCAACCTTTCTAACAGCTGTACCTGTGGTTTGGAACGCTTTCCAAGCGCGCGAAACGAACTTTGCTGTTGATTCGAACTCTGCAGCTACACTGGTGACAGTACGCCCCTCCTCCAGCTTTCCGATCATTCTTCCACTGTGTGAAGTCATCCGATGATTTTTTCTAGCCATATTTCACGAACTGACTCGCTGGCACTTGCAGAAATATGGTGAATTGCGTCCCCGTCCTTCATTTCATTCCACTGTTGAGCAGCGCCTGGAACACCCCGCGTTTTGCGTACGCTCCCTCCTTCTGACGTTTTGTTCCTGATATTTGCATACGCATGACGTTTCTACGACTTACGTGTTCCCTCTACTGATCTCAGACCTCCTTTCTGCAATTTCATGGCTATCTTGCTAAATTTAAAATTGTTGTTAAATTTACACCGTGTATATATATATATATATATATATATATATATGTTCAACAAAAGAAATTTTTTAAACGAAACTCTTTTTATAAAAATAGATTTACGTATTTTTTGGATATTAAATTCCCTCATATTTTCCTAA
The DNA here is from genome assembly GCA_019973955.1 of Trichonephila inaurata madagascariensis. Lineage (NCBI taxonomy): Eukaryota > Metazoa > Arthropoda > Arachnida > Araneae > Nephilidae > Trichonephila > Trichonephila inaurata. The sequence continues at coordinate 278,367 of BMAV01002441.1, read as the reverse complement.
CTCCTAAATTTTGAAATCCTGTTAAATTTAGAACTATTACGAATGGTTTTAAAACTTATATTACACGTCCGGGCAAGAAGCTACAAAATATTATTCAACATACATTAGACAAAATTAATAATTCTATTATAGTTAAGAATAGTATGGACATCATTAAGTATATGCAAGGTAAAAAAAATTATTTCTATTTACACCTATGTGTGATTTTGAAGATTTATTTAACTCCATAGATATAGAAGACATGTTTAAGATTCTAAAAATAGCATATAGCAAATATTTTTTGAATAAGATAATAAAATATGATAAATATATTTCTATTATTGAATTAGTATTAATAGAAACTTATACTTTCCATAATAACACTCATTATCAGCAAATTAAAGGTTTACCACAAGGAGAACCAGCTAGCAACTGCTTAGCAAATATTTACTTGCATTTTTATGAAAATGGAAGTATTAGTTATGAATCTTGTTACTTTTTTAGATACATAGATGACTTAATTATATTTAGTAATATAGTAGACTTTGTTCCTAGCTTTAATTATCCCCACTGTTAAAAATTATTAAAAACTAATTATAATAATGAGTCAGCTACCTTTTTGGACCCTCACAACTAAACGTTAAAATAATTTACTATTAAGTAATAATTTTGATAAAAGAGACTCAATTGATTTTAACATTATAAAAATGCCCTTCTGGGGTAGTAACTTACACCTATCAATATTTAGAAATATTATCTTAAATTTTATAAAAAGGAACAAATATTTAATTACTGATAACATTAAAACATAGTAGTTTTGTGAAATTTTGCAATAATTGTTTGGAATACAATTATCCAAGTAAATTTATTTCTAAATATATTTCTGTTTCAAATTAAACCTTTTTTTTTTAATTTTTTTTTTTATCTTAGTTCAATATTTTATTTAAATTTTATTCTGTTCAGTTTATTTTAAAATATTTTAAAATTTATTAAGCGCTTATTTTAATTGCAATATAACTATCTAGTATATAATTATCCAAGTAAATTTACTTTTAAATATTCTTCTATTTGATATTATCTTTTCCTAACTTTGTTCTTTATTTTATTTATAATTTATGTTAAGTTTATTTTAAAATATCTAGTGGTTAGTTCAATTACAAAATAACTATCCAAGTGGCGCCAGGGTTTTTTTCATTTTCCAGCTATCATTCTCCCAAGGATACCTTGCAGTAAAAGATATGTACGGTATCAACAGTGTCACCAAATATAAGTGTATAGGACAATCAAAAGGTGGTACCGCTAAGTTAAAAAACCGAAAACCTCGGTGGGAAAGGAAAACTCACTGATGTTATGATCGATAAAATCAAAACTACTATGGCATTGCCATTAGAAGTAATACTCATAACATCGAGGCAATGCAAAGTGCTACCATAGCGGCATTTTTTCACTGTTGCTCAAGCCGTGAAAAACCCATGCATGGACAGTGTCCAATCGAAGATGATAGTTGGTGTGCATACCAGCGCTCAAAAGCAATCGGCAAACGATTTTTAGAAAAAAGTGCAGGTCTTTCTGCAAAAATTTTAAATGTAGTTAAATTCGAGTACATGAAATTGTGTGATAAACAATATTGTTACAGAAGTGTCTCCACGGTAAAACCCATAATGCAAATGAGTCGTTCAATGGCTGTTTGTGGCAAATTGTTCCAAAGGAAACTTTTATTGAGCTGAAAACATTCTCTTTGGGTGCTTATATTGCCGTTATTATTTTTAATAAGGGTTTCAATGGTTTGTTGGAGGTATTGAAAGCTCTTGGCATAAATGCAGGTTACTATACCTTGCGTAACTACAAATCTTTCGACATCACTCGAGTCAATGACTCAAAACGACATTCTTTACCTCGTTCGAAATCAGCCAGAAAAAAAAATAAGGAATAAAGAAAGAAATAATTTAATAAAATATCAAAGTCTGAAGGTGGGTTATATAAATCAGGAGAGTTTTAAGTATGTAATAGTAATAGTTTATTTTAAATTTGCATTTCTAAAGTTTAAATTCATTTTTTATCAAAACTATGTTTTTGTAAATTTCTTGGTATTTCAAATGTGATATCTAAATAACCAGTAGAGATACTTGCATGACACTTTACACAAATGTTTTTAATAGTATTACCTAGAGGCTGGAATAAAAGCTAAGAAATTGAACAATTTGCAGTGATTTTATGGTTGATTTCCTTATAAAAGTATCGAAAATATAAATAAAATTTATAGTTCGTAGTTTCGATTAGCTCTAACTTTTGATTCAAAAGAAATAATTTAAAACTTTTAGTCCAGCCTCTAGACATATGTTTAAAAAATGTGCTGCAGCAATTTTTTTTGTAAAATATAAATTGTTTTTAAAAATAGAGCATTTAAAAAAAATTCAAAATTTAACTAAAATTTTTTTAAAAGTTAAAATTTTTGTAAATTTTTATGTATGTATATTATTTCTAACTGTATTTTTTATTATAGTGCATAAAAATGAAATTAAAAATGCAAAAGTTTAGGGATTTTTAGAAAATTAAAAAAATAAGTCTCCGAACGTAGTCGGATACCTTAAAAGGTAAGGCCATTTATATTTTCACTTGGTGTCGTTTTCCCTCAGCAACAGAACACGTAGTTGGATCGCTGAATAAAAACAGTTTTTAATAAAGCTTGGTTTTAACTTGAAACATGTGATTATATATATATATATATATATATATATATATATATATATATATATACAATTTACTATACATATTATAATCAATAATTATTGATGATTACGTCATTGCATTAAACGTTCGATTGTATTAAAAACCTTCCTCTAACTCTCACCTCCTGAATTAAAAAGCAAAAAGTTGAATTTCTAAAATTGTAGAATTACCATTTACGCTCCTGCTTCTCTTTCCTTTAAAATAAATTTCGGCAAAACCCATTTTTATTGAATCACTACTCAACGAAATTAACAAACTTCTCAAGTTTAAAGTATAAATCTCATAGTTCAAAAACGGAAAATTTATATCAAGAATCCTGTTACCATCTTTAAGAATTGATTTCCGTGCGACCCCTTTTTAGAGGATTTCAATTCAACCAAGCCTCTAGGCCTATTAGTTCAAAAACGGGAATATATATTTATCTATAACGCCACTTCAGCGTTCACAACAACCGTTAGGGTTTCATTTTCGAAAAATCACTCTTGCTGCCGAGCCTTACATCGTGAAAGGAAAGTGTCTACCAAATTTCAAGTCTGTAGGTCCAAGAGTTCAAAAACAGGAATATTTACCTGTAACGCCCGTTAAGCCCTGCAACGCCCCTTGGGGGTCGATTTTCGCAAAAGAGGATTTCCACTCTATGAAAGGAACATGCGTACCAAATGTCAAGTTTGTTGGTCTAATAATTCCGGAGATATCGTGATGAATGTCACTTTCTTCTTTTATATACAGAGAGATTATTAATGGTCACTCAGAGCGCGTAAATATGATAAATTCATTCCTAAGAAATTTTTATCTACATATATTAAAATCGATGCTTGTATACATGACATTTGAAAAGGTTTTTGTGCTACCCTCTTTGTTGCAGCTCTTCACCAGGTGGCGCTACAGTATATCAACTTCTGCATCGTTTAATCAATCGCCAATTTGCCAACATGGTCGCCAAAAATGCCAACTTCTCTCTATCGCCAACATTTCGCTATATTTCATTTAAATCGCCAGTATAATGTAAGGGACAGCGTTGCTTGCAAATATTACAGTTCTAACATAAAATAAATAAAACGGAAAATAGTATTACACAACTAGATGTAAATTATTTACACTATTTTAAGCGTTCATTACACAAAATATGTCACAATGTGTTACTTTTGCTGAGCAAAGTTTGTTGCAGGAAAGTGTTTTCAAAAATTGACCCACAAAAGAGTTACGGGGGCGTTATAAATAAAAAAAAAATCCTTTTTATCTGCTTTTAGATCTACTGACGTAAAACTCAACAAATATGTTTTTTTTTCTTTCGGCTGAGGTAGGCAATTTTTTTTTTGGTTTTGTTTAATTTGCAATTCACGTGAAATTAATTAATTAAAAACTTTTTTATCCTTCACTCTTTATTGGTTAATTTTTCTACTCATCCTTGGTAAAGAACGGGTATACCAGCAAGTGTAATGATAAAAGCATTTACTTCCTAGCTCACCAGATTTAAAAAACGCAATATGAAAAGTGTTTGCTTAAAAATCTTGAAATTTAACAAAAAGTTTAAAATTTTGTTTAATGTTGATGCAATACATACTTATTAAACCACAATGACTTATTTAGCGCATGGTATATGCGTTATAATGATCATCTGTAGATATATAGCCAGCCTGTGAGTTATTAGCTATTGTGAGAGAAAGGTAAACCATCATTTGGAAGCGTTTAATTAATAGTTATGGGAGGAAGGGAGTACCGGATCATATGAGTTGTTAATGGCAGGACCTAATACGATCTCTGATTGTTAGAGTAATGCCGGACAATATTACGTACGAAACGGATTGATATAATTGGATCCTAACTCGACTCTTCGCAAAGGGTTCCTACGAATTATAGTTGTATTTCGCTTTACTTGACGCCATTCATCGGATATGAAAGGTTTTCGAGATTAGAAGGCGCTACTATCAAGTATATAACACAAAAAGTTAAACAGTCGGGCGAGATAATGCTGGAAAGTTATCACATGTTTATTTTAAATACATTTCTTTCAAAACAATATTACACCATGAATTGAAAAATGTTTCAAAATCTCCCTTTTTTTACTTTGATATGTAAGAAATTTAAAAATGCTTGGGGAAGTTTAAACTTAAATATAACATTTCACTTTCCAATTATAATAATAGTAAATTATAATTAACATAACATGTAAAAGTCGTACTTAAAATTTTCGTATTCCCTTAAGACTACACAATACCCTAAAATTTCATTTTTACGGAATTTTTTTTCTTTTTGCATTTTGTAGTGGCTTATATCACCGAAAAGCTTGCCACGAAATTTCAGATCTGTTAGCAAATTAGTTTTTAAGATAGTTGGAAGTTTTATGAGCTATGGTTTTTGTTTCGTATTCCTTTTAGAGCATTTTTCCACTCTTAAATTGAACTAATTAAAAATATTTTTGAGCTTTTAGTTTGAAATGTTTACTATTTCCAAATTTCATTACTAAAATCATTTCTGCTTGATAATGCTTTGAGTTTTTTCAGTTCTAATAATTAAAATTAATTTTATGGCCAATTTTTGCTATAAAAATATTTCATATAACTTAAAAGCCTTATCATTCATTGTTTCCTGTAGAGAAAATGCCATGGCAAATGCGTTCTCAGATTGCTGTGAGAAACAATATTTCAAAGAGCTGGAATACTACTGAAAAGGCTGTATCTAAAAATCAGTCCTCTGATGATTCTGTAATTAGACTTCCGAATACAAATATTCTGAATTCAAATATTGTTGATATAACTGAATATTTCCTTGATGTACCAAACTTCATTATACTAAATGTATTGTAGTGCTACATTTTAATATTTTAAAGTCGTACGTCAGGAGCTAAAACTTCCTAAACTGCCACAATTTAAAACTGAAAAAAATAAAGTTTTATGAGCAAACCTGACTATTTTTAGCTTAAGTTAGTATAATTATTATTTTGTACATAAATGCTTTCTGTTTCAAATCTTTTGTGAAAATATTAGGTTAAGATATAAAGCTGAATAAACTGACGTCTTAACAAATACTATCAATATTATGCAAAAATATATTTTGAATTAAAAATATTATTTTCAGTTATATTTAATTAAAACAGTGTTTTAATGCAGAAAATACATTGGAAAATAACATATTAAAAAATTAGAGCTTTACGGGAATTATAAGTTTTTGTTTTATGACTTAACAAACTTTAAATGCGTTTTTCTCAGACTATCAATTTTGAAGGTCTTCTAATTCCTAAGGCTCCCTTCACACCAAACGACTCCGACTCATTCACCATCAAACTTGTCTGATCGACCAAGATTCGCGGCATCGTAATTTCCCGCTCAAATAAGCGAAGATTCACTTCCCGCATTCACACCAACCGAAACCGGTTCAATCAGCCGTCATTCTGACTTACGCGTGATTCGGCAGGTCAGATTTTCTTCATTCAATTACCAGCCGCCGGGAGCTATTTCTTTAAAAAAAAGCGAATTCAAACAAATAGAGTGTTTATTTTTATTGTTTTTTATGTTATTAGTGATTTTTTCACATAAAGTTTCTATTAAAGAAACTGATTTCAAATGTTTGAAGATAATGAATTTCTCTGTTAGGATTAGCATATATGAGTTTGTTTTTATGTAGGCTGTATTTTATCCCTGCTAATCTTGCACAAATAATAAAATTAATATTTTGCATGTATTATTTTATTCAATTTTAGAAATTTGAAAACCTTATTCTTCACTTTTTAATACTTTAAAGAAAATGTGTGTGTGTTTTATTTTGGGGGGGGGAGGGAATATTCTGAAGGATGTTTGAAATAGCTTCATAGATCAATTTGATAAGAATATATTTAATTTTGGGAGAGAAAAAAATTAAATATTTATAAGAATGCTAAAATAAAATAAAACACCGATATTGTCGATAATTTTAATTTTTAATAAAGAGATTCCATTTTATTACAACATAGATCTCAAATTTTGTTGTATGAAACAAACAAAATGCAAATGGCATGTAAAATTTTTAATTCATTAATGTATTTGCGAACCATTTTTAGATGCATAATCAAAAAAATAGTTGTTATATGTTACAAAAGCTGTAGTATATAACAACATTTGAAATGCCTTTTAAAAACATTAGACATATTATTTGTAAAAGTATTGCATTATAATATAGTTACAATACATATTTATTATTTGTTACTACTTTTCAGACTATAATTACCCTTGATACTAGCAGGCAAAAAATAAAAAAAGTAAATAAATAAATAAAACCGTTCTTATATTTTTTGTTTTATGTATTTCAATTTGTAAATAAATGAATAAGGATACAGTTGTGAAATTAATAGCTTCAAACGAGAATAGTCTTAAAACATTAAAAACAGCATCCATGTTGACTGCAACTGATGGAAAAATGATTGACCCGTGGCGGTGTGAAGGCAAATCTCTGTTCATTCAGAATCGCTGTGAATTGGCAAGATCGCTACAGACTCGGAATCATTTGGTGTGAAGGGAGCCTGAGGCTTTTTCCCTGTTCAAGATAAAGCCTTGAATTTTTTTGTATATACTCTCAAACATATGTTCTATAAAAGTTAGTATGAATGTAGGGCTGAGATCTCTAGTTATTTTTCTAAGAAATGCTCAAGATGACATTTTAAAAATTTTCGTGTTTTTTCCAGGTTTTTCTAGAAAAATAATTATTAAAAATCAATAAGGGAATAGATTTTCAAATCCATACTAACTTATGTTTGTAATAACTTAAGAAACATAAATAACTTAAAATTTCTCAAAAATTTTCAAAATTGAATATTTTATAAAAGTTTGAAAAAACTTCAAAAATTCCTAATTTTTTAAAATTGTAAAATAATGGCTGGTAAAACTGACTTTTTACTTACAGAATCAGCTTAATAATATACTCTAAATATAAAACATCAATTATTTTTATTGTAACTGTCTTCGAAAAATTTTTTTGAAAAAGGGTACCGTGTAGGCTTAAAGCAAATAATCAAATTTAAACTTTTCTGCTCGGTGTTCTAAAGTCAAAATGAGTAATTTTAATTTAACCCTTAATCTACCGACGGTACTTCTAAGTACCACTCACTTTAAAATTAAATAGATTAATCATTTTTACGAATACTTTGACGATACTTAGCAAGAATACTTTTTTAAATCTTCTCTTCCAAGATATATGGCAGCAGGAGTTCTATGATGGGTATTTTAGCGTGGAAGGCGAATAGTTTTATAGCAGAAATTGCGTTTTCAGCAGACATTTTGATCGGATTGCGAAGATGGTCATTTTTGTTCTGAAAAAGTAGTTAAAGTCAAAAGGTAAGTGTCTTAATTTTTTGTAGGTTAATGAAGTCCTTAGAAAACGTTTTTACTATTTATTGTAAGCGAACAGTGAATATAATTAGTTTTACAGATGAATATCTTTAATTAGTTAATTAGCTCTAATGGATTAAATTGTGCAAAGTTGAGTATTTTGTTTATGTATATCCCTGAATTTTCAATGAAGTGATTAAAAAAATATTGCATGAAAAAAAAAAACTGCAGTAAATCATAATGCGGTAGATAAAGGGTTAAAAAAAGTTTCTAATTATATTAAATCACTTGAATGTATCTGAATAAGAACTATTTTTATAAGCCTTGAAAAAAATTTTGTACAATTATTATACATAGTAAGTGAGGTGGTTTTATTTATTAACGCTGCAATATAAAGCTTCACTAGCACTATCGGCTTAGAACCAAGTTCAAAAACAAATGATAATACTAGTTTATACAAAATTAACCATACATATTTTTTCAAAGGAAGTAATAATTGAAACATCTATGCACAGAAGGCGAAGTTAAAATAATCAAGAAAGAAAACCCTCAAATTAGAAAAACACAATGAAAACTACCATAAAACTATTATTTCAATGAAAATGGGAAATGAAATATTTCTTACTTTTCATATACAATCTTTAAACATTTATTTTCCAACAGAATTTAACGAACCTAATTTTATCCCGGGATAAAAGCTTTGCAATGGTAAAATACTAATTGGTAGCACTATTTGAAGAAAAAAAAACCCCATTAATATCTTAAGAATATATTCATATATATTATATAATAATAGTAATAGTAGTGTGCAGCAGTGTTTCTCAAACTGTAGGGCACGCCCCCTAGGGGGCCGTGATAACTCTACAAGGAGGGTACGAACATAATGAAATTCGAAAACAAAATAATAGGTACAAAATTATTAATTTACTGAAAGTAAACAAAAAAAAAATACATTCTGACATAATAAAAAAATGAAATTAGCATTTACACTGATACGATACACTTATTAATGCATCAGTGCTGCACAATGTATTTCATAATTAATTGAACAGTACTAAATTAAGAACGTTTAATAATTACCAGTTACCTTGGTAATTTTTTTTGTACAGTTTATAAATAATTTCTTAACTGCAGATTTAAAGTTACGAGACTTGATCCCCAATGCCTCCATTCTGCCCATAGAGGCGCGTATGTAATGTATTAAAGAGGGGTGGGAGAAAAGGAATAAATAAGGGAAATTTTCTGATGTAATTAAACACTTCGCAAATACTCTGTCAAGATTCTTTTATTGCATTCCAAGACCTTCGGAATAATTTTATGATTATCAGTGCACAGAAAATATCGTACTTCGGAAAGACGTGTATGTACGTCCGGGGCATTTAACGAAACGGTCGAGTGAGACTTATATATACGCTGATGGTACTGTAGAGGTTAAAGTCGTATTGTAGCCTTAGTGTCAAAATAGTATTATTGAATTCAATGCATATGTATTATTTGTATGGAGAGAGGGGCGATGAAAATTATAATTGAATATCGGGTCGCAAGCATTAAAAGTTTGAGAAGCACTGGTGTACAGGGAGTCTCAAAAATGGCACCCAAACTCTGCATAGCCAGATTCCTCGTTGAGAATACACAAAAATGCTCAAAGAACTGTAACTGTACGATCCAAATACGAGAAAAGTACGAAACACAAAATATGACGTCACAACCGTACAGGATACATCAACAGTAGTATTTGCAAATATTTAAAAAGGCGAATGTTCAGAGTGACCACTATGCATATCGAGGCAAACTTGATCATGCCGTGGAAAGAATGAGGGCACACTCCACAGCTGCATGCTGTCCATCCTTGTACAAGCAGCATACAAAACAAGCAACTATGTCCTTTTGAGTAGTCACTACGTCTCGAAACACTAGTTGTCTTCAAGCTGTGTTCCATAAAACCGTGTGGTTCCACGAGTCATAAAAAAATTGAAAAGAAAATTATAAATATGTATGTAAAATAGATTCAATTTCCCTTTGAAGTACAGTCGAACCTCTGCATAACGAACCTTTATATTGCGAATTTTTCTCTGAAGCGAACTTTTTCCTGGAACCTTGAACATTTCATGATTTTCTTCGTGAAATAACCTCTCTATAGCGAAATGCATTTTGTGTAGAGCGAAATTTTACTTTGGAACTTAAATTTTGTTCTCCTATTTTTAAAAGTATTTCTGAAAGAATTTTAAGCTATTCTCTCTTTAACACATTTTATGGTGGTCATAAATCTAGAACTGGTTTTATTAGATTCTAACTCGCCGAGAGCAATAGAGTTCTGAACGTTTCATCCTAGAAGAACAACCTTTAACCCCCATTGCCCAGTTCGCTAGAAACATCTTCGATATCCTCTTTAACCCTCAGTGAATTTGTCCCGTGTCCCCATGTTCTAATTATGAAATAATGTATATTAAATTTTACTTTTAGGCTTTAAATTATAAAATGTCCTTAAAATCCATTAATTTTAGTTAAAATTTTCTTAATATTGAAAATATAGTGAATTCTTCGACATTCTTTTTTCTTGTTTTCCTTGCAGTTTTTCTTTCTTTCCTTCACTTTGATGGGCAAGATATATAAAATGAACACATATTAATTTAAAAAGAGGTGTGTGAATAATTTCTTTTTTAATACATAGTTTTGATGAACTTAAAATTTGTTTTATATGGTTTGTAAAATACATTAAAAGATGAACCTCTATATAACGAATTTTCCATGTAATGGACTTTTTCTGGGATTTAGTGACTTCGTAATATAGAGGTCCGACTGTACATATAATCACAAGTATCGAAAACGAATCTTAGTCATTAAAACTGAAAATTTTATTTATATATATATACGTAACAAAACTTTATTTTTTATAATACTTTTTAAACTTATATTGCAATACTATGAAAAAATTATTAAAACGAATTTTTTTTTCCATGTACTACATACTAGATTCCGAATATTCTATTTTTTGCTATCCTGGGTTCTAAGAAATAATTTTAAAAATATTAGTTTTCGGCTGGAAAATGCGCCATTTTACATTTGTGGGGGAAAAATCCCTACAATGAAGAAGAGGGGTCAACTTATCAACCAATCTTATTTTAAGCAAACACAGTTCCTAAATTTTAATTTATAAGTTCATGCAAAATACACAGTCGCTAAAAATGAAACCAACGTGGTTGTATCTGTAATTCTTTAAATAATTAGTTTCAGTAAATTCATTTTAATTAATTATAATTAAATTATCGTACTTTTACCCCAAACAATCGTGTATAGAAAATTTCAGCTCAAATGAGTGCTTTAAAATCTATCAAAACTTGAAAAAGTTTTTTTCTCACAAGTCGCCAAGAGGGTCGCTAAGCCACCAAAAATGATGCCAACGTAGCTGTATTTGTAATTCTTTAAATAATTAGTTTTAATCAATTAATTTGTATTAATTATAATTAAATTACTGCATTGTCATCCAAAATAATCATGTATACAAAACCAGCTCAATTGAGCTCTTCAAAATACATTTTATTAACGATCGAAAATTCCACAAATATAAATAAATAGATAATTATATATATATATATATATATATATATATATAGAAGAGAGAGAGAGAGTGAGTGAGAGAGAGAGTGTGAGCTAATAGTAGGAATTGAAAAACTGAAAGCACATATCCCAGTTACTAAATACTATGCATGGGTGCATGACAGTTGAATCACACACACACATAAGTATTATTATATGTAACGAGTAAATTAAATTAAAATTATAGTAAAAATTCTTAATAATAAGCACAACATCTTTTTTCAATTTCTGCTATTAGCTGATACTCTATATATTTAGTTATTTATGTATTTATCTTGTTCAAATTTTCAATCGTTAATAAGATACATTTGATAGCGCTCCATTGAGCTGAAATTTTATGTACACGATTGTTTTGGATGACAATACAGTAATTTAACTATAAATGATAAATATTAATTAATTAAAAACTAATTATTCAAACAAATACATTAACGTTAGCATAATTTTTGGTAACATGTAACAAAACTCGAAAAGGTTTTTTCTGGCATTTTAAAGCCCTCATTTCAGCTGAAATTTTCTATACACTATTATTTTGAGTGACAATACGATAATTTAATTATAATTAATTAAAATTAATTGAAAGACTGAAACTACTCGTAAATATTTGAAGCATTACAGATACAGCCACGTAGGTTTCATTTTTAGTGACTTGGGTCAAGACTTTAAAAAAAATTTTTTCTCACGTTTTAAAGCATTTAGTTGAATTTAAACTTTATATACACGATTTTTTTGGATGACAATACAATACTTTAATGATAATTAATAAAAACAAGTAAGATAAAAAAATTAAATCACTTCCTACTTAGATCAACAAAGAAAATTTTTATTTTAGCTACTTTTTATTAAATAGTTACAATTAATATAAAAATGTATATACATATGACAGAATCACAACATTAAGTGGTAATTAATTTTATTAATTATCATTAAAGTATCGTATAGTCATTCAAAACAATTATGTCTATAAAATTTCAGTTCAACTGAATGCTTTAAAATGTGAAAAAAAAAAACCTTTTCAAGTTTTGACAGAAGTCACCAAAAGGGTTGCCAATAATGATGCCAACGTGGCTGTATTTGTAATTCTTTGAATGATTGGTTTTAATCAATTAATTTTTATTAATTATAATTAAATTACTGTATTGTCATCCAAAATAATCGTGCATATAAAATTTCAGCTCAATGGATCGCTTTAAAAAATGTATTTTATTAACGATTGAAAATTCCACCAAGATAAATAAATATATAGAGAGTGTGAGCTAATAGTGGTAATTGAATTAATTGCCAATTAATGTTGTGATTCTGTCCTATGTATATACATTTTTATATTAATTGTAACTATTTAATAAAAAGTAGCTAAAATAAAATTTTTCTTTGTTGATCCAAGTCGGAATTGACTTATTTTTTTTTTATATTACTTGTCATAACTGTCTTCAATTAAAGTACCTGTAACACGCTCGTTGATATATCTTAAATATTACTTTATATATATTTAGATTCTTTTTTATCTAAATGTGTAATGGGGCCCTGAAAACATCTTTTAGCTCCATGAGTAGAGAAATTTGAAGACCACTGCGATACACCAATACTCTGAGAATAGGCAAAAAATCCAATGGCATGAGTACTGAAGATTGTGGCGCACATATAACTGGAAACCGACGTTTCATCTATTAGTCAGCGTAGGCCATATCCAGCTTATCACGTACAGGAGCGCAAGAATGCGCCAGTCTCATCATACTGAAGCTATAGTACGTGTATTGCCGCTAAGGGTATGCGATCAAGGAACGACACCACGGAGAAATATCAAGACTGTCCCGAAAACCGTTCAGGCAAGCAGGCGATCCCCGAGTAACCAAATTAAAATCCCATTTGGAATGACTGTAACGTCATACTTTCTAGTACTCTTCGTCATACGCATTTCTCTTGTAAACTGTGGATCGCATAATAACAGTTCGTTGGGAATTTTTTTTCTGTACTCCTGTCTAGAATCTGACTGTGCAGAGTTTGGGAGCTATGTCTGGGATCACTGTATAACGATGCTTCTCAAACTTTCAAAATGTGTGACCTAATATACACAATCAGAATTTTAATCACGCTCCCCCAATACAATAAGAATGTATTGAATTCAATATTAATATACTTTATATAAAGCTATAGTACGATTATAATTATATTCTGTTCAAAGTATCAAAATACGTACTAAATTTTCTTTATAATATTATATATGCCATACCCGTGGAGTTAGTGGTAATTATGAAACTTGTTCTTCACTTAGTATTGTTAAATTAATTATAAAATACATTTTACGGTACTGATACATGTATAAGTGTATTATATCAGTGTGTAAATGTGTATTTTATTTTGTTTTGTTGCCTTTCAGAGGATTAATAATTTTTTAAGTAATCTTTTGTTTTCGACTGTCTGATATGCTCGCGCCCCTGATCTAGGATTATCACGCCCCCTAGAGGAATACGCCTCACAATTTGAGTAACGCTGCTGTATAAAATTAGATTTGCATTATAATATAAAGTTCAAAATTTTAGAAAAAAAGAAAACTTAATTTGCTTAAATTCAGTTGCATATTCCATATCAAAAAATAAGATTTTATTACTTCTGTCCATTTCGTACATTCTATACATAAAAAGCAATAAACGATTCATTTAGCATTTTATTCAACAAGCTGAAACATCACAATGAAAACCTTAATAATGGAATTTTAATTAACATTTATTTAAAAGCAGTCAGAACTTTTTGAAGGTAATTTTAAGCGACATTTCTGAGTGATATTTAATTTTCAGGGGAAGTTTCTAATTAATTTGTGAATAAAGACCGATAGTAAAAAGATAAGATAATTGCTCATTTAGTTTCTCATCAGAACTGCCCACTGTGGGAGTAAATAAATTGTTAAGAATAATAAGAATTATCATATATATATATGTCTTCAAATCATCGATCAATTGAGTAATTGCAACTATTTAATTTGTTTTTGCATGAGATTTCCTGTTACTCCCTAAGGGCTACCGTGTTTGTTATGTAATCTACCTAATAAGTTTTATTATTCTTGACGAGATGATTTCTTTTTATGCCTTAAGCTGAGAGGAGAAAAATCTCTATTTACGACTTCTAGGGGACAACATGCTCCCTAATTACTTCATTAGGTGCGGTAGGGTGCATAAAATTCTTTTCGCGATGCATGTTTATTAGCATTTTCGCTTGTTTTAGGGCTGAACAAATCCAGAATCCAAACAACGGAAGAAAAGTGTTTCTATTTGGAAGTGTGTGCTTATTTTATATTCCATTAGGGAAAAAAAAGAAGGGAAAATGAGATCTAGTAACGAAATTAATTAAATAGTAGTATTTTCTTAGACTTCTTTTTTTTTAATTCCATGGTGTTTCGTAAGCTTAGAAGAGGCAGTATAGGGATATTTAGGGAATATTTAAATTAGCTTCCAATTATCTGAGGATATATTTCATCTGATATTTAATCGATTGCTAAAGAACGTTACTGCTGGATATTCAGGTAGAAGAAATATAATTAGTCTAAAGTTATCCCACTAATTTCGGAACCGTAATTTTACAAAATAATATTTTTTAAAATATGTAGTGTCACTTAGATTAGAATGTGTGTATAAAATTATTTTAAGAATATTATTACATTAAAAAATTATTTAAATGCAATATTTTGGCAAAAAATGAGCCTAGAACTACATAGTTTGATAAAGATTATCTTTTTATGAAAAAGGCTTCCAAAATAATAATATTTTGCTTATATACACCTAAGACTTCTTCAAGGAGTATGAACAAGGAATTTTGAAAAATTCAAGTTCTTTGCAGAGTTACTACCAATTGAAATAATTATCGATGTTTTTTTGTTAAAATTTCTCCCCTCTGGTGTATTAAAATAGGGATAAATTGACTTCTAAGGTGTATATTTCAAAAATCCTAATTCAGGCTCTTTACAGAGGTGAGAGCAATATATATAGGCAATTTATTATTATTATTGTAGAATCATTTTCTATAAAAGGAGAATATTTTGAATGTAGGTAATTCTATGTTCATTTTTTATGTCAAATTTCTGCATTTAAATACTTTTTTTTATTGTAACAATATTCTTAAAACAATTTTATACGTATATTCTAATCTAAGTCACACTAAATATTAAAACAATTATTTGTTTGTGTACGATTTTGCAAAATCGTGGTTCAGAACGTAGTCGGATACTTTAAAATCCTTTTATTCAAAGGTTCTGAGGCTTAAAAAACTATCTTCTATATTTGTAAGAATTCATTAGTTTATTTCTACAAGGTATTTCCGGAAACTAAGTACCATTTTGGAAAACCTTGCTTAAAAGTTCTTCTTCAAAACAAAATTTATTTTTACATGAAAGAGCATGCCGTAAACTATTTTTTCTACAAAGGTTCATGCCTTCTTTGAAGCAATTTGCACCCAGTGAACAGTTTTTGAAATGTCTGGAAACTCATTACAAAGCAATACCTTATCGTGAACCCTCTATAGGTTTTCATCCACGAGGTTTCTCTGTCATTTACTTGTTCAACCAAACCTTCAACTGCTATCCACCTTGCGCATCATTTCAGTTCACTTTTTATATACTTACCTAATTTACATATTAGTTTCTTCTGCGAAAAAGGGCCAGTCAAAATGGGCAACGATACTAAGGAAACTCTCAGGTAAGTTTCACGAGTGAAGACTCAAGAGTAGGGATGGCGATCTGAAATCAATTAATCGAACAATCGATTTCTGGGGGAATTGATTTTGAAATCGATATGTAGCATTGAATCGATTCATCCAAGAAAATCGAAATTCGATTTTTTTCTGTTTTGGTAAAAACCATAAAATTATTTGCAATTAGTTCAATTGACTATCTTTAAAGCCCATAATACTACGTTGTTGCCGATTAAAAGGTTAATTTGCTGGTAAGAATAAAAAAAAACTATTTATCATCACGTTCACCCAATAGCTATGATGTATATGAATATCGTTGGATCATCTGTGTGTGTTCCTTGTGAACTCCTTTTTTCGACTGCTGGTAATATCGCAAGTGATGAGCGGAACTGCTTGGATCCCAGTAGACTTGACAGACTTACGATTTTAAAAAGCTTATATATTCAGCATTGGGAACTGTAAGCTATATTATTTTTTTCTAAATTTTTTAATGTAACAAATACATTTAGAAAATAAATGTCTCCTTTTATACCTGATACTTTAATATTGTAATAAAAATAATTGTCAATGTCGAATTCCCTGAACTAAAAAATTCACTGATTTTAGTGATAAGAGATCGTTTATTATGGTATATTTCTTGTTTTTCATAAAATGGATTTATAATCACATTGTAAATGCAGATTTGAAAAAAAAATCGATTTCTTAGAAATCGATCTTGTAGACTCGATTTTTTGGTGAATCGATTCATTAGGTTACGATTCGAATCGATTTCAAAATCGATCTTTTTCGGAAAGAATCGCCATCTTTACTCACGTATTGCTTAAGACAGCCTTAGAGGAGCTGATACACGTTAAATCAGTAGAGGCTTGAAGTCCTCCTGTTGATGTGGTATGGAAGTTCAGTCAGGAGGGAATTTGCTCATAATAATATCGGTATTCACAAGTTTAAATACTGTTTTTCGGTATTTACTAGACATTTTTTAAATAGTCTCCATATTTTCAGAGGACACCAACATATAAAAATTATACACGTTTTTGTTTTTATGTTTCCCTAAATGGCGAAATTAATTAGCCTGTCAATATAAAGTTGCATTGTACAATCAAGTAGGATAAATTTTGGGAAACATCCGGGGAGCGGGCCAAAACTATCCTATTTTGGGTCAGGGAATGCACACGCACAGGATTCGTATTCTCATCTTTTCGTATATGGAAAAAAGGGATTGCGGGGAAAGTGCCTAATTTTCGATATTTTTTTTTTATTGGGGGTTTGTACTCACATTGAAACTATATCATACATACAATCGATGAGTATTCTTTTTTTGATCCAAAATTCAAAAATTTTAAAGTACGAGACTGGGGGTATTCCTTTTTTTTGTAATTTAAATAAATAAGGTGTTCTTTTACTTTTTTGTGATTCTTTATATATTGTTATGATTTATAAGTTACAAATTATTTTTTGTGATATTTACGCTCTCTAATTAAACTAACACATAAAACAAAGAAACACTTGTGTTTTCTTTCTTTTTCTAAAATTTTTTTATTTCCAGTATTAAAACCGGTATCCCTATATTAAAACCTAAAAATTACCGAATACCGGTGTTAAGCTTTTGGTCCGATATTGCAATCCCTAGGTATCATCCTAATCACGTGACGATAGTTTTAAATTACCAGGTGCGTTTCCAATAGCCCTTTTAGGGTGGAATGTCAAAAGACACTTCCTCTTAGGGATGGCGATTCTTTCGCACGATTTTTTTCAAGTTTGTCTTTACAAAGAAAATATAAATCCATTTTTATGAAAAACAAGAAAAATATACCATAATAAACGATCTCTTATCAGTAAAATCAGGGGGAAATTTTTTTAGTAAAAGGGAAATTGATATTTTAAAATTTAAATTTTTTTACCGTATCGGAAAAGGGAAAGACATTTAATAAATGTATTTGTTACATTAAAAAGTTTAGAAAATTGATAATATAGTTTATAGTTTCCAATGCTTAGCAATTAAACTTTTTAAAAACAACAGTCTATGAAGTCTACTGAGATCCAAGCGGTTCCGCTCATCCCTCGCGATGTTGCCGACAATCGAAAAAGACGATCACGAGGAACAGATGATCCCTCGATACTCATAGACATCATGGCTATTGAGTGAACGCGATGAAAGAGTTTTTCTGTCCTTGCAGTAAAGTACAGGATCATACTTTAGGTGCACAACTGCCTGCAATAAATAGTGTTTAAATCCTTCGTTTAAGCCCTGCTATTACGGTGCATTCAACTACTTGTAAATAATTTTATGGTTTTTACCAAAACAGAAAAAAAATCGAATTTCGATTTTCTAGGATGAATCGATTCAATGCTACATATCGATTTCAAAAATCAATTTTTTCCCACGAGAAATCGTTTTTTCCTCTCTATTAATTGATTTCAGATCGCCATCCCTACTCTTGAGTCTTCACTTGTGAAACTTCCCTGAGAGTTTCCTTAGTATCGTTGCCCATCTTGAATGGCCCTTTTTCACAGAAGAAACTAATATGTAAATTAGGTTAAGTATATAAAAAGCGAACTGAAATGATGCGCAAGGTGGATAGCAATTGACGATTTGATTTAAAAAGTGAGTGAGAGAGAAACCTCGTGGAAAAAAAATAATAGGCTTTCTTGAATGATCTTTGCAAGAGCAACGAATTATTTTGTCAGTGGTAATGTTAAAGCGGTAACAAAGACATCTTATGAAATTTGTTATATTTTTGGTAATCATATGAAAACGTTTACTGATGCAGAAATTGTGAAGGAGTGTTTATTAAATTCTTCTAATTAAGTGTTAGTGAAAAAAATAAGTATAAAAAATAGAAATTAATAAAGCAAACCACAGGAGTTATTTTTTAAAATCAATTTTCCACATTTTAACCCTTCCCCCCCTTCTTTATCCTCATGATGCGGCGTGCTTGAAGTTGCTAACAGGTCTTTGCGGCTCAGCAAAAGGTTGGGTACCCCTGTTATAACCGGATTATGTTATTTTTACACATGTTAGTGTGTGCCCAAAAGGTTTAAAAGGACTGCGATTCTTCCCAAAGTGTAGTGTGTTTTGTTATGCGTTTTTTAAATGCAGTTTAAATTTAACGTTAACTCTTAGAAATCTATGACGACAATGTAATGAGGGATGGAATGATGAGAAAGTGGATTCGAATATTAAAGGATGTACTAATGATGGGCCCATCAATGATCATGACGAAGCAGGTAGTGGGTGGCCTTCTGTTGTTCGTGATGATTTGGTTCAAAAAGTGACCCCAAAAAAAATTCATTAAAACAGATCGTTCACAAGATTGCTTTGTTATAATTTTCCTAAGACCAGTTAGTTTCCAGATATGACAAATGTTTGAACCATGGTGTAAAGAAATAGTTTTCAAATTGGTTTCAAGTAAAAATAAATTTTGTCTTGGAAAAAAAAATTATGCGAGATTTTTCAAAGCTGTATTTAGTTTTCGTGCACGCCTCGTATAATCCTATGAAAATGATTATATTTTTCATTTTAAACGTAGAAGTAAAATTCTATTTTATCTGCTTCTCGCATGCTACATATTTAAATAAGTTTTTTTATTCAAACTTAGGAATACATTTGTCGTATTTATTTTAAAAGAGCCTTTGCTCAAATATTAATGCAAAACCCCACCCCGGGAAAAGATCTACATGTAAATATTTTCGAAACGTACCAACGTTTTGAAAACCTTCCGGGGTTGGATCTTAAAATCCATTCACGCTACCTGTGCGTGTTTTGAAAATGTTTTAGAAGTACATTGGTAAGTATTTTATCTCTTTTTCCGGGTAATCTACAGATATTCATTTTAAAATTAACATAAAATAATTCGCTTCCTTTGCCTTCATACGAAAACACCTCAACTCTCTCGCTAATGTTTTAACATTATTATTTACACTAGTGTTTTGAAAACAGAAAAATTTACTGAATCAAAGGAAATGCGATAGGATTTGAATTAAAAGGTTTTATGTTAGAGTTTTTTTCCAAATTCTTTACTTGTAACCTATGTATTTGTAGTATGTAAAACACACAGAGGATGCTCATTCAGAATACCATAAATAGAAAATAGGTTTATTAAAAAAAATTTTACAGTTTATGAAGATACTTTAAAATTTTATTTTAAAAAGTTGTGACGTCTCCGCGCCTTTCTTCTAACATAACTCCTAAGTTCTTTTGACGGCCACGTTAATGGCAAAAAACCCTTTTCCCAAAACAATACCAAAAAAACAAACGGGTCGAAATGAAAAGAGATATACTTTAAAAAAGGGTAGAAGCTTTGATGAGGGAGCGACAAAATCTAGAGTAAATTGGGGGTGGTCATTCGTCAAGTGTTAATCGTCCATAGCTCTGGAAGAAAGGAAAAGTTCTTTTCAATTAAATTTTTAAAAAAAGTTGGGAATTTTTCCATCTAAAGTTACGTTATAGGTATTACCTCTCGATGGGGAAAGGGGACTCTAAAAGGTAATATTTTTTATAAGAAGTTAGATTAGTAAATTAATTTATTATAATTAAAATAAGTGATCTGTTGCGCGATTTTTTGAATATAAAGTTTTTGGGGGGAACTCTCACTTTAAGAAAGTCGTTAATTAAATTAAGTAAATTTAAGTTATTCTTAAAGAAGTTGTGTTAAGAATCCCAAAAAGTCTATTTTAGATAATCCCCCACCCCCCAGCTTACCGGGGTCCCTAAAGACAATCATCACAGGATGCTATGTCTCAAAGTAACTGACGTAAGTTTACGCATGAAATTTGATTTTCAAGTACAGAAGATCGTACACACTTTATGGAAATGATTTTGATAATTTATTTTTATCAATAAATACCGTATTTTCTTGCAAACCA
Organism: Trichonephila inaurata madagascariensis; assembly: GCA_019973955.1. Classification (NCBI taxonomy): domain Eukaryota; kingdom Metazoa; phylum Arthropoda; class Arachnida; order Araneae; family Nephilidae; genus Trichonephila; species Trichonephila inaurata. The sequence continues at coordinate 257,215 of BMAV01002441.1, read as the reverse complement.
TTAATAAATTCTACAGCCCCAAAACTTTTTTTTTACAGAGAGTATTTTTGTCCTATTGAGCCCCGTGAACGGGTTCTTAAACTGTAGTCTCTGAAACCACGGGAGTACCCAGCGCTTTTCTAGGGTGTCCGCGAAGATATCTCATTTAATGTTAAGATTTTCCTCATTTACATGCTAATAAATTATAGGTTTAAAAAACTAAAAAACACGCTTTTATAGTGAATCGAACTAAAAAGTAAAAAAAAAAATTCTTGTTATAATAAAATGATTAACTAGAAAATGAATGTCGTTTAGGTAAAAGCGTGGGTTGCTCTTTATCAGTATTCTCCAACATTTTTATCGCCGCGGACCGGTCAACATTTGTTAATTTTACCGCAACCCACTGAGGGGGAAGATGTTGATTGTTTGTATTTTAGACTGTTTTGATTTTATAATTTTAATTTAATTGTATTTATAATCGTGACTTCAGAATAAAATACAGCTAAACCAAAAAATGAATATTCAGTGATTTAACACGGATTATAAAGTGTTTTCATAAAAAGTAGCAAGAAAGATATACCACAGTAATTAAAATGGAAATAATTTTATGTGTTTCTTGTGCGGACCGGGGTAGCATTTGATCCGCAGACCGGTACCGATCCACGGACCGAGGGTTGGAGACCACTGCTCTATATTGTTATAATTTCTTACTAGTGTTCTATTCCGAAATGCTGAGTTAGTGTAAAAATGTAGTACAAAGCAAACACCCGCCACGCTTTTACCACAATGACATTCATTTTCTCGTTAATCATTTTCATTCAATAAAAAATATTTATCATAAATAATTTTTTTTCAGATGCACGAGTCTTGCGGTTTTAGGGTTGCACCTTAATCTTTTAGTCGCTAAATCTTAAATTAGTCGCCAAATCTGGAAATAACATATGGAATTAGTCACCAAATCTGAAAATGGTTTATACAATAAGTCGCCAAAACTATAAATCGTATTCCTAATTATTCTAATCAAGATAATGGAAAAAAATTCTGAAATTATTGTATTGTCATCGGTCCTTGACAAGTGTGCAAAATTTCGAATTAATCTGACCTTTTAAAGCGGGTAAAAATCGAGTTCAAAGATTCCATTACATACAAGTGAAACTTTTAAAAGCGTTTTAATTTAAAAAAGGCCTTATGGTAAAATTAAAAGATGATCCATCTTAGACTAGATTACTAAATTGTCTCCAATGAAAAACCTGTTCTAGAATTTGTATTTCAGTGAATAATATTAGTTCAATACAGTTCACTACTAATTTGTATGAAAGAACATTTTAACTTTTTTTATCTTTTAAAGTCAATACAAAAACCGTCTGGAAAGTGTAGAACCGGAATTGAGACTGCAGATTTCAAGTATTTTCCCAGATATAACAGCACTAGTAAAAGAAATGCAGCACCATCTTTTCATGAAGAATTTTAATACAATTATGTATATTATTTACTTGAAATTAGTGTTTTGTAATATTTTAGATGTTTATTTTTATATTTCCTGCAAAGGGAAAAAATTGTTCTAAAAGTCTGCATTGTTAACAGAAGCAGTCTTGGGTCTACTGAAAAACCTTTAAATCACTTAGCCGTATGTTGGGAGTCAAAGGGGGATGTTCAAAATCTCTTGGGGGTCATCTATGTGAGGCAGATAATAAAAGGGAGAGCGGTGAGCAAAAATTTAAGAACCACTGCTTTGGAAGAAACTTAAAAGTTAATTAAGTTAACAGGTTTTTTTTTAAAATTGCTTCCAGATACGGTTTGCTTCTGAACTTTATACTTGAGATTAATGTCGCTTTCAAGATGAATTGGAATCAATTTTCACACAGAGAAAAATCATTTATCAGGATTACGTCATGTCTCAAAATGAGGCGATAAATCTAGAAATTTAATAAGGAAGATTCATGTCTTTGTAACAAGTAACTCGAAAATGATGTTTCTTTTCTGGAAATAAACCGAGAATGCAAGGATGATAGATAGGTTACAATAAATTGAAAAGATAATTTTGCTGCGCAGAAATGTACCTTAATTTTGCCTCTAAATTTAAAGAAATCATTTAGCCACCTAATCAATGGGGCATATTTGTATTAAGGTATCCGAAAACGTTCCAAGTTTTTTTAAAACATAGCATGATAAAACATTACTATTGCTTTTTTTGAGAATGAATACCAATAAATACTAATATTTAAAATGATTATTTAAATTTTACGAAAATCATAAGTTTTAGCAATATTTTTGAAACACTTCAAAGAAATTTGAGAAAAATGTAATACACTTATACTAGAATATGCATTACTAAGACGTATTAGATGCAATTAAGTAGAAAACGTACTAAAATATCAATGGTTTATTAAAAATTTAAAGCCTTAGATCTGATTGAGTAATATATTATAAGAAATGTGGCATTATATATAAGATCATTATTTAAATTACAGGTCATAATTCAAAAATAATTTCATACAATAAGAAATATTTTAGTACATTCTCTAGAAAATAATTGAAATATTAGTTTCAAAATGTTTTATAGAAATATATTTATAGCATTTTGAGTTATCAGACTCGCAAAGATAGATTTTGAACAATTTAAATGTCCAATTCTGGTACGAGTAAATTAACGACCCCTTTCCAAGTTTTTCTACTTTTATAAATTTGATTGTAACTTGGCTTCCAGGTAACGTAGAAACAAAACAAAGTATGTTTTGTAAATCTAAATGATAGCTTTATTCAATAAATAAAAAACTAAAAAATTGTGTAAAGGCCAAATTTGGTCATTTCAACGTGTTCGGATACTTTAAACATTATTCAATTCCTACAACTATTAGCTCACACTGTCTTTATATTTATTTATTTATATATTTGTATATTTATTTATCTTGGTGGAATTTTCAATCGTTAATAAAATACATTTTAAAGCGCTCAATTGAGCTGAAATTTTATATGCAAGATTATTTTGGATGACAATACAATAATTTAATTTTAATTAATAAAACTTAATTGATTAAAACTAATTATTTAAAGAATTATAAATACAGCCACGTTGGCGACTTAGGACCTTTGGCGGCTTGGTCAAAACTTAAAAAGGTTTTTTCTAACGTGTTAAAGCATTCATTTGGGACTGAAATTATAGGGCAATACTTTACTTTTAATGATAATTAAAAACTAATTACCACTTAATGTTGTGATTCTGTTCTATGTATATAAAATATTTATATTAATTGTAACTATTAAATAAAAAGTAGCTAAAATAAAATTTTTCTTTGTTGATCTAAGTAGGAATTGACTTAAAATTTTTTTTTTATATTATTTCGAATTTAAACTATATTTGAAGCTAATGACCCAAACGATTTACCGAGAAACAAGTTGAAAGTTGATTCGCCAACACAAGATTTTATTTAATATATTGGTTAATTGTAATTCATCTCAATCCTACAGACTACTTGCGTTTCCTTAGTCACGGTTTTTGATGAATAACTTCCGAGTTTGTAAACATATTTAATATTCATAAACTGATCTAAAATCTACATGAAATTGAGAACAAAATGATACAAAAAATTGCTTTTAATTAAATTTGTTGAAAAATGTAAGAAAAACAAAAGAAAATTTTCATTTTTGTTAGTTACACAGTATTTTCAATAGTATAATAGGTATGTTTAAGCACAGAACTTGAGGTATGGAAAAATATCTTTGAATTTATTCAATTCCTACTATTAGCTAACGATCTCTCTATATTTATTTATTTATCTTGGTGAAATTTTCACTCGTTAATAAAATACATTTTAAAGCGCTCAATTAAGCTGAAATTTTATGTACATGATTATTCTGGATGACAATACAGTAATTTAATTATAATCAATAAAAATTAATTGATTAAATCTAATTATTTAAAAAATTACCAATACAGCCACCTTGGTATCATTTTTGGTGACTTAGCGAACATTTTGGCAACTTGTGTCAAAACTTGAAAAGATTTTTTTTTTCCTCACGTGTCTATTTTATACATATTTCTGTAAAATAATTAGTTTATTCTCGTGCCTTTTATCAACGCCATCGACTGTATTTAGCTTTTGCGTGATGGCAACATGTTGTTTGTTTTGAGTTGTTTGTGTAACATAATTGTTACGTCAAGATTAAATGTAATTAAAACCATTATCGTTTGGCGAAAAGTTCATGAACTACTCAACAAGATTAAATGTAAATAATGTTCTTAATTGCTGTTCTGTGAATAAATGTTTTGATTGGAATAAAAAGACGGCTTAGTGTTTCTTGTGTGTGTGTGTGTGGGTGGTGCCGTAAATTAATTTAAAAGTAATCTTTAAAGACGTAAAAATAATATTTGTGGAACATTCAGCTGCTTTTTAATCGGGAATTTTTAATTTAGTTTATTCACAATTCCTACTATTATCTCACAATCTCTATATATCTTATTTATTTATCTTGGTGGAATTTTCAATCGTTAATAAAATACATTTTAAAGCGCTCGATTGAGCTGAAATTTTATATACAGGATTATTTCAGATGACAATACAATAATATAATAATAATTAATAAAAATTAATTGAATAAACTAATTATTTAAAGAATTACAAATACACACAACCACTTTGGCATCATTTTTGGCGGCTTAGCGAACCTTTTGGCGACTTATGTCAAAACTTGAAAAGGTTTTTTCTCACGTTTCAAAGCCTTCAGTTGAACTGAAATTTATGTACAAGATTGTTTTGGATGACAATACGATACTTTAATGATAATTAATAAAAATTAAATTATTACCACTTACTGTTGTGATTCTGTTCTATGTATATACATATTTATATATTAAATGTAACTATTTAATAATAAGTAGCTAAAATAAAATTTTTCTTTGTTGATCTAAATAGGAATTGACTTAAAATGTTTTTATATATATTACCTGTTTTATTTTAAAATGAGGGGAGGAGGCGGGATTACCTATTGTCCTCTTTAAGGCGAACCAACCCCCATTGTGGAAATTATACAACTGTTCATACTCATTTCTCAAATTGTAAAGCTATAATTTACATGTATTATGTAATTCTAATTGTATATATACAAATAATAAATAATTAAATTAAATTAAAAATTAAATTCCCTATCTAGCACTTTACTTTTATATTTTTCCTCAACTCTTCAAGTACCAAACAATTCACCCATTTATATCTTCCAAACATATGGCCTAGCCAATAAACATGTCTAATTCCAGATCGTTATATTTAATAGCCCTACATATCAGCATTAACTTTCAAGAGCACTCATGAACGCCGCGATCAGTGTTTTAAGTGTTTAACCCACTTAAGATTTTCGGTGGCGTTCTTTTGCTCTCTGACTCTTGCGTCAGAAAAGATGTACTCCTTCTAAAATAAAGACCTTTTTAAAACTAAGTTTGTTTCTGACTCACAAATCATGTCAGAAATAAAAGCGATAGGATTTACCTGAAATCGCATTTTTGAATTTAAACTTAAATGTATTCTTAAAATCATCTTAAAATTAAAACGAAGTCAACTACAGTAATAAATGCTATGGAGAATTTCATGGAACACCGGTGGCGCTCTACATATCTTTGCTGAAGACATCAGGTTTCCGAAATTGAAAAGGAATGCTCTATGGTAAGAAAAAGAAAAGGGGATTTTGACCCCGAGAAGAAACCGTTTTTACAGCCGAACGATAATTTCTGTCTTTACGAAAGAGGCCAGACTTTCGCAAATAAAAGAAACAACGTTCTAATGGCAAAAAAAAAAAGGCTAAGGACTCCGTGAAGAAAGACGTCACTCCCTTCCGCCAGAAAAAAAAATTATATTCTTCTTCTCCGAATGTTATTGTAAATTAATTCCAATAATGTAGTGAAATTAACCAACATGGAAGACATTAGTGAAGTACCAACATCGAAAAATAAATAAATAAATAAAATTTTACTAGTGCAAATCAACTGACAACAACATCTGGATTACCGTTCACCAAAGTTTCTGCCGCTACGAAGTGGAGGTCAGTTAAATTATATATTTCCAATTTTTGTAACTTTGAAGTGACTGAGTTTTGCTGAACAGAACTTTAAGAGGAAAAATAATATATGATATTGTTACGAATTTTCGGTAAATTGAGTAAATAATTTGTATATTTGAGTGTTTAATGCATTTATATTACTCTATGTTATATTTATTTCATGTTAAAATTGTGCTACTCACAAGCAATGCCGCCCCTTACGTTATAATACGATTCAATGAGAACTTGGAGAAATCTTGGCGGCAGAGCCAAGTTGGCATCATTTTTGGCGACCAAGTTGGCGACAATTTTGGCGTCATTGGCGACCATGTTGGCGAGTCCGGAAACCTCTGGAATCTTCTAGAAAGTAGGGGATCTCTCCACTAGTGTCACGTTCAATGACATGAGCTGTTATATTTCTGGAAGTTTCTGTCGCGCCTATAAAAAGATGCTCGCTGGGACGGCGATGAGTCTGGATTAAACCAGCGATTAGTGAGGATTGTTTTAACTAGCGATTAGCTCGGCTGTGCTTGTGAATAATCTTTTACTTACGTGTAATTTAAACCCTGGTGATTGTGTTTGATTGCTGTTGAAGGTGTGAAGACCTTCGGGGATTTACTCTGTGAATATTCCTGCTGAATCCTGTATTTAAAGAATTGGATTTTTGATAATAAATTCACATCGCTCTTAAAGAACTGTTTATTTTCTTTGTGATTGTTTTGCATAAAATCCGCGAACCCTCGGATCTACGTAACAATGTGATATGATATTTAATTTTTATAATATAGATGTGTTAAATGAGATATTCTTTATATTTTAACTGAGAAAACAAAGTGTATAGGTTTCGCCATACAAAATTTTGAGAAATTTTAATATACTCATAATTTTATCTTAAGATGTCGAATGAGTTAACATTTATGATAGAAATTGGTGTTTTAAAGTTGAAAGATATAAATTAAATTTTAGAAAATTGACTAATGTACTAATACTAGTGATATTGATTTTTATAAGAAACAAAAGTAAAGTCACGTTGCATTTTTTTTCTCCACTGAATTTTATTGTTTTGTTAACTGTTTTATTCAGCAGTAAACTTATTGCATGTCCTTTAATTTTTTTCATTTTGAAAAATTGTGTGTTCTGATATACCAGCCATATATCAAGATTCACTATTTCTCGAAATTTTCTTCTCATCTAAATTTAAAATTAATTTAATAACTTGAAGCTTATTTTTGGATATTGTACAGTGGATAAAGGAGAATACAATCATTATAATTTTGTATATGTCTTGAAACATTAAGAGGTGTTGATATTAACATTAAACGTGTTCAGTTTGATATGTACACCTCTTATTGTTTTCTTATTAGCATCCCTGAACATCTGTGATTTGATCACGCAGATTTCTCAGAGATATGTGTTAAAAAATAAGTAGTGTGATACAGTTTATATTATTGAATGTATGATGTAAGAGAAAGTCAAGAATTTTGTCTATGAAACGAATACTTAGAAGGTTACGGAGAGATTCAAAATATTGTATGCGCGATATTGTTAAGTTACAGTGAATATTGTGGAAATTTTACATAAATACTAAAGGTGATGATAGAAGAGAGTCCACATTTCCGACTCACAATTATTTAAAGAGCTCTTTTAATCTTATAACTCTTATATTCTTTTATTCCTATATTCTTATGATTTTTATATTTTTTTATTTTATAACGCATATGAACGAAAATATTGTTTATTGTGTTGAATAGTGCATATAAGTTGTTGTACACCGTTTTCATATTATTAATAAGTTCATTTTATTAGTGTCTATATTTTTTTTCTCTTTTTAAAAAATGTATTTCATGTATGCAAAATGTTGTGTATTACTACGATGGCACCAGAGTAGATTTTTATACAAAATTAGTATTTTATTATTTGTATACCATGTATTTTTATATGGTATTTATATATCTTATTGTTTGATATAATATTATTTTCCAATATAATTTTTTTTAAAACGTTATCTGATAGCTATAATACGAATCTATTATTATGAAGAAATAGGAGGAAACGTGAGCTCTTATTCTGGATGTCGAATAGATTTGAACAAGCTAAACTTCAATTATATGAACGGAAATTCATTTTTATCAATTAATATTTTGGAAGTGTCATTACTGTGTTTGTTGTTATATTTTCGTTTTTTTTGTGTGCATTTTGATTTTAGTATTCCTTTTACATAAATATTTCCACTGTGTGTAATATGTGTTTCCAAATGATGTTATGTATTGTTTTGTATATGTTGAAAATTGTTTAAGTTTGTAAAGACAGAAAAAACCACGCCATTACTTCTTTTTAAAATTGGGGGGCAAATGTAAGGATAGTTATAAATTAGATTAAAAATTAAATTCTCTATCTAGCACTTCACTTTTATATTTTTCCTCACCTCTTCAAGTATCAAACTAATCACCCATTTATTTCTTCCGAACATATGGCCTAGCCAATAAACATGACTAATTCCAGATCGTTATATTTAATAGCCCTATATGTCAGCATTAACTTTCAAGAGCACTCATGAACGCCGCGATTGGGTTTTTAAGTGTTTAACCCACTTAAGGTTTTCGGTGGCGTTCTTTTTCTCTCGGCCTCTTGCATCAGAAGAGATGTACTCATTCTAGAATAAAGACCTTTTTTTAAACTAAGCTTGTTTCTGACTCACAAATCATGTCATATATATATAAATGATTCAAACTTTCAATCGGTTCATTAAATATTTTCTAATCCTACATTCAAGTTCAAGTACATTTTTTAAACTTTTAGTGGATGACACTTTATGTTAATACAGTTTTTTTCAAATATTAATTCATTAATTAAATATTAATAAACAAAAAAAAAAGAGTCTAACAGAATATATAAAATATATAATCGCTCGTTGTGTCCCTTTAGCGCAATGAAAAGCGCGTTGGACTTCTAATTCCAAAGGTCATGGGTTCGAATTCCACCTAGAATGGCCAAATTTCTGAGAAAGATTTCTTTTTACGATACTAATTTATTGGAATAATCAAATTTAATCAATGAATAAATAGTAACAAACAAAGTAACAGTCCTACACCCTATATAGAAAGGAAATTGTAAAATGGCAAGGAAAATCGCTTTCTATTTTGCCACTTAATAATGTGAATCTGTCATATGTGTATACATATTTATATTAATTGTAACTACTTAACTAAGGAGTAACAAAAATAAAATTTTCTTTGTTGGCCTAAGTAGGGATTCATTTAATTTTGGTTACCTTATTGTTATTATTCTTCTCGTGTGCGATATAAATAAATAAATGTATTATAATATCATGAAAAACTTTTTTTTATATAGAGAGTTAGAAAATTACCATTATTTTAGGAAACACAACCAAGTTAAATAAGTTAATTATCAAAATTTATTCGATAGAATATACCGAAAGAACTGTAAAAACAAAATGACAAGTTTATTTAAATACGCAAATAGCATCATTCGAAATGAATGTTGTTTTCTATTCATATTATTTATAATTAGATAACAATCAGTAATAAACAGTCGGAAATAACACTGAAAGGAAATGAACAAGCTTTAATTAGAAACAGGCTTCGGGTCCTATTAGAGCAATAAATTGGCACAGACATGAAACATTCTTGTTTTCTTTTTTGTGAGTTTAGTTATAATTTTGAATTATCGCTTTTCTTCCATTCAGTAGAAGCCAAATTCTTTCCCCATTATTTTTAAGCGCTTTGTGCATTGGGGATATTCTGTGGAAATATATTTATGAATGTTAATAAATTAAATGAATGGAAATTTACTTGTACCGTAGATTATTTAAAATTTAACTTTTTGTAATTTACAAAGGAGTGGCCATTTTAATTATATTGTACGAAAACATTCGACTGTATTCGCTTGTCTACGGAAAACGTATTGTAGCTACTATAAATGTGTGAAAAAAGAGAAAACTCTTTAATAATGGTAATGAGTGAGAATTAAGATGACAGATTAGGTGATTAATTTAGTCGCCAAATATCACCAAGAAGCCAAATATAAAGAGAAAGATTCAAAGGTTCCATGAAAATAATTTGGCGAAAAAAACTTTAGAAGTTCCTAGAAGAATCTTCCCACTCTGTATATCGCAAGAAAATGATTAAATTAGGGATTTCATCAAATCCCTAAGGGAGAGGATCAATTCACGTAATTTGTTAAAATAAGAACCTTGCAAAGTGATTTCCTAAAAGAAAGTAAGTGATTTGATCAAATTCCTGTTTCAGTGAAATGATGAACACTTTTAAGCTCTTGAACAATATTATTTCATTTAGAAAATATGGCGCATTATTAAAAGTACAGTAATTAATACAACAGTAATCACTGAATTACAAATTATTTATTCGAAATTAATTCACAAATTAGGTAATAAAGCTGGTATTTTTTTAAAAAGGGATAAAAAGGGTAAAACTCAAACACAAAACTCATGTACATTACAAGCCTATACTCATAGAAACATCATAGGTAAAATCCCATTTTTTAAATTTTCAAAATTATCAAAAAAAAAAAAACACTATAGAAAAAACTGCATTTATGTTAACAGTTTTGTATATAATTTTACAGCTCCATAAATATAGTTCACTGACAGCTTACAATGACAAAAGTTGTGAATTCAGTTTCGGAAGTAGTGCTTAAATTCTACTAATTAAACACAGGTAACGAATACTATTTTACGACACTTTTTTAAAAGTAACTAATAAATCTGAACTGTTATTTAATACATGTACTTTATTTATATCATTAAAGTTATTTTAACTTTAAGGGAGTTGAAAATTATCTTTTCGTATCCACGAAAACTTGAGATTGGAAAAAGGGAACAGAAAAATATTGGAAAATATATCACTTATTTCCCGTTCCTTTCCTTATACCATTGACTTTTTTGAAAATTTATCTTATTTTATTTTAATAATATCTGTTGAGACTTCAGTTCGAAGACAGTCATCAAAAAATACTACTACTTAAAATAATAACGATATATGATATTAATAAATTCGCTGTGTGTGTACGTTATTATTTATCATATATTATCTTATAAGTATATTTATTTAACATTATACATAATAGGATTCAAAAGGTCCCGGACTGAGCCTATAACTGAAAAAAATATTACCAGTTAAACTCCTCCTTCAAAATAATACCCTTGAATAACAAGGACTTGTAAAGATCATAGAAACGTTTCTGGAAACCATTTTTAGCCGTTTTCAGCCTGCGATGCACTTGCACTTTCATCTGTAGATTGGTCTTCGTTTAACATATGTTGACACATCCTATGCGTGTTAAGATCTTGAATCAGTATCCGTTGACATGTGGCCGAGGATATCTCAACTGATTCTTCTAGTGCTTGAAACTTGTTCTTACGTACCACCGCGCACGCAGAAGCCTTTCCGAAGTTTTTAGCGGTGCGGGAATTCTACGGACGTCCAGAGCATTTATAGTCTTCGACACTTTCCCTGCCTTCTTTGAAACGTCGATGCTACTCAAAAGCTTGCGTTCGCGATAATGTATCACAGCCTTTCACCTGATTCAAAAATTTGAAAATCACCGTTGTACTTTTTCGCAAACGAACACCAAAATTAATATACACTACCCGCTCAACAAACGCAATTTCTTTCAATCGCCGACGACTAAATACATCCGCCTACAAAATACGACACGAGACATCGACTGTGGGATTTGTAACAAACTTTTTATAGAAAAGTACTAACACATAAGTGTTATTGTAGTGGTTCTACTGCAAATATTTTCCTCTTTAGGGAACTTTTCGAATGTATAAAACAAAAGAAAAAAATTTTAATATTTTCTTTCATCTGTTTGTAATTAAATTTCAATAAATATTCTACAAAAGTGAGCAGTTATCAAAATTTTCAGCCTTCGCCCACCTACTCCGATGTACAGTTTGTAATGTTCCACAACTATATATTCTCGTAAATTTTTGATATCAAAGCCCTATAGCAGGGGTGGCGAACCTTTTTAGATCAACGTGCCATTTTTTCTTTAAGAAATATTTAAGGAGGTATAGACGTGTCATCCTATAAATTAACTGATTATTGATGATTATTGAGAAAATAATAAAACTAAACACTAACAACTCAAAACTCTAATTACAACAAAAATACATTTTGCACAGTATAGTAGTAAATGTTTTATTTATACGTGTAATTAAAATTAAAGTAACATTAGTGGTGAATTCTGTTGCGGTAGATTAGATGACAAATAACTTGTATTAGGATTGTAAGATGTTACTTTTACCAGAATGCAAGCTGAATTGGAGTCATCTTCCAAATGGTTTCTAAGGGAGTTATTCAACTCTGAAGATAATGACTCACAGACATAGGTATATGAAAATATGGTTAAAATAGCATGAGCCAGTTTTTTCAAACAGCTAAATATATCTGGAATCGAATTCCATGTTTCCAAAATTTCATTACTAGCATTTTTACTTATATTGCTTGTTAATCTTCCTGTTTTAAGTAATTCCAACTTTCACCTTTTTTCAACAAATTTTTGAATCCGTATTGAACTAGACTGGAAATCAATCAGCTACATTTCAAATTTTTCAATTTACAACCAATCGAATTGGGACAAATTCAATTTATAAAATGAAGTCACATCAAAGTGCATAAGAAACTTGAACGTTTCTGATAATTCTTTGCAACTGAGAAAATTTCGCTGAAAACAGCGACCGATCACTCGTGTTTCTCGTAATACTTCATATTGAAAATTGTTATTTTGAATTAAAATGCAAACCGTTTGATGCGTGGCTTACCCAAAATCGCGTGTCATCAATGGCACGTGTGCCACTGGTTCACCATCCCTGCCATATAGCATTAAATTTTTGAATGTGTTTTAATATAGTTTTATAGATCCCACATATCTTAATCTAAAAAGAACATATCTTGAATTTAAGAAATGAAAATATATTTATCTTTTACGCCCCTACACCCTCCCGCGGAGTGAATTTCTGATAAGTCATTCTGAACGAATCTCTAATTAGCAAAGTAAACATCCTGCCATCTTCCCTTGGTGACAGTTCCGGAAATCTGGAGCAAGAAACTACATTACTAATGTTTGTCACAATGACATCTTCACTTCATTGAAGCCAATGATAATTATATTTTCAGACTAACAAACTTTAAATTGTTTTTCCAATACATTTTAAATCTTATTACTCATACAAAATGTTTTCATTTGTATCAAAACTATATTGAAATTTCCATCTGATTGCATAATATAAATAAATTTTAATAGAAAGGCTATAAGAAAACAAAATAAGCATAGTAAACTATAGAAACACTGTAAAACATATATTTAAATACGCAAATAAAAAAATATTCGAAGAATCTCAACTCTTTTCAATGTGTTAATTAAATGCGTCTAATATTCTATTTTAATTTCAGACGTTAAACGTGTTTTTACTGGATTAAAATTGTTATGGCAAAAATCCATTCAAAATTCTTATTTATTTAAAGTTATAAATAGGGTTTTTAATGAGCATACAGGATGAAAAACATAATTTATTTTAGAATTAATTAAAACTAAGCCTTTGAATAGTTCAATACATCAAACGTGAAACAAAAATTAGAAGAAATAAAAAAAAAACCTACATTATACTCAAAGAAGTAAAAAGAAATCAAAATATAAATACAATTTCTTTGTGAATTTTGTAATTAATTACACAAAAATAAAATTTTAACGAAACGCACAGCAATACATATTGTCAGCATAGGGCCACATTTTTAAGAGATAAAGTGAAGAGGAGGCATACTCCAATTGCATACAGCAACCCATTAAGCGGACAAAAGGAAGTTAGGGTTACCATGTCGGCCTCTTCATCACAAACATGACTAATGGAATGCATAAATATTTTCAAATGATACAATCTTTTTAATTTTATTTTCAGTAAAAGTAGTGGATGTGCATTTTGCAATAAAAAATGATGTCCTTTAAAAATTGATTAACAATTAAAAAGAATATAAAGTAAATAAAATGCATAAAATTTCTAAAGAGTGGTGCAAGCGTGCGATAAAGCGTGGTTGGGATTTTGCCTCCTGAGATAACGTTGGGCGTACAACCACTGCGTGGCTCATGCATTGCATTCAACGGCTCGTATGCCAAATGCATATCATCGAGCTCAGAATTAGTGTAATGCTCCAATCTACTATCACTTTGTCAACAGGTGAAATGATGCTTCATAGCGAGAGTGGCATCAAAAACCACGAGTGCACACGCACTGGCATCTTATGCTTCGGTTTAAGGGCGCCATCTATCGAGTACACCAGTCAGAAACTCTCCAAAATTTTGCCCTACCAAGAATAATAAACATGCTTTCTCTTCTTATTTTTGTCCTGTCTTTCTTTTGTTTTAAGTCTTCATCATTGACAGAAAAGCGTTTTCGTCTATCATATAGGACAGGGGTAGCGAACTTTTACGAATCAACGTGTCATTTGTTCTAATGAAGTGTTTAATGAGGTAAAGACATGCCGTCAAATAATTTTTAATTGTGATTACTGGGAAAATAATAAAACTAAATGCTAACTCTTTATTTATTACGAAAAAATACGTTTGCCCTGTATAGTTGAAAATGTTTTAGTTATGCGTGTAACTCAAATTAAAGTAAACATTAGTGTGACTTCTGTTGCTGCAGATTTGATGACAAAAAACTTATATTAGGATTGTAGGGAGTTATATACTTTTTGTAGAATGCTTGCTGAATTGGAGTTATCTGCCAAACTTATTAATTTTTTTTTGCTGTGGTTCATTTTTTTGGGACAAAGTTTGTGATTTGTTTTAAAATGCTTTTTACAGACGATGTTCTGAAATAGCACTTTTCCCGGGGAATAAAAAAACACATACCGTTTTTTGTCCCCTTTTTTATTTAATGTGATGCCTATTTCAAAGATTCACCAAATTTTAAATTCTCGGGTTCCCTTACAATCTGCCCTTTTTGTTTTTTTTGCTAAACTAGCCCTGTTGAATAACAGTTACAAATTGTAAATATAACACAAATAAACTTTAAAAAAATACAGTTGTGTCACGGGGAAATTGGCTAAAACTATGCGTAGCCAAACTTTCACCCTAAAAAAATTGTAGCCCCGACGTATAAAAAAACAAGACAATACCCCCGGTGACCAATAAAACTCGTGTTTATACGTAAAACTTCACTTAACTTTGTTATTTTGAAATAAAATGCAAACCATTTTGATCACTGGCATGCCCAAAATATTGTGTCACGTGCCTCAATGGCACGCGTGCCACTGGTTCGCCATCCCCGGTATAGGAGTACCCTACCAGTATAGAAAGTTTGTAACCGCTGTATTAATACACTCTGTATCTGATCGTAGTGTTTAATAATCTGTCATATGAGTAATAAATTTTTAATTAATTTAATAATTTGTTAAAGCACAATTTGTACAAAAATTAAGTAATATTATATCAATCTAGAGATGAATTATTGCAATCCAAACGTCATCAGAAATTCAAGATAAAACTGTAATTAAATCAATTTATGATGAATTTGCTGTCAATTGCTTTTCTTTTTATATCCTGAGAAATGATTCTTCATAATTTTTGACTTTCATCTTAACATATTTTTGAGTCAAACGATTTCTAGTCGCTTAAAAACTTTGCCTAATTTGGCGGACTCAGGCGAAAGTTGTTTGCTAAGCCCGCCAATAGAGCAACCTTACAAAGAAAACATAATTCTAATTGGTTGCCATATGTCAACAAAGCAAGAAAAATAAATTCGGTCGATTGACTATATTGTTTCACGTCTTTTTGAAATAGGAAATCCCTTTCTGAAATTTTATTGAGAAAATTTGATTCTCAAACTTTTGAAACTATGCAATTAAGAATATATCTTCTTGTCTTTGCTATAATTCTTCCTTGCTGTATTTTTTTTTATAACTTCATTTTTTAACATTTTCCTAAAAATATATTCGGAATCGGGATTGTATTGTGTTATTAATGTTCCTTGAAAAAAAAAAAGAAGATAAATTTTGCAGTGTAACGTCGTCAGTAGTCAGCACACAAGAAAATTTGTCACAGCCATTATTTAAAATTTAAATAGTATTTAATAGCTTCATGAGTTTTTTAGATATTTATTAAATAGGCCAAACCGGGCGGACAGTCTTTTTCACTCGAGGTCAATCCCATTCCCAAGGCACTCCCACAATCCCCTTGGGCCCCCGGGGTCCAGTTTACCCATGGCTCCCTGTTTCCATCCCGGCTCCCTCCGTCCTTTCCCCCAGGGCTCTATCTCCGTCCGTTCCCCTTTTTCAAGTCTTCCTCCCCCGTCCAAAATTAACCCCTTTTTAAAAACCAGGGGCCCCCTCCACCACACGCCTCTCGTCTTCCCCCATTGGCAGGCCAAAAAAAAATTTCCCTTGTCCCCGGGCCACTTTTGTCTCCCATTTTGCGCGGCAAACACAAAACACATTCCCGTCCGTCTGGAATCCAAAAGGGGGCCATAATTCCCCATCCATTCATTTACACCTGGGCTTCACGGCCCCCCTCTCTATGCACCGACCGCATACGGGTCCCCCTATTCAAGACTTTCATACAGGAAAACCTATTGTCACCGGAAAAATTTTTTGGGCCATTTTAAATTCCCAGACCAGATGTCCGCGCTTGTCCCAGGCCAGACAACTAAAAATGACCCCATGGGCACCTGCACTTGTCATCCCCCATCTGTTTGGGGGGGTGAATAGATAAAGGGGGACTTCGTGATGAAATTTACAGGGGGGGGTTCACCCCAATCGAAGACGTTACAGCAGTGAACAAGGGCAATTTTGTTTTAAAAGAAAAGTTTGTTCTGTTTTGGGGAATAAAGTAACTTAATTTCATTTCCCTACCCAAACCTTTTAAACACTGGTTAAGCTCACCCGTTGCTATCTGTAAGTTATCTAGAAACATTTTTCAAGCTATTAAAAAGGTACGCAAAAAATATAAGTGTAGAAAACCCTTTTTAACGATCTTCAAAGATGTCATTTATTTAGATAAAGATCCCAACCGGAAAAAACTGAAATTTATTTTGTTTCTGGAAATGAATAAATTCAAACGGAAGCAATCGTTTTTCTTAAGTGTAACATCTTTCCTCTCGCTTACCGAATATTTGTAGGAGTGATTTTTGTGAAAAGAGACGGAAAGGAGTAACAGAAAGTGACGCGTAAGCGCGCGCTATTTGATTTGACCAATGAGCCCCGTGATGGTATGCCTTCGCTACCTCGCATCGGGGGGCCAACGCCCGATGGTGTCTTTTTTCTGCCCCCCTGGGGGCCCAAAAGTAGTAGATTTTTTTTATATTGTTAAAGTTAGCCAAAAATTCCAGTTCTTTTTTGGATAAACTTACTTATTAACAATTATATTTTTCTGGTTTTAAACTCCGGGAAATGATAGTTTGTTTTAAAAAAACCCGAACCATCTTCGGTATATGGTAAAAAGTATTAAAAAAACGGGGGAAAACTTTAAACTTTTTTTCCGTTTTTATTTGGAGTTTGAACGGTTTTTATGTATATGGACCGAAATCCCT
Organism: Trichonephila inaurata madagascariensis; assembly: GCA_019973955.1. NCBI lineage: Eukaryota > Metazoa > Arthropoda > Arachnida > Araneae > Nephilidae > Trichonephila > Trichonephila inaurata. The sequence continues at coordinate 239,637 of BMAV01002441.1, read as the reverse complement.
GTTTTTTCCATTTAAAAAAATTTTTTTGATCCACCCCTTTTCCCCAAAATTTAACATGAAAAATATTTTTGATAAAAAATTGCATTACTCCTTGTGTTAAATAAACACAATTTTCATTAAAGATATAATTATTCGATAGAAAATTATTTCCAATCATACTCGATTCATTCTTTCAGGATTTAAGTTACTATTGCGTATTTACCACGATAACATGTAAGATGTTACATATCATATGCGACTACTGTGAGGCTCAATTCTTTTTTTCCCCTGTTCAAAATGCAAAGGACGTAAATTCATAATTTATAAGAGTTAAAAATCAAAGCAATACAACAGCTACTTACTACAACCTATGTATTACATTTCCGGGAAATTTGAAACAAATAAAGCACACAATAAAGTGAAACAAGTAATATAAAAAAATAAGTCAATTCCTGCTTAAATCAACAGAGAAAAATTTTATTTTATTTACTTTTTATTAAATAAACTCAAACTCAGAGGTGCAACAACCTATGAAGGCCAGTACCTACAGAACTCATCCTAGTATGGGTGACCAGGGGGCGCTGATGCACATGTGCAGATGTCCCGATTAGGTGGTCAGTCTGAAGCGGGACCCCCAGTGTTCAAGTTCCCAAGCAAGCTTGGTACTTATTTATCGACCCACTGCAGTAGGGATGAAGGGTTCAGTTGATCTTGCCCAGCCCGTGAATAGAACCCGGACACGTGGTGTGGATACACGATACGCTACCACTCGAACACTGGGCCTCACTTTTTATTAAATAGTTACAATTAATATAAACATGTATATGCATATAACAGAATCACACTATTAAGTGAAAAAACAGAAAGTGATTTTCCTTGCAATTTTCCTTTCTGTATATGGTGTTGGACTATTTTTGTGTTACTGTTTTTTCTCTGTTCACAAATTTAATTATTCTAATAAAATAGTATAGTAGAAAAAGAAAGCACATTCTAAGAAATTAGGCCGCCCCAAGTAGGATTCGAAACTACGACCTTTGGATTAGAAGTCCAACTCGCTATCCAATGCGCTACAGGGACACAACAAAAGACTTTTCTTTCTATATATGCTGTTGAATATTATTTTTGTTTGTTACCATTTATTCATTAATTAAATTTATTTAGTGTATTAATATTTGAAAAAACTGTATCAACATCTAATGCCATCCACTAAAAAGGTTTAAAAAGGGGGGGCAAAACTTGAATGGATGAAAAAAAGCTTTTTAAATTAACGATTAAAATTTGAACAAGATATATATAAAAGGAAAAATAAACTAATAGTGGGAATTGAAAAAATTAATAGAAAAAGATTGTAAAATTTCCCTTTTTTTAATTTAAAATATTTAAATAAAATAATGTCCCAAAGTGTTTATATCATTTTAAAAAAATATCTAGTTTTTGTTTTTTGGGGGTTTTGATTTCTTTTTATTATCGCACCCCTAAAAAAAAGGGTGTAGAAACTAGAAAGAAAAATAAGTATGTTTCAGTCTTTATTTTAAACTATTGTTAAATAAATTACACCTTCAGGAAGTGAGTTACATCAAATATCTCTTCTATGCAACACACGTGACAAGCAGACTTATTCATCTAAAAAGTGTTATTTAAAGGGAACCTTCCCACAAATAAACACTGGGTTCCCCCACTTCTCACACAATACGTTCTTGTGCCATGGACAATGTCTGAAACATAAGAATAAAACCCCTGGGGCACATATACAAATCGTTTTTTTCGCCCTTTATTAAGTCTAGACTTTTTAGTCAACCGGGGAAATTTTATTACTGTCATTAGTAGTCACCTGGGGTGGAGGAGTCATCCTAATACTTTTAGTATAATTATTTTAATTGTATAAGATAAAAATCGCAATTCTAGTTAATAATTTAATCAAGAAAACGAATATCTACCTATATTTAAAAAAACAAATTTTTTTTTTTTTTGGAAAAAGTTTGAGAAAAAATCCGATTAGACCCGAACTTTTTGGGGTTTCAAACATGCTTGATTTTAATAAAGAACCCAAATCGCATACACTTTTCACCAACATTACAGGAATGATAATTACAGACAAGACTCTCATATTTTGTTCAACTTATTATAGCTTTATTGTAATTTGATGATTGAAAAATAGCATGTTGAACTTTTTCTTGTTTATGTCTTTTTGACAGAGCGCAGCGTGTTTTGTGGTACACATTTGGCTTCATATCTTTCTTGACAGAGGGTTTCAGGTAGAACTAGAAAATTTCCCTTTCAACTCAAATGTTTCATGTTCATCGCTTTCCTTAAATTTTCTTTCACTATCATGATTAATATGCATTATTTCGCAAAGTTCTTCTCTTGCTTGAACTGTTACAACTTCCTCCAATAAAGATCGCAGAGGCCCATTTCTTTTTTATTTATATTCCGTTCATTTACGTATTTAAACCATAATGATTCGTACAACAAAGCATTCAAAACCACTAAGTCGTTTACAGGGAAAAAATGTAGCCTGGTCATAGAAATTATTTTTGAACGAAAGTGTTCGCGCGGGGAACTCAGTCACCTTAAGATTGTGAAAAACATTTCCCATTCCCAAAAAGGGGGTGGGGGTGATACGTGACAAATACATTTTAGTTTCCATGAAGACTGCCAAATAGGAGGATACTGCCGAGATCATTTGTAACAAATAATCAGTTTTCTCAGAATTAAAAATTTCGTGAGCCTGGGGTGACTCTGTACCCCACGCGATCACTCCCATGTTAAGAATATATTCCCTTTACTTTTCTATTTTAGGAAACTCTGATACTCTTAATCGTGATAATCAATGTTTAAGTTCATTACAAACATGATAATATAATCAAAGCAAAAAGTTTTGAAAAATACTTGTTTTAAAATGATTCTCAAAAAATTATTCAATTTGCTAAAATGTTTTTCACATTAAGCTGACTTAAGAGAATTGTTAATACACAACAAGCACATTATGTGAGCTCTAGTCCAGTAGTTCCGCAGAAAAACTGAGACATTGCACTAAAAATGCGTGAAACGCTTATTTTTTCCTTTTTTGAATAATTAGTGTTACCTTCAAAAGATAAGCATTTCTCTAATTATAAAATAAACATTTTCTAATTATTATTTTTATTATATAAATATATTTATCTTTTGTTCCGTAGATTCATATTAATGGTCCGCTAAATATAAAATTATACATTTAGTAATCCATGAAGTTCTAAAATAGTGCTGCGGCTGTTCTAACTTATAAAATTTTATAACAACATGAGGCTATAGGGGGCGACCTCGGGAATTTTAAAACTTGGATCATGTGGGAAGGTAAAAAACCTGCACTGGCCCTGTTTTCTCAAATTTTCACCCCCTAACGGAAAATTTTGCACTTCGATAAAATTAAACTATCACCTTCTCGGCTGATCTGCAGTGGCACCATGACACGATAGAAACAACATTAGCCACCAGTTCATAACCATGAAAATCGTCTATCACGGCCAATTTACTTACATTGGGAAACATTACTGTATAGGGCAGGAGTGGGCAATCGTTTTGGCTCAAGGGCCCTACTATGGAAGTGGAGAATACAGGAGGGCAGCACCTTTTTAAAATTTTTAAATCAGGGCTTCTCAAACTTTCAATGTTTGCGACCCAATATTCAATCATAATTTTCAACTCCCCTTCATACCATCTATGTTCAATTCAATACATACTTTGACCTAAATACAAACGACTTAAAAAATATAAATTCCCCCCGCCTTATATAAATGTTTCACTCCCCAAAGTGTTAATTTCCCCGACAGGGGAGACCGGGACAAATACGTGTTAACAGTTTTTTGTTTTTAATTTATTTTAAAGGGTAAAAAATTTTTTTTTCATAAGTGTTAGAGTAGTCCTTTGTAGTATTTAAAAACATTTTTTTAATTTTTCAAAAAAAAAAAATGATAATTTTATTTTTTTAGAACCTTAAAATTGTCATCTTCCCCAGTACTGAGGGGAAGATGCGACCCCTGAAAAAAGGGTTGAAAAGATTTTATCTTTTAATATTTACATGGTTTTTTTAACAAATGATAACTGAGTTTTACATCTTACAAAGTTCAAAATAAGCATAATACATTGTAACGTTATGTTAAAGCGCTCAATTGTGCATAACAATAGTCACAAATAAAAATGTCTTGAAAATTGGGAACTTTCCTCATGCCACCACTCTTGGCATTTCAGCACGGGACCCTTTTTTTTCTGTGTTGGAGGGCCCTTATACCTCTTACAAGCAGGATATTTTTAAACCCATCCTTTGAAATTGATGCAACGGACTGTTTCCCTGGATTTTATGACTTAGGCCTCAGGAACGTTTGTTTTTTTTAATCCCTTTTTAGATTCACAGGCTTTTTTTTTTTTTTTAAAGTTTCCTGTTCTTCGTTCTGTTTTTCCCCCTTTGTTGTAACATTCTTTTGTGGGTGTGCTTGTAACAATGCTTGACTCATTTTTTGCTTTTTTTTTTTCCCTCACTTGTGTTGTTAGGCAAGGGTTTGAAATAAAAACATAACAGGTTTTTTTAGATCATTGTAATCAGCATTTGCCATATGTTTTTGTTTCTGGAGGATTTATATTTTGGGTTTTTTCTACTACCAGGGGCTGAGGATTACACTATATTCTCAAATCATCGCCAACAAATAGGTCATACTTTTTAAACCAAAAACTGTTCGCTAAACCCAGAGGATTGAGCTTTTAAACCCACATTTTTAAACCTTTAACGACATTTCCAACAGTAGCTGGTTGGTTTTGAAAAAGCGGTGCTCCGCTCACCAATATTTTTTTCTTTGACGTGTCCCGGATGTTACCAAAAAATTGTTGTGGATGGCAAAATGTCTTTCTCTGGGCGCCCCTTTTGAATGCACATTCCCCGATCCGATGCACCCCCTTAGCCCCGAAGAGATAGAAGCGCTAGGCCGAGCTCACAAAAAAACAACAAATAATTTACAGGTTTAAAAGAATAGACAACTTATTAATTTTAAAAAATTTCGAAAAACGGGGCAAGATGTCGCTTGTACTTGCCCAAGATTCTATTAAAAAAATTTTTCCATTTCATGAAGGAAGCCAAAAATTTATATTTATTCTTTTTAATATATAGTATTTAAACTGTTACTCACAAAATAGAAAGATATATCATTTATCTTCCTGTATCTGTAGCAGAACAACACATGCTTAAAAGTTACATCGGGGCAAAGGTAAACAATAAAAACTTCTCAACTAACACGAAAATGTAGATTTAGGCTTTTTATACTTTTTTTTAACAAACGCCCAATAAGGGGCCAGTATTTCGGATGATCTTGCTCCCCAAGAAAAGGGAAAAAATTTTGACATTCGTAAAACCTTTGCCCGGGTCTCCCTACATATATGTATTTCAAGTACGATCTTTTCTTCTCTGCTATTAAAAATTATTCGAGATTTTGGGGAATGCAATTGGGACCGACGCATTTGCGAAGGATTTTTTATTTATTCCCCCCCAACGAGACATGCTTACGCGTGCCTCGTTGAAAATGTTGGCATTGGGGAGCGAATCATGTAATTTAAAAACGGAAATTTTAAGGATCAATTATAAACCGTACAAATTATCAAGTAAGAAATTTTAAATTTTTTGTATATAACTTTATATTTTTGAAAAACCCAGGGGGGTTTTGGTAATTATTAATGTTACCCTTAATTAAATATTTTTTAAAATTAAATTTAAAATCTTTGGGCAGTACTGATACATTTATAATTGTATTATATCAGTGTAAATATGTATTTCATTTTTTATTATGTCAGAATGTATTTTGTTTCTTTATGTTTCGTCTTCTACGTTTCAATATGCTCGCGCCCCCTCATGGAGTTATCACGCCCCTCTAAGGGGGGTCTCCACATTTTAAAAACCGGATTACATTCATTCAACCTTCAAAAAAGTTACAAAAAGACCAAAGAAAATGAATAAATGTAAATAAAATGGGAAAATGGGGTTTTATGCAACTGATTTAATTGTCCATTTTATATCACCAAAAGCATGTAAAACACAATTAATTTCAAATCAGTCTTTAACAGGTCACCCCCCAAACACGTTTTTATTACTTTTTTTTTAAGATCAGGAGGAGATTGCTCGTTGATATCCTCATCACAGCCAGCAAATGAATGTAAAGCAACTTGCATTTATATTTATTCTCATTGATCTTCATGTAAAAAAGTTACCTTAGTAAAAGTAAGACCTTTATTTAAAATAAAAACAAATTGGCATGGGGATCGTAACACAAGTCTACTTCCTTCACGTCATCGTTCGAATGGAAACGTAATGCTACCTTAAGTAGAAAAAATTGCGGAAGGCTTCAGGGAAACAAATCTGGCCTGTACGCCAATTTCCGGAACTTTTCAACGCGATTTTTTAAGGTTGTTTGGGTTTCAGGAGAGACGTTTGGGCTGGCATTGTCCTGGAGATCTAATATTGACTTTCCCGAAAACTTTTAAACCAGTTGTTGGAACTATCCGATGGACGCATCCATGAATAGCGTAACTTTGCTTCTGATCTATTTCCTTTACCGCGAACAGGTTTCATTATCTCATATCGTATGTGGCGTATATCTCTTACCTCCTTTTACTCATGTTCGGTGGTGCTGCAAGAGCTGCAACCGTTCTGTCCCATTCGCACGTATCCACTTTTCATTTGGGCATCCCTTATATGTTAACACAAATATCCCAATATGTCGATCGACGAACATATTCTGCCCATTTGGGATTCTTAATTGTCTCTGTGTACAGCTATTTGCCCTACCGCAGTATAAGGAAATACAGTACAACTGAATTGTAGCAAAGAATATAAATTACAAGTACAATGTAGAATTATTTAAAGTATTAATAATTCTTTTGATCACATTTCCAACACAACTGCTTTAATTTTGTCCCTAAAAATTGTGTTTTCAATTATACACATATTCGGAATACATTTCAATTAATTTAACTTGTTTCAAGTACATAAACAGCACCAAATTATACCATAAAATGGAAATAAAAAATATTTGTAGTGTAAAATCAACTCATCATTTCATTCAGACTCAGTAAGTCTCATGAAATTGATTAATTCCAACAACTTACGAAGATAAAAAAATACAACTCAAAGACGAAATCCAGACTATTCACTGAAACTTCGCAATCCGGCAACGGATCATAATGACATTTTCAAATCACATCGAGAAGAAGTCTTTATCGATATAAAAGGAAATAATCGATTTAATTAGTTCCTACACGGCTGTTTTCAAATGGGACGCGACGCCACGGAGCTTTACTCTAATTGAATTTCTCTCCGCACATTCAGCGCTTTTGCGTGATCAAAAAGTTACCGCGATAAAATGGAGCCATAAACTTGGAAATGAAAACTTTCCGCCGTATATGAAGGAATTATTCCGAAAAATATAAATCACGGGGTAAAAGTTTTAATCTTCGAATGATTTTAATTATCTCGAATTTATTTCTGCTAATTGTTGGCAACGTGGTTCTTGCAGACAGATCATTTCTCGTGTTTCGGAGTGATGAAGAGTAAATATTGTGAGAAATTGATTAAAATTATTTTATATTTATATCTCTAAGCATAGCACACGTTTGGAGAAATTACTAGTAGAGCTAATTACTTTGTGACGTTCTTAATACGTTCAAAAATACCGAGAAATTTTCTTATTTAAAAAGAGGGATTTAAAATTTTGTTTGAAGTACTGAATGTATTCGAATTTAAGCCACCGTAGATTTTATGCCGTACCCCAAATTCTCAACACATTTTTGATAAGAAATAAATACTAATGTAAAACTCTTTATCGATATCCGATGCTTACGAAATTTAAAATGAGAACTAATAAGAAAAAAGAATAGTTTATTCATTTTAACAGTATTAAATCTTTTAAATGATTACATGAACCTGTAATTGCTCTAACCATCAGTATCGTGTTCAATTTCTCCAATTTTGTGTTCAATTTCTCCGCCTTCCATTTTTAGCTGTGTCCGATTTTCAATAGATTTAACGCTTGAAAAAAAGTGTGGCGTAGATTCAAATAAATACGGTAGCTTCATTAAAAATCAGACAAAACCTTTAGAAAAAATACATTACTTAACACGTTCAATTGTGTAAAATGTGGTCTATTATTGACCATTTGAGTGCTGAAGAATTTTCTTATATATATAGATGCTATAGATAAAAGTGCGAAATGAAATGCGTAGTTATGTTTTCAACTAACTAAATAATATTCCTTTAAATTTAGCTCTATAAGAAGTAATATAAAAAAAAATGTTGAAGTTAACTTCTTATGGCATGGCAGAGAAAAATTTTCGTTACACGTTACCAGTTACGGTTACGGTATGAACCTAAGGTAGAAATGAATGAAGTTCCGACTTTCCTCACGTTTATAAGAACGCATTCTAATTCTTTCTATCTATCTCAGACAAAAAGTAATTACAAAATCAGAAAGATCATCTTTTTCGCCACGATATGGTATATTTTTTTACAAAATAATGATATTTTTAATTTTTTACGATTTTTTAAAAAATGAGTCAAAATTTATACTCTTTTATGAAAATGATTTCTAAATCGTTCATTTTCAATTTACTTTTTGGTAATGAATTGATATTCTATCCTAAAAAATTTCATGTTTTCTCTTTTAAAATCAGTCATTTGAAGAAGAAAATGTCGAAATCTATTTATGATTTTTCAAAAAATACTCAAAATTTTAATTAAATATTTAATAACTCCATTATTTATAAAAATAATCTCACGAAACTTTTTTCCGTGTGTAGAATAGTTTTATCCGTAATCTGTACAAAGATTGAAAAAATGGTTTAAGAATTACGGCTTTTAAATTTATTTTGTGTGTGTGTGTGTGTTTTGTCTATTAGCCATTTTGAGAGAACTTTTTACTAAAGTATTATTCTTACATTTTTTGTTTAAAATTACCGTTGTTTGCAATCGATGTGTGAAATTGTAAACTATTAACTTAAAAATTAAGTCTTCAAGAAATAAAAACTTTAATAAAAAGCGCGATTTTACAAAAAGCCAAGGGTTTGGCGACGAAAACCAGTTTCGCGCCAAATTGGCAATCAACATCTGCTTCATCACGTGCACTTCACATTTTTCAGGGGTTACATTAGAAAAATTTAACAAATGAAATTCACCGAATTTGGTGAGTGAAAAAAATGTGAATGAAAAATTTATTTTTGTTTCAATAATGGTATCTACCGAGCAACATTACATAAACTAGGACCTATTCCAAAAAAAGGAAATTTAATGTCCAATGAAGATTTCTTTCAATTAATGAGAATATCAAACGAAAAAAAAAAGGATAATACTTCATGTTATTTTGCATCTTTTATCATCACTCAAGCTCCATTTCAAATTTTTTTACCGGCACTGCCGGATGCTGTAAAACGTTCGTCATTAAACTTTTGATGGAAATATTTTATCGCTAAGCGGACTATGAAGGATACTGTCAAAGTTGCAAAACAGCAGCAGATACTTCAGGAACGACTGTTCAGGTTTAAACATTTCATGATCAAGATTACTTCCATTACATTCTGAAACTGCTCAAGAATACAGAACTCTTTTCAAATACATAAAAATCATAATCATTGATGAGATAAGTAGGATCGTAAGTATATGATGATAAGCTCAATTATTATTGAAGGTTGTGATTCCAGATTAAAACAAATAACTGGAAAGATATTATTTCTGGATTAGATATTATTTTAAAAGGAGGTATACGTCAATTACAACCAGTTCGTTCTACACCCATCTATAAGCAACCGAAAGCGGACCGATTTTAAGGTAAAATCTAAAATTTTATGAGTTAAATGAAGTCATGCGTCAATCCAATCAACAATTTCCTTCTATATTTAAGAAAATCGGAAACAGCGAACAAACTGACGAAATGGAAATAGCTCTGATTGAGTCTCGTTTTTGAACTGTGGAAGAAGCTGAAGAAAGGTGTCCTCAACGTATAGGATTATTCAACACTAACAATTCCTTTAATGAGTATAATAATAATCTATATATATATATATATATATATATATATATTGAATGCTTATGCGGACAGAATAGCTTCAACTGCAAAAGATGTATATATTGGTTGTACTTCAAAAGAACAAGAAACTTTTGTACGTAAAAAGTACATAAGATGTCATTAATTGATACAAATGGATTGCGTTGTTAAACAATTTATGTGAATAATATTTATTACATTATTCTACAAATATTGATGTAACAGATGGATTGGCAAATGGTGCAGTTAGAAAGCTAATTCATGTAGAAACAAATGATGAAGGATTAGTTAAGAAAATATGGCTTAAGTTTCCAGATTTATATCAAATAAGGGAAAAATTAAGACGCAAAAGACAATTTCGCCTTATGTCTACAAAATAACAGAATGATATCAACGACAAAATCAAATACTACAATTGATGCAATGTTTTAGAGACTCTTAAATGATATTGAGTGCAAAACTTAAATTTCTTATTTTAGCTACCACAAGCCTTTCATAACAAAAGTATGTGCTGAAACACCCATAAACATATAATGGAAATAGACTAATAATAATGATACTTTTCTATAATGTATACAATAAATTTTTTTAGTATTATGTATTGAAAAGGAAAATTTGATTTATACTTATACAGTTTGAAATAATAATGATAACAATAATTTGTTAATTCTATATATAAGATTACTTCAAAATAAAATTCTATTATACAATTTAATAGATATAAGCCAAAGAAGTTAACTTCTACTGTGTTCACACTGATACACACACACATTTTTTTAAATCAATTCCTAAGTCACCAGAATGATGCAACGGATAAATTTTTATTATTAGCTCTTTTATTGAACAGTTACAATTAATATAAATATGTATATACATTGACGAATCACAACATTAAGTGGTCATTAATATTTTTAATGATTAAATACAGTATCATACTGAATCAAATAAAGTTAGCAATCGTGTATATAAAATTTGAGTTCAACGGAGTACTTTAAAACGTGTGTAAGAAACCTTTTCAAGTTTTGACAGAAATTGCCGAAAGGGTCGCTAAGTCACCAGAAATGATGCCAACGTTGGCTGCATTTGTAATTCTTTAAATAATTAGCTCTAATCACTTCATTTTTATTAATTATAATTAAATTATTGTATTTTCATCCAAAATAATCATCTCAATATTTTATTAATGATTGAAAATCTCACCAAGATAAATAAATAAATAGAGAGTGTGAGCTAATAGTAGGAATCGAAAAATGAATAACCCTCGAGTCACTTCAAAATTCGACGCCAATAAACAATGCATCACTCCTTAAAAGTCTATGCTAGCTTTTTTCGCAAATGAATTTAATGACATTTTGATCAGAGTTTTATTTTACACAGACAGACATTAAATGTAGCATCTTTAGTCAAGCTTTTCTTTCTATCTAATATGTGTGAAAATACTGCCTATGGAGTCAGAGAAAATATTATCTGCATACATATTACGATTGCTTACTGTATGATATACCTCCTTTGATGGATTCATTTGCTCACAAAATACAGTCGAACTTCTATGTAACGAATCTCTATATTGCGAATTTTTCTATAGAGCGAACTTTTTCCTGGAACCTTGAACATTTCAGGATTTTCTTCGTAAAAGAACCTCTACAAAGCAAAGTGCATTTTCTATAGAACGGACTTTTTCTTTTATGATTCAATATTTTTTCTCTCTATTTTTGAAGTATTTCTGAGCATTTCAACTTATTCTCTCTTTAACACCTTTTAAGGTGTGGTCCTAACTCTTGAACTGGTTTTATTAGATCGTAACTCGCCGAGAGCAGTAGAATTCTGGACATTTCATCCAAGAAGTGCAATGTTTAACCCCATAGTCTTCATTAAAAAAGTTCGATGTCCCCTTTCACCCTCAGTGGAGTTGTCCTGTGTCACACACAATGTTCTAGTTATAAGGTAATATATGTTTTATTTTACTTGTATGCTTTAAATTAGAAAACGTCCTTAAAATTTGTTAATTTTAACTTAAAAGTATTTGTATAATATTGAAAATACAGTACAAACTACTTCTTCGACATCCTTTTTTCTTGTTTTCCTTGCAGTCTTTCTTTTTTTATGGGTAAGATATATAAAATAAACATATGTCACTTTTAAAAAAGGTGTGAATAATTTCTTTTTTTTAATATATAGTGTTTTTGAATTTAAAATTTGTTTTATGTGGTTTATAAAGTATATTAAAATATGAACCTCTATCTAATGAATTTTCCATATAACGAACTTATTTTTCGGGATTTAGCGACTTCATTATATAGAGGTCCGACTCTACTACGTGTTACCAGACGTGATGAATCAGAAATCATTCAAAAAGCCCAAATTATCCATCTCTATACTAATTAATTTATATATATCCAGAATATAAGCACTCTTCTATCTATTAAATTATATGTGCTTATATACTATTCATATACGTATATAGCGCTAGATTTCAAGAAGCCTAATGATTCACTCTCTTGTGCTTTTTGTTCCTCCACCGGAAACAAACCGTGCAAGTATTCTGTTGAGTGGCGCCATCTGTTAGTTGTGGCATTAATACTAATGTATTACTAGTGGTTACAAACTGATATTTTTAACACTTTTCGCAATGTGGAATAGTGACATTATTAAAGGTTTTGATTCCTGTTTTTGCATTTTAAAATTTAAACATTTTTTTTTTTTAAATATTCTGCTTTTAGATAACTTGAAGCAAAAATTAATTACGTAAAATATAACTGTTCTTGCAATTTTAGTTTTAAGGATTGTGGAATATATTCCAACAAATCTTTTATTTTTTGGTATCAGTACCCAAAACTTCGTATCATCAAACTTATTTTTAACATATTTTCTTCTACTTACACTGTAACTATATATGGGTGAAAACTTTGAAAGCTTTCTTTCTGACATTTTAAAGTGCTCAATCGAGCTGAAATTTACTGTACACGATTTTTTGGATGACAATGCGATAATGTAATTATAATTAATAAAAATTAATTGGTTAAAGCTAATTATTTAAAGAATTACAGATACAGCTACGTTGACATTATTTTTGTCAACAAGATATGGTGACTTGGGTCAAAATTTTAAAATTTTTTTCTAAAATTTTAAAGCATTGAAATGTTTTGTACAGGATTGTTCTGGATAACAGTACGATTGTTTAATTATAATTAATAAAAATTCATTGCTTAAAACTAATTAGTTGAAGAATTAAATTTCCCTCATAATTACAAATTGCTTACAACATGAAACATTTGAATATTAATACCAGGAAATTAAATTATTCCCCTGTAAATTTAAATTAATAAAACTAATTATTTAATAAATTTAATTTGACTTGTGCGTTCCCTTTCTCTGTTAAAATTTAATGTATAAAAAAGTTATGAGATGCAAAGTGTAAATTGTGAAAAAAAACTCATGTTTAAAATGCTAGTTTATCAACGGTGTTATCTAAATAAGCAGAAATATTTACTCTTTAAGTCAAGCCGGGGATACATGAAGCACATGAAACTTAGCTTCTTTTTCGAATCAAATAAAAATGCCAAACAACTCGGTGCGATTCAAAATATGGTTACGTAGTTGGGTGCTCGAGGATTTTATGCAATTAGTCACAAAAGCAAAACAGTTCTTTAAGAGCGATGAAAATTTATTGTGGAAAAACATTCCTTGAAATATTGTATACAGCAGCAAAATTTTCACAATAAATCCTAGAAGGTCTTCACACATTCTACAGCTCTCAGACACACAACTATCAGTGTCTAAAAATACAAATATGTAATGATTAAGATTATTCGCAAGCATCCTCTCGATCTCTAGTCGATTCCTAATTGTTAACACAAAACTGACTCAGTTTCAGTGAGCGACTCCTATTTTTAGGAAAAACGGGTCCTTCCACAAAGATCTCTTTTTGGGTGTCACCCCGAAAATCCATTAAAAAAATCGATTTTTCAATTTTGATTGAAAAATAAATACCCTCTTTTTTTTTCTAAAGCAATTTAAATTTTTGTTCTAGCTGAAAATTAGAAGTATTTTTAATATTTTTTTAAAAAGTTGTTTACACTTGTCAAACCCCATAACCACTGATAGCAACGCCCCTCTCAAATCAAAACAAAAGACACATGCTGCTTTTCAGCCTTATCAAATAGTTAAATTGATTAAAGAATTTATTTTGATCAGCAACTTATTCAGGAAAGAAGTGAAGTGAATAGTTGTTAGAAGTTTATTTACATTTGGTAACTACATGCTATTTTTTTACCTCGTTAAATATGACGAATTTATGCTATGGTGTGGAATAGTATTTTCCATCAAAAACATTAATAAATAAAACGTTTAAAAACGAAAGTTTGGAAAATAAAATGTACAAAAACCCAAACTTTCGAGGAATTAAATGTTGCATAACACAGTCAAACAATTTCAACATAAATAATCCAGCTTTAAAAGCAAAGTTAGGTATATTTAATAAAGAGTATGTTTCTTTCTGAACATTCATTTGAATGTTTCTGTGAAATGACTGACATTGTACTGTTTTCTTGTGCTTTGAAACAACATTAATTACATAAATAAAATGTAAAAACCAAGTTATTCACATAAATTTGGGTCACCAAATCCAGGGTTTGGCTATAAAATTATTAATATGTTGTGACTTGTGTGGTCTTATTTAAACATTTCTTAATACCAGGTTCTACTAAAACAGTAGTTAATAAAAAAAAGATACAAAATTATATGAAGTGAACAATAGACTTTCATACGCTATAGGTCTATTAAAAAAGAAGCAGTTGCGAAAATATTTTGTGGAGTTATGAATTTGTCACCTACACCAAATTGGTTTTACGATTCCATGCATATATTAAATAACGTGACAGAGAAAGTAACCAAAGTGTCTATGGCATTAGCTGCTGCCCAAACAATATAATTTAATAATGGATGCCAGAGTGTACCGGTAGCTATCGATGGTACCTGGCAAAAAGGGGCCATACTTTTCTAAATGGTGTTGTTAAGGCAGTTAGTTTGGACACTGGGAAAGTTGTTGATGCTGAAATATTATCGCGGAAATGCTCATGTAATTTTAACGGCAATGTACATAGCGATGAGTGTTGGCCAATTACGTTTGGAAATATGGGAATGGAAGTTGAAGAGGTACATTTGTACCTTCCATCCCCCAAGGGCATTACACAATTTACGATATACACAATATTTGGAACTTATGGGAAACCTAAAGCATCAAAACAGTTTTAAAATCTAAACTTTAAAGAGATGTCAACGTTAAAAAATTAGAATGTGTTGGTCATGTTGAGAAAAGGTTGGGGACACAACTTAGGGCATTAAAATTAAAAGAAAAGAGCTCGAGGACAAAACATCACTAGGATAGCGTAATAGATTGACAAATGCAGAAATAGACAAATTGCAAAAATACTATGTTTTGGCTATTCATAAACAACTGAGGAAATTTTTCAGCCATAATGCAAGCTATTTGGGCTATATTTTGATAAAATCTCCCCAGATTTGAATCTACGACACGGTTTATGCCCATGGGAGGTGACTCGTGGTGTTGATATAATATGTCCTTACATAAAGGTTACACATATAAGCATAAACAAAACTTACCTATTTCAATTAAGAATTGCATAAAAAAAATATTTAGAGGTTTCTAGTCTTGAACTTTTATCTAGATACTTTTTGATAAACCTTAAAATTTTAGCGAAAGCGTAAATAGTATTTGATCTATAAATTTCCCAAAAAATGATTTGTGAACTTTAAAAACTGGAGTACATAAAGCTATGTCTTTATAGAATCAAGGTTTTATTACTAAATTAAAAGTATTAGATGTATTAAACATTCAACCCCTGGATTTTACAAATGTCGAGCGTAGCAAGATGTAGATCATGCGTATATTAAGAAAGCAGAAAAGGCAGTTTTACAATGAACCAAAGAAGCTAGAATTAAAGACAAACATTTAAAATGTAGACAAGATGATCTTGCAAATGACATCAGCAATCCAAGTTATAGTTCTGGTATGCATTAGTTAATAGTAAGTTTTTACTTTAAATCACTATTTCTCAAAAGTGAAAAATTTCAACACAAAAGGAACATTTTTGAAAACACTACTTATTTTATAGCCTTGAAACTTTGCACATGTGTTAACACTATACAAAATAAATATTTTAATGAGAGATTTTGTCAAAAAAATTATTCAAAAAATATTTATGGATTAAAATGTACAAGAATTTCCATCGTTTTAAAATTTTGACGTGTTACTCCACATATGAATTTTTTTTTTAAAAAAAACTAATCAAAATTTTGAGAAATGCTCTCATTAAAATAATAAAAACAATACAATGAATACACACAAAAAAAGTCATGACTGTACAACCTGTCAATTTTTTAAAAATGTTCCTTAAACTTGGTCGTTTTTAACATTACGGAGATAAGGAAAATGCTGCGTGAAGTGACCCCCTTATGTCATAGATCGTGATATGAATCGAATTCTCCGGTAATTACCAGAATCATCCACAGGTTCATCAACTCACTAAAAATTGTCACCAAGTGAATAACATTGTCACCATCTCGTCAACGTAGTCACTAAAAATGATGCTACTTGGCTCTATCAACAACATATCGCCAAGCTTCCACTGAATCACCATTATAATGTAAGGAACGGCATTGCTTGCGAATATTACGTAGGCTGTTCAATAAGTAATGACCTAATTTTACTGTCGCGAAACCACTCATCGGGATGATGATTTCTGTGGCATGAGAAAAGTGTGTTGTCTATATTAGCAAAAGCTACCGATAGATGGCGTGTACATACTCAAGTTCTTTAGTATCACGTGATCGAACTGAAGCGTGTTTGCGGGTGCCTACGAGACGCGGCCAATTGTCGAAATGGAAGCAAAAATCTGCAAAAATCAGCATTGGAGACAATTTATATGTTACGATATGATAAAAGGCTGGAACAAGAAGGCGATGATATCTTAAAACGCTTCATCACAGCAGACGAAGCTTGTTTGTATCACTATGATCCAACCATAAAACAACAAAGCAGTGAATGGAAACATCAATCTTCACCTACTCTCAAGAAAGTAAAAACTGAAATCGGCTGGTAAAGTTACGACCATAATTATTTTTTTTATTATGAAGGAATTCTGTATCAACACGCTGTCGAACCCAGCACTACCGTAAACGGCTCGTACTACGCGAATGTCCTGCGAATAATGGTACAGCACGTTTTAAGGAAACATCGATTGCTCCGAAATGCCTTCCTACTGCACCATGATAATGCCGACCACATATTGCTCGTTGCGTACTGGATGTTTCGTAGCAGAACAGTGTAGAGATTTTACACCACCCATACAGTCATATCTCCTCCATTCAATTTCTGTGTCTGACACTCAGCTTAAGAAATCATTACAGAGACAAACGTTTTGCCAGTAACAAAGAAAACACGATGCAAGAGCTGCGGTGACAGTTTAAAAAGCTCTCTAAAAGTAGACTTTTACATGGCTGCAAAGTGGACAGAACGTTAGGATAAATGCATTACGTACCACAGAAGTGTTTTTGAAAAATACCATGTAAAGGATTACGATTAAAGGTATTCTTTTTTTATATTTTTAATCTTATTACTTATTGAACAGCCCTCATACAATTTTAACATAAAAGAAATGTAACAATTACATCAGATAAAAATTTTTCACGATTTTATGCATTTATTACACAAAATTCGAAACATTTTCAAATCCTCGAGTCACTCCGAATATCGGAATCCACCGTTTCGCATTAACGAAAATTTAGCAACGTGGAATGAATGTCATTTGCAAATCCCATCGTCAAAAGTCGTAATCGATGACTGCAGAAATATTCGATTCAATGAATTCATCCATGCAGTTGCTTTCAATAGCACGGCGTTTAGATGCGTTGCCGTAATTGAAATTCTTTACAAATTTTCATCACACTTTTCGCCATTAAAAAGTGTTCTGAATAAAAGGTTCAACCATGAACTAGAAAATTCTCAAGGGGATGTGTGAAAGGAGAATTCTAAAACATAATAAATCACGAAGAGAATAGTTAATCTCTGGACGCCTTTTCGTTATTAAAAGTTGCTTATTGAAATTCTGACACACGTGCTTTTTAAGATTATTTTTTGTTGATTAAAGTGAGAAGTTAGCATTCTAAGAAATTGATTACCTGATAGTAAAGAAAATTATATCGCAATGAAAATGGCTGCGTACTCGTTTTTAACTCACATTTCGAATTAATGTAAATAACGGAAAGGCTTTGCTATAAAGCGGAATAAGTTTTAAATATTTAAAGATGACGTCTAGCAGCCTTTTTGAATTCATGGTTTTAAAGTTATTAGGGGTTAAAGTAATCTCCCCCTTTTTCGGGATTGGCAATCGTTTTTTTAAAATCTTAAGGTACTTGTTTTGATTGTGTTCCACGCGCGACCACTTTTGTTCCAAACTATTTTCTATGAATATGCTACATTTTCCCCCTGTGAGCAACTTGGTAGTTTTGATTACTGTATTGTACGGCTTATTATGGTTTATAAATGTAAATGAGCTATATACATATAAAAAAAGAAATGGGCATCTGTAATCTTTACTTAGAGAGTTGAAACTGATTAAGCAAGGAAAGACACTGCTGCAATAATGCATATTAATCATGATAGCGAAAGTAATTTTGAGAAAAGCGATGAACATGAAACGTTTGAGTTGAAAGGAAAATTTTCAAATGCTACCTAAAGAACTTCATCAAGAAAAATATAAAGCTGTAAGTGTACCACAAGACACACTTCGCCTTGTCAAATGACACAAACAAAAAAAAGCTCAACATGCTATTTGTCGATCATCAAAGAGCAATAAAACTACATTAAAGTGAACAAAATATGACTGTTTTGCTTGCAAGTAACATTCTTGTAATGTTAGCGAAAGGTGTCTGTGTTGTTTGTCCTTTATTAAAGCCATGCCCATTTGAAACTTCTTGTGGTTCAGTTTAAGTATTTTTCTGAAATTATCAAAGAAAATTTGCAAAGTAGGTAAGTATAATTTCTCTTAGTTAAATTATTCACTGAAACAATGATTTTCTGTCGTGTACAATAAAAATAATCATAAAAAAAGAATTGGGGTGACTCAGTCACCCCATGTGATCATTAACGTTAATATCGATTGTGAGACTTTTTTCTATCTGGTTAAGAAAAAAAAATTTCACTTTTTCAAATAAGTGAAGAATGCAAACAATTCTGGTAACTCTTCTGGTGACTAACGAATGTCATCTCTCACACCTCTTTTATATGAAAAGCATTTATTTCTGGAAAAAATATCCAATACATACTCATGCATGTGGAATATATTTTCCAGTGTCAAGAAACGAATCCTTTGATACGTTCGTTGATGAAATCACGATTTTAATACTATGTAGGATTCTCCAAACTCTCACCTCTCTTTTCTGTTTCACTACACCTATATATTTTCGTGCAAATAAGTGCGACATAAAGAATATTTCAAAACACAGTACGAAATAAGTACGAAAACTGAATAGAGGAAATATGTTACATTTTTGATAACTGTATTAAATTTACTTTGACGAAATGCAGCTACATTTTAAATTCCATTCTAAGAGAAAAATATTACATTGCATCTTATTCCAAAACCTAAGTATTTGATACAGAGTTGCTATTCTTTTTGACCAGAAATGTCCTGTTACATCTTTACACATAACTAAGAATTATAAATTAGAATTATATTCTAATTGTATTCAATAATATTCAATTGTATATATATATATGTTATTGTTAAATTGCATAGTTCAGTTATTAAAGTAGATGAAAAATTTTATACTTTACTTGGTTATTCTATGAAATAATTAGTTGCTCTATGAAATAACTAACGATAGACCATTAAAGTGAATAATAACCAATATCAAAGTTATTTTATAAATTAATTGATCATTAATATCTAAAATCTCTCAAAAAACACAAGTTATCTCTACTTAATGTTATTAATTGATAAATAATAAGGAAAGAAGATGATATAATTTATTGTTGCTCATATTGCTAAAATTAGTTAACTAGAAAGGAAGAAAAAATATGTTACACAAGTAGTTATATTTAAATATTATAAAAATGTATGCTGTTAAGAAAAACTGTTGATTCATAAAAACACTGTGTAAACCTTTTTAAGCAAAAATGTAAGAGTATATTAATTTAAATTTATTGAAATACCTTTATTTTACTTTTCATTATTTATTAGAGCAAGGATTGCTTTGAATTGCATTGCATGTTATTTTTTGAAACGAGCACAGTTTTTACTATTACTCATTTTTTTTGTACAAGTACTTTTTAAGTCCTTGTCCAGTGTCACAATTTCGTGCTGTTGCAATATATCGAAGC
Source organism: Trichonephila inaurata madagascariensis (assembly GCA_019973955.1). Classification (NCBI taxonomy): domain Eukaryota; kingdom Metazoa; phylum Arthropoda; class Arachnida; order Araneae; family Nephilidae; genus Trichonephila; species Trichonephila inaurata. The sequence goes on along the minus strand of BMAV01002441.1, from coordinate 219,204 downwards.
GTCGTGTCGGAACTTCTTCAATGGAAATTAATTCTAGTTCAGATATACTGAACTGAGATCTAGAGAAGAATTGTTGCATTCGGCGATCTCTTGTTGGTAGAGAAAAAAAATCCTTTCTCAAACCACTCTAATGTGAAGCTTTCTTTCCAAGTAATTTTGCAAGTTCTTAATATTTAATACTTCACTTTAAGGCTCTAGTTGGGTTGTGTAGTTGATTAGGCACTGGCCTTGTACGCTAAAGTTTGTGGAATCGACCCCGGCTCTAGACGTTGGATTTTCCTAATGTAAGAAATTGACAGCGTTCATATCGTTTGATTACGCTGCATGTAAAATATTCTTAGAGTGCATCATCAGAGCTCAGGTGTCTCCCTCTGGGGAAGAAACTGTTCGTCGCAATTACATTGTAGCAATTGGTATCCACCCGTAAGGTGCCTCACTAAAAAGTGATAGCAGCTCACGGGGAATGTAATGGGTTTGCAATGGAAATTACCAATCTGCAACCCCATTTTGAGAAGAAAAAAACCCCTTTAAGATTAAATCCAATGCTTGAAACTAAAATTTAAATACTGATTCAATACTGACCTAGCTCTAATCGTTTTCTTTATAAGAGTGATAAAATTAATAAATCAAAAGTATCGGTTTTTGCATTAAAAATGCGTGATATGGTTTAACAAGAGAAGGTGTGAGTGAATGAATAATACCACACTATTAACAACTATATGGGTTTTTTGACTCGTTGGCACCCCTTTTCCAAATTTCCCACCCCAAAAAAGGGAGGACTTTTAAGCGACATATTAACCGTAAATCGGCCCCTTTGCACGGCACAGGAGGAGAGGAGACTTACATTTTTAAATTAGTTAATTTTTAGCAAGAAACCCTTTTATGCAGCTTCAAATACTTATTGGTGAGGTGCAACTTATTTGGGTGAGAAAAGATTTGTTTTAGAATAATCTGATATTTTAAAAAAAAATTAACAAACAAATATATGCCTTTAACCCCTTAACAGACCATCAAGTTAATTCGATCGTGCTAAATTGTACAAACATTGTACAATCGAGATAAATCGAGTGGAGTCGTACTTTATGTTGCTGTAATTTCCAAACTCGAATATAAGCGGTCGTTGTTTGCTTTCGTGAGACTTGTCTGCGATCTGTCACCACGATTTCGTAAATTTAAATAAAGACTATAGTAAATTTTTTTTGACAAAATTTAAAAATGTTTTCATTTGCTGACTCAGCCCCTTTTGGGAAAGCGTTTTTTTTGGGTTAAAAAACATGAGTGAAAAAAAAGTTAGATTTTAGAAGCAAATGAGTAAAAATACTTACTCAAAGTCATCATAGCGATACAATTATAAAAAAAATAGTGTAAACCAAATTCTTCTGGAATTTTACGACTAACGGAATGTCATATTTTCCCAGCTTAGTTCCAGCAACATGAAAGAAAAAGCTCCTACAAGATACTGCGCTTTGTGTTGTGATAAAAGGGATAGCATAGGGGGAGAAAAGAGAGCCGTTATGTGTGTAATAATTGCAATCTTGGGCTATATGCTACACCTGCTTCCAATTAAGTCAAAAACGAAAATTTTGAAAAATTTTTTAAACAAATCCTACACTGTTATTGTTATTTCTCTTGAAAAAAGTATAAATAAATGCATTTACTGTTAAAAATATTTTTCCAAAAAAACCTTTTTAAAAGGAACACCGGGGGCCCTTTCGAAACGGGGAACCCAAAAAATGGGAAAAAAAATCGTTTTTTTTGGTCTGAAAAAAAAAAAAGTTCTTTATTTCGGTTCGATACATCTTCAGTCATTTTGTATTTAATTCCCAAACTATCTTTTTATAATTAAACGTAAAATCTTAATTATTTGTATGTACTTTTGCTCCTCGACTTCGTTTTGATGATCGCTAGTACTTTTCAGTTTCGCATGAAACTACTTATAGAAGACAAATTGAATTCAGTTGAATTAACTAGTATAGATGATGGTTTTAAGAAAAATATTTGTCTCAGTTTTATCTTTCGCATTTCAGTACGGCCGGGGGGCCAGTGGTTTTGTATCGGATGGGTGGCTTGCCTTGTCACGAGTTCGAGCCCAGTCCCCCAAACCCCCGCCAGGGAAACGGCGATGCACGTTAAATCTGTCGAGAGCGGGAAACGCCCTTCCCTTGGGGGTGTGGTGTGGATTTAGGGGGGGGGGTGCCAGCCGGGTTGTCCACGCCCTTGACCATGGTTCAAAATTACGTGGTCCGTCGCCAAAAGCCCTCGTGTAGCTGAACAGTGCGACGTTAATATTCAATCAATCAATCGCATTTCAGTATGCGATCATCCACGGATGTTCGAATGGATTGTTTAGAACGACAAACCAAAATCATGAACAAAGCTGTCAAATACGATATTTATAATACATAACAATGCGAATGCTCGCCATTCTCTGCTAATCACTCGTATTGCACATACTCGTTAATTCAGTGTTTCTCACACTTTCAATACTTGCGACCCAATATTCAATCCTAATTTTCTCTCACGCCCCTTCCATACAATAACAATCTACTAAATTCTGTAGTACTGTATTTTGACATGCTACAGCTACAATACCGCTTTAAACTCTTGCGTGCCACCGGCATATATAAACGTCTCGCTCAGACAAAGCGTTAATTGCCCCGAATGTATATATACGTCTTTCTGAAATACAATGTTTTCTGTGGCACTGCTATCCATAAAATTATTCTTTAGGCTTTGGAGTGCAATAAAATGACCTTGGAAATGTTTGTGAATGATTTACTTTTTAATAGAATTTGTTTATTTATTCATTTTCTTCCTACCCCCAATGCATCACATAGACGCACCTACGTGGAAAACGGAGGCATTGGGGTACGAATCGCGTAACTTTTGTTCGGAAGTTAAGGCTTTAATTATAAACCGTACAAATGATCGAGATAATAGTTAATTTTTGTATATAATTTTATATATGACAAACCCATGGAGTCACTGGTAATAATTAAACTTGTTCTTAACTTAGTGTTGTTAAATTAATTATAAAATGCATTGTGCAGTACTAATACATTTATAAGTACATCATATCAATGTAAATGTGCATTTTATTTTTATTATGTAAAGATGTATTTTGTTTAATTAACTTTTAAATAATCTTTTTTTTTTGACTTTTCAATATGCTCACGCTCTCTTGTAGATATATCACGACCCCTAGGGGGCGCGCCCCACAGTTTTCAGAAACACTGTTTTAATTGCATCAATTCACATAGAACAGCAATTAAAAACAAAAATTCTTAAATTTGATAAAATTATATATTCTGTTTAATATAAAATTATATTTTTAGTACGAATAAGAATATAAGACAATAAAAATTATTGATTTGGATTTCAACCGGAAACCGTTATTTTAGTGAAACGAAAAGCGGAATTGAACCGATGTACTTCTTTTTAGTTGAACTAGAATGAAACAAACGCGAAAATAATTATGGTTCGAATCCCGAGGAAGACAACAAACGTCGACGTCCGCGCAAGATTTCGATATAAGCCTCTTATCTGAAATGTGGATTGAAATTCACACTTAAAATAAAAATTCTGATTGACTTTGAATTTTTTTAATTTTTTGGTCAAGGGAAGGCTCTAATATTTGTTTTCTTAAATTTAAAAAAAAAAACTACCGTAAAATCTGGCATATAACGAGCACCTCTACACAAAAAATAAAATCGAAATTTGCAGGTGCGCGTTATATGCCATTAAAAAAAGGTATACTTCTGCATACATCGAAATAATGTTTATTTAAAAGAAATGGCATACCTAATGAATTTAAAAGTTTATATAGGTAAATACTATACTTATAGGCAAAATTGTATACTTCTAGAAAATCAATTATATTTTTATACTTATATAAAAGTATACAGTTTTCTCGAAAATCTTGGGATAATATCTCGAATAAATGGGTTAAAAACATATCATTGTACACAGACATTTCAGGTTTCTTCGTTAAAGAATGGGGTGCGCGTTGTATGGCAAATATACCAAAATATTGAAAAAGACCACTTGAAAGTATAGTTGCGCGTTATACAACGGCGCGCTTTATACGCCGGAATTTACGGTAATATTTTTGCCCCTTTTTTTTCTTTTCAAGATAAGAGTGCGTTAAAAGATTAATGCTACACAATCGAGAGTGTTCTTTAGAAATTCGTGACATTGAAAATTCCATTTCAGAGCAATATTCAGGACCACAAACATTCACTGCGTTTCATCTCTCTTGCATAAAAATTTTATCTCGCACATAGAATGTTCCTCACTTTTCCTAATGAGCACTGGCTCCATAACGATCCCAATCCTTTTTCCCCCCCTTCTCCTCTTCACAGTTCCGATACCCGCTTCCCAAACCTTGTGAACACATAATCCCTGATCGATTGGCACCATTCGGTTTAATGTAATAAGCAATGACGTAATTTACTCGGGAGAAAGCGCGCATTCGTTATTAACGTTAATGGTCATGCGGGATGGCACAGTCAACGCAATACTTTTTTTATAATAAATTTATTGTACACGATATCAATATTGTTGAAAATGAATTGATTTGAAACTAAATCACACACACACACATTTGGATTTTTTAAACTAAATTCGCGTTACATTCCATTAAAGTAATAACCATACACTTTGTGATACCCCTCCCCCTTGCCCGGTGGTATTATTTCTTCATCCACGCGACCTAGATTTGTAAGGATAAATGATTGACCACTCGAATCTTCCATAATAAATCTAGTTTATTTACCTCAATATATATTAATTAATGCAACACAAGTCTTACTTAGAGGAAAACGATCAGGAGTGATATGACGTAATTATCAATACTAAGTTAAAATAGCGCATTAAACCCTATTCAATATCTTTATGGTAAATTAACTTCCGAATCCTTATCTATAGCCAATTCTATAACCCGCTAGAGTCCGCTCTATAATTAAACTTTAATAATCAATCGCTTACCGATATCACACGGCGATCAGCAACCAAGCTTTATATCCTCCTCTTGTACTTTATAGAAGAGTAATATTAAAGGAATATATTCTTATTATCCGACTTTATCCAGCTTCGATTCACTTTCTGCCTTCTAACCGACTTCTATATGGTTCCGATAATACTCTTCGGGCTCCAGCCGACCTCCTCGTGAATGCAAAACCTCTAATATATATAATCATTCACTAATCTGCATATCGCGTTTTCTTCTTGAGAAGGTTGGATTGAAATACCATTCTGGCCCCAAGGATTCCCCAAGAGGATTAGTGAAAGGCGCGATAAAGCCTCGTCACTACTTAAAATATAAAAAATCGTTTGTACGTTTTGCGAAATCATCGTTCACAACTCAGTCGGATACCTTAAAATAAATGTTACCATTACAGCTTGAAAGCTCTGAAGATTAACTGATTTTCTGCATCTAAGTGCAAAATCAAGGTTTTTCCAAATTTTGATTAGGTTATCTTCATATTAATAGTTTCCATACCCTTAAAAAGTTTAAGAGTTTCTTTCTCTCATTTTTAACGAAAGATGCGAGTGCTGTAAAAATATCTTTACGTCCCCTTGGTATCAGAAAGTGTTGTAAAAAAGTGTGACTGCAATTCAAATTTTCCACAAATAGGCAAAAACCAATTGCTATACAATTCGAAGTGTCATCAATCTTTAGATTGTTCTAATGAGTAAACAAAGTTCTATCTCTCATGTGCTTCGCAAATTCATTTTCCTTAATTTTAATTCTCTAAACCAGCGATACACAACCTGCGGTCCACTGGACCATTTTAAGTGGTCCAATGATGGCCCATTGCTCTGAAAATTTTATTTATTTATAAAAATTTGGTGGAAAATTCTTTGTTAAGAAATCAAATATATCAATTTTGATTTTTGCTGTTGATGTCGTATGGATGCGAATTTATATATTTTTTTAAGATTAGTGATAATAGAGGCAACAGTGGAGTAGCCCGACCATTTTATGAGTGGGACTAATTTTGAACTATCTTTCATATCTTGTAAGCGAAAAATATTTGAAGAAAAGAAGTTGTTTCAAGACGATTTGGAAGTGGGCTATTTTGTAGTGAAAAAAATGCAGGAATCAGTAATTGTTTGATTTGTCACAAAAGTGTTGTATCAGGTTGAGTAAAAAGTTTTCCGCCAAGCGGAGATACCTCCACTTCAACATTGACCATTCCCATGGTCGTCAATCTTTCTCGAAATGGGTTTTTACATTCTAAATCTGGACACGACTGTGTAATTGGTTTGTCAAAACTTTATTAGCTTGTGCACCAAAAAAAGTGTTTAAAATGGAGCAATCACGTTAACAGATCAGAACGCTTATGTACTATATAAGTTCTGAAATAAACTCAGTGCAACTGAATGCCGCAAAAATAGTGTGAAAGTTAGGTTTCAATACTGTTTCTTGTAATGCAGTAAAAGTTTGGTCGAAAGTTTAAAGCTGGGAATTTTTCGACATTAAAATGAAACAAGCTCTGCCTGCCCCATTGAGGTTGACTGAGACCAGTGAAAGCAAATCATTGATCAACACAAGATATTGCATTAGAGTTTAACGTTTGTCAAAAAACAATAGTTAATGCTCTCAAACGCATACGTTTCAGTTACCCGCTGGGTGCCTCACGAATCAGCAAAGACAAGAGCAAAAAAAAAGCCGTTTTGGCTCTGCTCAAAAACCAAAAGAAAACATTCGGGAAATTTGACCTGGAAAAAAATGGATGTACTACTACAATACAAGCTGTGAAGGAAGGTGGTCAGCACCCAGGGAATCAGTAGGTTTGGTTGCAAGACGAACGCTAAACAAGAAGGTTCTTCTCTGTATTTAGTTGGATTGTCGTGGCATTATATATAAGGAGTACTTGAAAGTAGACAGACTATCAACAGTACAATATACAGTGAAATGCTAATAGAAGTTTGTGATGCCATTCGCGAAAAATATAAAAAAAGAGTTAAGAAGGAAGGCCGTTCACTTTCATCAAGACAACGCCCAGCCTCATATTAGTGCGATGACCAGCTGGACGCTCTACACTCTGATGTAACATCCACCATACAGGCCAGACATAGCGCCTTCGTGTTATTATCTGCTTTTACATTCGCAGCTGCATCTTGAAGAAACAAATCTTCCATTCAAACGGCAAAGTCGTGAATGAGGTAAATCGCTTTCTGGACTCGTGCACACCACAGTTTTTTGCAGAAGGGATTGAAAAGTTACCAAAATGCTGGCAGACAATTGTAGATTTAAACGGAGATCACTATCCTCATTAGCGCTGATGATTTTGTATGTATTTATCATTTCACAAGATTTTTTTCTTTTTTGGTGGAAAACTTTTTACTCAGCCTAATATTTAGAAAATACCAATAAACAGGAATCACGCGTTCATTGGTGCTTTTCATCTAAGAACCTTTTCAAGAGGAGATAAATGGGCTTTTTTCAGTAATCTCTACAACAGCAAAAAAACGTTTGGTCAGTGGTAATGTCACAGTGGTAACAAAGGCACCGTATGAATTTTTTTATGTTACTGGCAATCATATGAAACTGTTTACTTATGCCGAAATATTGCAAGAGTGACTCTTAAATGCTTCCAATTTAGAAAGCATTGTCAAAAATAAAAATATAATAATTAAAAAAACAAACAAAAAAAGTAGTTTTCATATTTTGATCAATTATCCACATATTTTAAAATTTCTATGTTATATTTGTCTTAAAAAACTTTTCCCCTTTCCCCTTTTTACCCCTCAGTTGGGCCCGCGTAAAAAAACCATCTTTGTATGCCCCCGGGGAAATAGCTATCATATGGGGGGGTCCCCGGGAGAAAAGCCAACAATAAAAAGCCCGGCAGAAAAAATATGGTTGAGTACCCCCGTTTAAAGGAATTTTTAAATTTTTCCCCACCAAAGACGAATTTTTTTCAACTAATGAGGGCATTGGTTAATTGTATTAATTTGATTAGATATCAAAAATAAACAAAAAGCATTGAATTTAAGCGAACAGAAAAGCTGCTGTTGTTCCGTCAAAGATCTTATTTTAGAACTAATTTGATGTCGTACTGCTAAATCGAGCCAAGCAGCACTTGTTGTCGAGTGCTTTAGAATTCAAGATGGTGGCCTAGCTACAACAAATCGTCAGGAAAATAATTTAAAAAACTGCTTGAAATATATTTCAAATAAAGAATATAAGAATATATTGAAAATAATCAATATCAATCAATAATTAATATCAATATAATACAATAATAATTATTATATTTACTAATAATATTTGTATTACATTATTATATTATACAAAAGTATATATAATATATATTAAAATTATAATCTCAGCAATGAAACTAAATTAATCATAATCGCTGATAACTTCTAATATTCCAAAAACTGCGAACTCCTTTTATAAATTTCATGGAACAAGGAATGTTTAAAAATGTATTATTTATGATTAAAATATAGTAGAATTTCGCAGTTTGCAGCAATAATGAAAAGCGTGGTCCTCATATTCTTTAAACAATATCATGGTACTCACCAATGATATTAGAAATATCTGTATTCAAAAATAGCACAAAATTCAACAGAAGACTAAAGTAGTACCTTTAAAAATAATTACGATGAAAAAAGGCTCAATTTAAAAACGAATTAAAATACGTCGAAATTAATAGGGGTTTCCCGAAAACCAATAAAAATTAATTATATTATACGCGTCACATACCCTCACACACACACGGAAGCTACATTAACACACGATAAAAATAGCAAGGTAAGTTTATAAAGTTGTCACCAATCTGGGCGAACTTAAACAACTTGGCGATATGAAATTAGCACCATTATTTTCATTTTAATGAAGAGTGCCTAGTAGGTAATGTACAGATAATCTAGGTTACTAAGTAATCCTAAAAGTTCAGGATGTGTTATTAAATATAAAAAAAGGATGAGATTTGTCTCCTTAGTCTACAGGAAGAATAATTCAAGCCAAACGAAAACTTTGTTGTAAAGAATACAGCATCATTTGACATTTTCTTCTGGAATACACGCCCACCTTTAATTGTATTTGTTCATTCATCCACCCCTTTTCCACATTCTTAATTAATGAAGAGTTATCTGGATGAAAAAGAGAAATATCAAACAAATGTTGTTTCGGGTAATAGAACAGGGAAAGAGAGTTGTTTCTTTTATGAGGATATAATTTAGTTTAGAGAAAGATTCTATTAGAAGATTGAAAAGGAACGTATGTCCATCCACTCATTTCTGCTACACAGAAGTAGAGTGTATTCATTTTGTTCATAACCCATCACAATTCGTACCTTTAGTTCATTAATATAAATAATGTATTTTTTATTAATAAATTCACTTCATTTTTTTCTCTCGTAAAACATACAGAAGAGAATATAGAGTAATTACCATACTATACAAAGGGATAGGGTAAAAAGGGATTACGTATGGTATTTCTGGAACCTAATAATTTCTTAAGCATGTTCTTTGTAGAAAAGATGTATTATTCATACATCCCTCTGATCCCCTTATATCAGTAATAGTTCGATAATTAATGACACATAAAACTAATTAAAGGTCAGACACATTAAGTACTGATTTTTTTTACTTCGAGCCATATATAGACCGTTTTTAGTAAGATTTGGCGCAAAATGTCGCGAGTAACTTCTCATGCATTCACCAAAAAATTCCATTTTACATAGAGTAATTCTTTATGTTTTTGATGTAATCATAACACACACTAAATCAGCGTTTCTCAAACTGTGGAGCGCGCTGCCATAGGGGGCGTGATAACTCTACAAGGGCCTATTGAAAAGTGGATAACAAAAGATTATTTTTAAAAAAATATTAATTTACTGAAAGTAAACAAACAAACTACATTCTGACATAATAAAAAATGAAATTAACATTTACACTGATATAATACACTTATAAATGTATCAGTACTGCACAATGTATTTTATAATTAATTTAACAATATTAAGTTAAGAACGTTTAATAATTACCAGTGACCCCATGGACTTGTTTTATATAAAAAAAGATATACACATAAATTAACAATTATCTTGATAATTTTGCACGGTTTATAAACAATCCCTTAACTGCCGATTAAAAGTTACGCAATTCGCTTCCCAATGCCTCCGTTCTCCCCGTAGGTGCGCGTATGGATGTCTTAGAGAGGGGGTGGAAGAAAAGGAATATATATAAATATATAAGGAAATTTTCTGATATGAGTTAACACTTCGCAGACGCACTCTGTCAAGGTCCTTTTATTGTATTCCAAAACCTTCGGAATAATTTTATAGATAGAAGTGCACAGAGGATATCGTACTTCGGAAAGACGTATATATACGTCCGAGCAATTAACACAATGGTTGAGCGAGACGTATATAAACGCCGGTGGCACTTTAGAGTCACCATCTAAAAATATACTCAATTCAAAATAATTTTACTCAAAATATAAGTATTATTGATTTCAATTCACTGTTGTTCGTATAGAGGAGACGCAATGAAAATTATGATTGAATATTGGGTCGCCAATATTAAAAGTTTGAGAAGCACTGTGTGTGGCCTAAATAGATAACTCATTAGATAATCTTTTTTCAAACTGTGGGGCGCGAGCGTATAGAAAATAAAAGATTTAAAAATAATTAATTTACTCTCTAGAATGAATTAAAACAAAATACTTTCAGACATAATAAAAAATGCATTTTACTCTAATATAATTTATATATATAATCTGATGATAAAACATCATCAAAAATAAAAACTTCTTCAATACCTAATTAGCTATCTTTGATCCTATAACCAAATAAAAAAAAAACTTTTATTTGATTTGCTGTAATCCCATGATGAGAGATTTTTTATTACGTTTTCTTATTAAACCTAAAACACTTTCAGAGAAAAAACGAAACCCAGATCCAGAATCGAAAAAATTTAGGAAGATAAAAAATTCATCACTGCTATTATTTTTGAAATACTGTGCATTATAGCTGTCGGCAGCAGAATGTATTTGCTTGATCATATGTTTGACCTTCTAAGTTATTGGTACAGTTAGTTATGACCCCTCTTTTGTTCGTTTTTTTCTCATTTAAGGAAGTTGTAAATAATGTATTTCTCTGTTGCGCTTTTTTCCATGTAAAAGAGTTTCATGATATTTGGAAAAACACAGAGGATTTGCAGGATTACTTGGCCAAGCTTTATTTTTATGAGTATTTTCAAACATATAAAGCATAATGAAAAACGTTTTACACATTTTTTTAGCAGTAATATCCATATTATTATTTTAAGTACACTTTTAACATGGAAGTGGTCATGCGGGGCACACAGATCACAAAATCGTTAATTCTGGTAAAACTGATTATTTGTTACCAAAGAAAAATTGAAAAGTCCTTAAAAGTAGGTAAGTATTCTTTCTCTTAATTAAATTATTCACTGTAACCCGATTTTTTGTCAATAAAAAAAAAGTATATATGGATTGGGGTATCAATAAAGGAGCCCAAATTAACTTTTGTTCGAGGTGTGCCTGCCCCCGGAAAAAAAATTTTGGTCTTTCCCCTTTTTAAAATTTAAAAAATAAAACAATTATTTAATGGAATTTTGTATTTTTTTTCATTATTTAACATTAATTCTAAATGCCATTCTGTGAGGCTTAAAATTACGTTCTTTAAAAACTAATGATAAAATGGGTTTTTTTTAAAATATCTTTTTACATTTTCGTAAAAATTTCCGCATTTGGGTTTACCCCCCGACAATTCAGCTATTTATAAGGATTTTTTAGTTTTTAAAAAAATGAACTCCGGGGAAAGGGGGTACCCGACAGTACACTTTTTGTATCAGGGAAGGTATTTTATAATAATCTATTAATACAAAAAAGCAATTTTAAAAGTTTAGGACTTCCATGGTTTTCTTAAATTAAATTTTTTCAAAGGATATTTAAATTGGGGTTTGAAAAAATTTTCTATATTTGGTGAGATCATACTTTGTTTAAAAAAACCCATTTGAAAAAGCCCCAATTTTAAAAAATTTAAAAAAGAAAAAAAAATATATATTATTTAAAAAAGTAAATATATAAAATTTAAATATTTTTCTTATTAGTTTCACGGTTTTAAAGATCGTATTGAGTTTTAGGCAAGTGCTTTTTTGCTTTCAATGCATTATTATTGTAAAAAAGGGGGAAAAAAAATTATATTAAAAAAGGGCGCCAGTATTGAAAGTTTGAGAAGCACTGCATTAGATAAATTTTGCTACTATTTCGCTTAGATTAATTGTTTTAATTAATAAGAATAACATACTTCCTCTAATGTTGATTATTTAAATAACTGGGTGAGAGGGAGGTTATTTTCAGGGGGAAAATTAAAACAGAAAAGAATTGGTGAGGGGTGGATTATTTTGATCCCGGTTTGGAAAGAACGGCCGTGAGCTGAACTATTTTGAAAACTAACAAATCATGCCGAAGGGAGAACTTTGAGTTTAACAGGTGGAAAGTTCATTAACCCTCCAAAAGTTTGTGTAAGATGGGGGTGAAAAACCCCGGGAAATCCGTCAAAATTTCACCCATAATCACAAGGTTACCGTGGTTCCACCTCAAAATTTAAACCACGGTCAAATGATGCGGACGTCATTTGACCTATTACCCCAATCTTTAAACTACCCTGAATTGAAGAGATTTTCAGCATCGACACACTAAAGTTGCATTAGACCATTAGGAACTTAAGGTATCCGACTACCCTAAAATCATGATTTTTTCATGATTTTATTTTATAGGCCATCTTATTAGCTTTATAAAAACATCAAGCTTTTTATTTTCCATTCACAAAACAAAAAAAAACCCGTGTTTTAGTAAAAACAGATTAGTTCCCCAAAAGATGCAAACTTTAAAATCCTTTTTAAAATTTTTTTTCCCCGAAAATTAAATGGGGACAGTGATGGCTGAAAAAATTTTTAAAAATTTCTTTAAATATTTTTTGTTTTTCTGTCTAACAGTAGAAGAACAGTCTTTCCTTAGATTTATCAATCACGTTTTTTCAAAAAAATTGTTCTTTTTCTTTTAATCACTGTTTTTAAGCAATTTATATAATAGTTAAGATAAAGTTTTTGTTTTTTTAAAAAATTTAAAATTTTTATCCAAGGGTCAACTCAAAAAAGAATAAAGCAAAACATCAAAAATTGGGGAATATGTTCATTTCATTTTCAAAGGGCCCCATTTATTTAATTTTTTTGTCAAGTTTTAACCATTTTTTCCCATTTTAGTAGTAATAATTTATTTTTCTCTTCTTAATTTTAGCCTTTTTTCCTTAAAATGTATTAAATAAATCTAAAAATCACAAGAAAGCCTATATCTCCATATTTTTTATAAAAAGTTGTCACAAGTAGTCAGGATACATTAAGTGGAACAAGGAATTGAACCTTCGATTTGTGTAAGGTAAAATCAACTATTAGGGGACGAAAAGTAATGTCGTTTTTGCGCATGTCAATGCTGCTTTATCCATTTATGAGCTCATTGCGTAGTTGAAAGTCGTGTCAGAGACATTTCAAAGTTAAAGTGACTTGTTTAGTTGTGAAAACCTAAACCTTAAATTTTCCTTCCTCATTTTGAGTGAAATGGCTAGCCAAATACCAGAAGAGATTTATACCCGCCATTGCGTACTTTTGGAGTTTCACAAGGGTAGTAATGCAACAGTTGCTACCAAAAAAATTTGCGATGTTTACCCAAGTGCCTTAGATGTTCGTAAATGCCAAAGGTGGTTTTCTAAGTTCAGAACCAGTAATTTTGATCTTTCCGACTCATATCGATCAGGAAGACCAACAACTTTAGACAATGACGTTATTAATGGCGCAATTAGAAGCAGATCCGCGCGTGTCAGACAATCGAGGAACTCTCTGTCAAATGCTCTTAACCATCTTTGATCGACCATCCAAGAGCATTTGCAACAGATTGGTAAAACAAACAGAGCAGGTGTTTGGGTTTCGTATAATCTGTCTGAAGAAAACAGAGCTAACAGATCTACGACATGTAACTTATTGATTCAACGGTACAATACAGAACCGTTTTTTGATCGCTTGATCACTGCAGATGAAAAATGGGTCCTGTATGATAATCCGAAACGCAAAACAGTGGCTCTCTCCAAATGAACCGCCACGGACTACTAAGCCAGGTTTACATCCAAAAAAGACTCTTTTGTGTGTTTGGTGGGGTATTCGTGGAATCGTCCATTTTGAAGTGCTTAAACCTGGAGAAACTATTAATGCTGACCTTTATTGTAAACAAATTAGATCGACTAAATCAATCATTAATTGAAAAGTATCCAGCGATTATCAATAGAAAAGGCGTTATTTTGCAACACGATAATATGCAAGACCGCAATGCGCAAGAAAAACGCAGGAAAAAATTAAGGGATTGGGGTTGGGAAGTATTGCCTCTCCCACCATACTCGCCTGACATTGCGCCAAAGGATGTTCCATTTATTACGTTCAATGCAACACTTTTTAACAAATAAAAAAATTCAAAATTTGGATGATATGAAAAATACAATCTCCAGATATTTTACTGAAAAACTAGTTAATTTTTATCGATCCGGCATTAAAAATTTGCACACTATATGGCAAAAGGTTGTTACCAACGAGGGTGATTAAATCATTGACTAAAAATTTTCTGACTAATTTTCCAGTCCTAATATTTCCATTGTTGGAGTGGATTGAAATATAACGTATAATATACGTTATATACAGCTATACTATGTACACATTTGGAGGGAAAGTAGAAAACATCCGGAGGAGCCCTAATTACATAGGATATCGACGGAAACATAACCCTGATGAAATAAAGAGACGCAAAGACAGTAACGCCACAAAATAGTATGTAGTGTAAAACGCTGTATTACAAAATACACCCAATAATAAATTAAAAGTATAACATTACAGAATTACAGGAGATGTTTGAAATTGCAGCCTGACGTGACACGGATTGGTAGACATGTTCAAAAGTACCGCGTGTTTCACGGATTGTAGCATCAGCGATGGATGTTCATACCACCAGGTCCATTTCAGAATTGATCAGCGTGTCGTCAATCGTTACTCTGAAAGGTCCAAGTTCCGACAGGCTCCGATTTCCCCTAGCAAACGTTTTGCTTAAGGTTACCACCTCGTTAAATATTTTTCCCCATACAACCGAAGAGTAACGCGTCTATTTCCGTATGCTAAACCGTAGATGAAGTGGATATCTGCCAATGCTATGTCTAAAATGAGGAACTCACATGTGCAGACTTTTCGAGCTCACGTACAGCGCCACCTATCACTTTCCGCCCATGCTTTTTTTATGTAATTATGTCTCCTTGCGGTGTTCTCTACCTCTCCTCCAAGTTTGTACACGGCATTCAGGGACACCATGTATATGTAACATGGGAACTAGTTTGATATCACGGTGCACGTGCCAGGTTGTTGTTTACGTTCGCCAAGATGGGCGATAACCTTACAATATGGTTACCTTGATATTTTTGCAGTTTTTGGAGTATTGGAAGTTTTTAATACTTTTGAATTGATATTCACTATTAATTTAAATATATATTACGTAATTATTTTATTAGTATTATAATATAAAAATACAATTATTATTATTATATGTAATACTCATAGAATATTTGTTATTTATAAGAATTGTTTTTTATTATATTTATTTTATAATTATTTTGTTATTCATTTATAATTATTCTTATGTATAATTTATAACAATACGATGATTATTCTTTTTTTATAATTACTATGAAATTATATTATACGATAAGATTATTATTATATATAAGAATTATTATTTAACCAACTATATGAATATTATATATAATTCCTATTAAATTATATTATGTGATAAGATTATTATTATATATAATAACTATTATTAAACCATACGATATGAATAGTATATATAATTACTATTAAATTATATTAAACGATTATTATAATACACAGTATAATACTATTAGTATATGTGATATTTTATTATATTATATTGTTATTCATTATTTATTGATTGATCTTGGTTATTCTCAATATCTTGTTATATTCTTTTTTTGAAATATATTTCAAAACAATTTTTTAAATTTTTTCCTGACAATTTAATACCGCTAGACCGTCATCTTAGATTCCATTCCAGCGACAACTAGCGCTGCTTGCCGTGTGTGTGTTTGATTCCTTTATCTCGCCTAGAAGCGCTTGGTACCTTGGTCCGTAATACCAAACCAGCACCGTAACATGTAATATATACTATATGATAATATTAAATGAACTAGGAGAGCTATTCGCTGTTCGCTTAACGGAGGACCAATCCTCATTGTACCAGTTGACAACTGTTCATGCTAATTGCTTAAATTATGAAACTGTAATTTACATGAAAGGATGTTGTTCTATACTTTTCTTTTCTTTTCTTTCAATATTAAATTTAGACCCCAATTTTATTTCTCAAAATTCATTCTAGGTGTTTCTCGAGTTAAAGAACCTTCTCTAACCCATTTTTACTAGCTATTTCTTTATGCATAAATAAATTTATTATAGTATCATGAAAAACATTTATATATATATATATATAATATAGCATATTTTCTATAATTAATGTTTTATATTCTTTTGTAATCATTCTTTCATCTTAAAATAGTATAAATAATTTGTATACACACATGTTTAATACGTTAATATTACTTTCTAATATATTCATTTTATGATAAAAATTGAGAAATTCACAAACAACGCCGTCCTTATACATTGTAACGGCGTTTTATTGAGAACTTAAAGAAATATTGGTGATAAATTCAAATTTGCACAATTTTTGGCTACCAAATAAATTTACCAAAGCTACATGAAAAATATTTTTATATAGACAAAGATAACGTAATTAGAGTTGATATAAATGATATGGCAAAAACTAAAAAAAACTGATTCATTTGTATTTTGATAACATTTCGACGAAATAAAATTCTGTCTAATATCTTAGACAGAAAAAAATGCACCAAAACGAAGCAATTTATGCATTAACAGAAGAAAACCAGAAAATATAAAGTATATAAATAGTTCGAAGAAGTTTAAATTGGATTTCTTTAAAGATTGTTTCTGAGCACTTCAATCGGCCTCTATTTATGTACGATCGATGTATAGCCCTCTGAGTATAGAGTTCCAGCAGTAGTTATTCTGCGGGTCCACTTTGTAACATTGTAGCACCCCACACACACACAATCTGCAATTTTGAAAGAGAAATACTTTCCAATTTCATTTCCTTTTTGTATTTTTGCACTCTGCTAGAAAAGAAAAGATAAAAAAAAAGAATTGGAAAGGGCATGTGTTTGGGTTCAAAAGAAAAGTTGGACTTTTCTTGAAGAGGTGCAGGCTCTGAAATGGCTAAATATTGGCATGAAGCAATCTCTGGGGGGAGGTAAAAATACAGTTTGGTCTCTGTTGAACTTATGTAACCGATTGCGTGATTCTAAGACAATCAGGAGAGTGAAAAAAAAATCTTAAAAGTATAGAGAAAAAACATGTGTCTAGTCTGATAAAAACTAGAAAGCAAAAAAAATTTCTTTAAAAGTAACGAAACCTTAGAAAATCAAATCATGGTTTAAAAACTAATCATTTATATAACATATATCTTATACGTTTGATTAAAGAGTATGTATTATTCGCTGAATATTATGTGTATAATTAATTATGAGTCCAAGTATAGGGTGTCGGAAAAGTACGGTTACACTTTCAAAAATTTACTTACGTGGTCTCTTATGTATCATATCGAGATAAGATTCAATTTTTAAAAATTCCCACTATCTATTTATTTATTTATTTATCTTGGTGGAATTGTCAATCGTTAATAAAATACATTTTAAAGCGCTCCACTGAGCTGAAATTTTATATACATGATTATTTTAGATCACAATACAGTAATTTATTTATAATTAATAATTAATTGATTAAGACTAATTATTCAAAGAATAACAAATACAGTCACGTTGGCAAAATTTTTGGTAATTTAGCAACCCTTTTGGGGACTTGTGACAAAACTTGAAAAGGTTTTTTTTCTCACGTTTTAAACCATTCAGTTGAACTGAAATTTTATAGACACGATTGTTTTGGATGACAATACGGTACTTTGATGATAATGAATAAAAATGAATTACCACTTAATGTTGTGATTCTGTCCTATGTATATGCATATTTATATTCATTGTAACTGTTTAATAAAAAGTAGCTAAATAAAATTTTTCTTTGTTGATCTAAGTAGGAATTTACATATTTTTTTTATATTACTTGTTTATTAATTCCAACACAAAATAGATGCCGCAATGTCCATGTTCTGCAACATTTTTTTCCCAGATGGCTTGACCACAAAAACAAGTGCTAGTTGTAACATGATGTATCGAATTTAAATCTGCAACACTTGCAGAGCGTACCTGTGTTGCAGACACTGGAATTTGAAAATGAGAAAAGTTACATGGGTGATGGATGGAAAGAGGGTGTCGAATACCGTGGCCACCTAGATCTCTAGACATAACACCAATGAACTTCGTTCTGTAAGGCTACTTGAAGTACATTGTTTACCAATCTCTAATTCTTTTACGGATGAATTTATAAGTCGAATTTTAGCGCCCATGCATAAAAGAACGTTGCCATAGCGCTGTGCACATTGATATTGTGCAAAAAAAATAAGAAATAAATAAATGAAATAAGAAAAAAAATTATAAAAATATGCAACATTCGGAGCATAAGACAACGTAAATTAATATCTTTGTTTATTTTTAATTCATTTTTAAGCACACATGTAGTAATACCTTTTGTGACACCCGGTACATTGGTCAAAATAATTTGTTTAATAAGGGGCTTTACTAATTTTAAACGGGTGGCGTGGTTGGTTTGTCACTGGCCTTCTGTACCTACAGGTACGCGTTCGACCCCTGCCCAAGTCGGTGGATTTTCATGATGCAGAAAATCGACAGCAGCACTGTCATATGATTATACGGCATATAAAAGTTCCCTAGAGTGTCTGTTTGGCTTGAATGCTCTCGGTAAAATAAAATCTTGGAACAGGTTTGCATCGTCAGAGCGAACTGGGTCAGAGCGTGAGGGAAAAAACTGGACGTCAAAATTATCTGCGGCAATTGCTATCCGCCAATGTGGCGCCGCACTAAAAAGTGATACCATGTTTCGAGAGATGTATTAGGTCTGCAATTGTTAAAGAGCATTTCACAGCTGATTAGAAATAAAAAAATAGAAACAATAAGCTATGATTTTAAATAAACGTAGAACAAAATGTAAATCATTTTTTAAATATTTTTATATACTATATATTTAATTTCGTGTGTGTGTATTCCTGTTTTTTTTTTCGTTTTCCTTTTTAGTATTGTCGCTTCACAGAGTTCGAGTTTCTAAAGGAATTCAATTGAAGGTTTTTTTTTTTTTTTCTTTTGTCAGAAAATAAGGAAAAAGACGCTTCTTATAGAAAGTGGTCGAAAGGAATTCGATATAAAAAACATTTCTTTCCTAGACAGTTCGATGAATATTCAAAGGTGTAGAAAATCTAAAATATTCCCCCGGTCTTATAAAAAGGCCTTTCAGGAAGAGAACAAAGTAAAATAATCAATTTATAAAGAGCATCAAGTCAAATCTTTGGTAAATCAGTTAAGCTGAATTCAAATTAGCTAGCTGATGGCTTTCTATCTTTAAACGTAACCATTACACTTAACGAGGTTAAAACCAGAACGTCCATCGGAGTCAATTGGACACCGGAGCCTGTTTACTTTTTCGCATTTTTGCAGGGAAACATTTCATGACTCTTAATTATTTTTCATGGTAATGACACAGAAATAGTTTTGTGGTTATAGAGAGAAAGTTTACTTAGGAGAAATTTTACTGCTAAATATACCTAGAACGTCCACTGGAGTCATTTCGACACCCAGGCAATTTATCATTATAAATATAGCTGCCGTTCAATAAAATATAGTTCACTAAGTAAATACCAGTAGTAAAACAAACTTCTGAAAATCCTATCACGCATTTATTAGATCTTGAATGCAGTTGTATTGGGTTCACAGTGGAAATTAATTAATTACACTAAAATTGTTGTGTCTAAGTGTTTTGTTACATAGTATTTGCTTACCTGCTTATAAAAAAAAATTTATTCGATTTCGAACTTAGTGCATAACTCTGAAACGCTGACTCGTAGAGAAAGGTTTAAGCCCTGATGAAATTGCTAATTTGTTGCGAGAACTTTCCGAGAAGGAATCGCATGGTGTGGTTAGCTATATATATATATATATATCTTACTCTAATTTAGATTCCGGTGAAGGCATAAGATTGAGTGAAAATGACTGCGAAGAATCTGAAGAAAATGCAGATGTAATTGACAATAATTCAGCAAATCCTGATATATATGTCGCTAGAGATGGCACTGAATGGATACCACATAATATTAATGTTTCTGGTAGTTTGCACAATTCGAAATGTTTTGCAATAAAACAGTGGTCCAACAAGCTTCGCGAAACATAATGTCAACGTCAGTTTTTTTATAATATAAAGGGCCATTAAATAATATTAAAAAGACTTAGAACTAAACCCTACTGGAGTAGCCCTGCAATTATTTATGTAAAGCAATTATTTTATTTAATTTATGTCGCGGTGTTCAAATGACACCGGTGGACGTTTAAAGGTAATCGAAATCCCGGACGTTCTAGTGTTGACTCTTAAAATTGCATAAACGAACACCCATTTCTTTCGTCATTGAGTCAGTTAGACAAACCACAAAAATTCTTACAGAGATTAAAAAAAAAGAGGAGACAGTTCCTGCCAGAAGAAACATCAAAAAACGCAGTAGCGTGTTCCGAAAGAGTTCTCGCACGCGTCATG
This sequence comes from Trichonephila inaurata madagascariensis, assembly GCA_019973955.1. Taxonomy (NCBI): domain Eukaryota; kingdom Metazoa; phylum Arthropoda; class Arachnida; order Araneae; family Nephilidae; genus Trichonephila; species Trichonephila inaurata. The sequence continues at coordinate 198,330 of BMAV01002441.1, read as the reverse complement.
CACAGAATAAAAAACCTTTCTCATTGCATGTCGAAGCAGTTCTTTCCTTTACGAGATGTAAGAAAAGACAAAAACGGCCCAGAAGGGAAAAAAAAACTTTCCTTCAACACACTTGAGAAAATTACATACTTATTAAGTCCTAGGTGCCAAGAATTGCCCTCTTGGGTAGTTTCTGCATGAAATATGACTCGCGCAAATTAATCATTTAAGAGAAAAGAGACAGAAGAAAAAGTAACAGTTTATCTTCTCTTGCGTATTTTTTATAGAAAACTCATCCCTTATAGAATGAGGTTTGAGAAGTTTCTAATAAATGGGGTTGTTATTGTTAACGTGATGGAGTTAAGTAAGTAGAAAGAGGCTTAAAAATGTGGAGGAAGAAATTACAATTAAGAAAAACAACAAATTTTGAACAAAATTTAAATGATGGAAAATAACAATAAGGACAGGATTATGATGAATTTGGAAAAATAAATTGTGAAGTGTAATTAATACGATTCGGTGTTCTGAGCTAACACCAACGCAATCTAGTGAACCTTTTGTCTAATGTGTCGCGAAAGTCTCAGTTTGTACATGGAAATACAAGGGGATTCATAAAAAGTTTACACTTTCCAGATGCTGTAAAACACTAACAATCAAAGATAAGCACCACCTCAGCGAACTGTAAGTTAGATGTACTCTTAAAAATTGTCTCACCCCGACGGAGTGAGTGTGGTGCTTTATGGCACAAGACCTAGTTTTGGCTATATTGTGCCAATTTAATTTTAAACACGTATATTTAAAATATTTTTAAACTATAATCTAGACCAGAAAGGAAAGAAAATAGGAATTACAGTACAAGAAGGAGGGTCAAAAACAGAGAAGGATCACTAGATTACCCCGGGTTCGTAAAACCCTTGTTTACCAAATACAGTAAACCCTTAGGGAAAAGGAAAAGATCACTAGGTCACCTCGGGAGTATGTGACACCCGTAATCCTCTAAATAAGACTAGCCCCCTGAGGTGTCACCACTGACGGAAGGGACGTAGGCTATAATACGTGTGTCATGTGACTAGTCAGTCAAAATGGCTGTGTTTGCAGTGGAAGAGGCTTTTTGTGTTCTTGAATTTAGCAAATTCACACGGGAGCCACTTTTGTGGATATGTTAACTTTCTGGTTGATGCTACAGTTGCTGAAAGATATTGATAACTGCATTCTCCAATTGGATGGTGCATTATCCCTGGTTGGCCAACGTGTGAGATTACCTCGATGAACTTGTCCCTCAACAATGGATTGGATGAACCCCTGACGACTACAACATAATACTTACCCAATGGCCACCCAGAAGTTCTGACTTAACACTCTGTGATTTCTTCCTGGAGCAGGAGGGTACATAAGGAACAAGGTAGTCATCCTTTCTCTGCCCGTTGACCTAGCGGAGTTGAAGCAGCGAAACACGATTGCTATCAATGGACATGATTTAAATACCTTAATATGCATTGCGTGGTTAAATGTTACCAGTTCACCGTGTTGTGTTCTAAGGGTTCCCACATAGAACATCTATGACTATCCCTGAAGTAACTCAAAATAGCCCATGCAATTCTGTTATACACTCAGGAACATCGAAAATAGCGACCCAAGAAGGAAGCTAAGTACAATCACGAAACTTTGCAAATAAGTACAGCGTAATGTGATATGCAAATGATCCAAGTTTTGTGCCAATACGCATGCTCATACACGCCGAGGTGGCGCTACAATCAGGAAGAGGGTGCTATATAATCCAGGGCAAATTCGAAGATTCATAAACATGACGATTACCCGCCGATTGTAGGAAGACTTTGGTAAGCGAAACATGCCAGGTAAACGTTCTAGAAGACATTTCTCACAGTTAAGCGAGTTTGAGAAATGCCTGATCACCGGGATGAAAACTGCAGGCTGGTCGACGTGCCGTGTTGCTGGCCAGGCGGAACGTTCGGAGTGTGCCGTTAGAAATTGTTGGGAGCAGTGGACACGAGAAGGTACCCACGCGCGGAAAACCGGGTCTGGAGCGACCAGGAAGACCACGAGGAGAGAGGATCGAACGATCATGCGGCAAGCACTTGTGGACCCCACAGTGACTCGTTCAACGATACTAGCAGACGTAGGCGTAGCAATTGTTCCACAAACAATTTTCAGACACCTTGCAGAAGCAAATCTTAAATCCAAACGCCCTTTCCGTGCACTCCCTTTAACACCGGAATATCGGCAACTGCGTCTACAGTGGTGCCAAGCCAGATCAATGTGGAATGTCACAGATTGGCAAAAGGTTGTGTTAGTGATGAATCCCGGTTTGTTTTGGGGACAGATGATAACCGTGTACGGGTGTGGAGGCGCCCTGGTGAGCGGTACAATTCCCCACACTGTTCTACGTCACACTGCCCGCACAGCTGGTGTAATGGTCTGGGGGGCCATAGACTATGACAGCCGGTCCACTTTAATTGTGATGCGTGGAACCTTAACGGGCCAACATTACGTTGATGATATTCTTCGACCCCATGTAGGACCTTTCCTAAATGGTCTCTCAGGGGCAATTTTCCAGCAAGATAATGCTCGTCCGCATACAGCAAGAGTTGCTCAAAACTTTCTACGTCATTTTCAGACTCTTCTATGGCCGGCCCGCTCCCCCGATTTGTCCCTGTAGAACACGCGTGGGATCAGCTAAAACGGTAGATGCTATCGTGTCACTCTGTATATGATTTAGAGTTGGCTGTTCAAGATTTGTGGGCCCATTCGCCTCAGGATAACATAAGGTGTCTAATCAACTCAATACCGGACCGTGTGGTGGCATGTATTGCAGCTGGAGGTGGTCCAACGCGCTATTGAAGTTGCCTAGTATTTGTGTCGTTTCACACCCCGTATTCGTTTAATTGTCTTGTTTTTGAGATCAAGTGAATCTCTCATCTGTGTCATTATGTGTATTAAATTTCATTTCAATCCGATGCTTTCTTCTTGGGTCGCTATTTTCAATGTTCCTGAGTGTACAAGTAACCCATAATATCTTACATTTTTTTCTATTACTAATGCATTGAAACTGTATATTTAGTGGCGCCGCATATCCGTGGAAAAGAACCATGGCCAATGGATCGGAAGCCGAGTAACATGACCACTAGACAAAAGGGATAACCCCTGTCTGGAGGCTGTTATTGGTTTACTAGCTGCTTGGCCTGGCGTTGCATGGGGCTCCTCTTTTCCCTCATGACACCAGCATTTGTGTGTGTGTTTGTACGCGCACAATGTGAGTGATTTCTAAAATTATGTCATTAAATTTCCCATTTTCGAAATTTGTTCCATTCCACATATTTTTGATTTAAGACATGTTTCTTTTCTCTCTCTTTAGCCCCGAATAACATGGGTTTTTTAGTGCAAAATTATTGCTCTATCTTCCCCTCCCCATCAAAGATAAGATATAGCTAAAATTTCGATATGTATGACTAATAAAAAACAATAATTTTGATCCAAAATAATAGACGATGTACTTTTTAATTAACAAATAATTAATTTAATAATGAAATAATAGAAATAATCTTTTTATATATATATATATATATATATATTAAAATCAAATTTCTATAAGCAATAAATAAAAGAAAATTTACAGATAGCTATTAATACGATTGCTTTTTTTCTGAACGTTTGAATGTTTGATCAAACATAAATATATATATATATAAGTTATAAAAAAAGTATAGGGGAAAGTCTAGATATATATATGTACAAGAAGATATATATATGTATGTACTTTCAAAAAGAAAAAAAATCTGATAAAAACATGTTGATATTTTATTTTAATTTTAACGTTTTTCATTCCACACTGTTTAGTAAATTATTTAAACACGTATCTGAAAAAAAAAGTATATATATATGTCATACAAAACTAACATATTCATTGTTTTAAAAATAATTTTATGTATTATTATAATAATTTATATAATATCTTATTTATAACATATTGTATTTCATATTATAAAACTTTTTGTAACTAATTTTTATATAAAATATCACTTAATGTTTATTGTAACATATTTTTACAAAAAGTATTGTTTATTAAAAATTATATTTTTGAAGTAAAAAATATAAATATTTATATAATTAAAGAGTATTAATTTAATTTTTTAAAATGCAAAATAATTTTCTAAAATATGATTTAATAATCAATAAACCTTTTTTTAAATAAATTTATTTATATGCAAAGTTTTGTTATTTTGTAGAAAGAGAAAAAAAACAATATCATGCTGAATTGTGGCGAATTAAAAATATATAAGAATAAAAGGGTAATAAAAAAAGGCGGGAGATTTATTTACATTCACTGTATAAAGTCATTCAAAAAGAAAAAACACTGTGTGATAAAAATATTTTTTAGTTTTTTATTCCACTGTTCTTCAATAAATCCTTCTTTAAGAATGAAGAAAACTATATGTTGTCTTGCACTCTTTAAAACATTTATCTGTATATATAATGTGCAATGAATTGAATACTGCTATAAATATCAAATAACGTAAGTGATGACAGCAGCGAAATTTCCCTTTCAAAAAGCGCAAAAAGAGGGGCCTTCGCCATCGCGCATGCGCAAAACTTTCACCCGTATCACCAGTTGACACAAAACATAGCTTTTCAGGAAATATTTAAAAAAAAAATGTTTAAGAGCCTGATTTTTAAGTTAATGCTTTCAAACTTAACACATCGATTGCAAACAACGGTAATTTTTAAACAAAAAAATGTAACAAAAATAATGCTTAAATATTTCTCGAAGGGGCTAAAAGGGGAAAAAACGAAAAACGCATTATTTTTAAAAAACGTAATTTTTAAGCAATATTTTCAATTGTTGTACAGATTACGGATAATATTGTTCTACACAGGGAAAAAAGTCTTGTGAGATTATTTTTATAAATAAAAAAGTTATTAAGTATTTAAATAAAATTTTGAGTACTTTTTGAAAAATCATAGAAAAAAAAGTTTTTCACATTTTATTTCTTAAATGACTGATTCTAAAAGAGAAAAACATGAACTTTCTTAGTGTAGAATATCATTTCCTTAACTCGAAAGAAAATGCGAACGGAATGATTTAGAAATCATTTTCATAAAAACGTATCGATTTTGACTCCTTTTAGAAAAAAATCGTAAAAAATAGAAAATATCATTATTTTGTAAACTAAATTATAACGTATCGTGGCAAAACAAATGATCTTTCCGATTCTGTAATTATTTTTTGTCTTAGTTTCATAAAAAAATTAGATCGTATTTTAAAACGTCTATGATAAAAAAAAAGGTCGAAAAATTGGAACTTCACCGCTCGGCGGGAAAAAATGGCTACAGGGGTAAAATACTTATGCGTTTTAAGGTTTTTAATTAATATCTTTTTAACTAGCTACAATTTCGGAATATAAATGATCAAAACAGATTCTTCGGATCATTCCTGACTTTTTGGTACCTCCGGCGAGTTTCTGCTTTGTACGGTTCGTGAAAAGATACATCTAGTCGCATAGACAGATACGTTTGCTTACCTTCGAATTTTAATAGTGTAGATGTAGATACCGCTATAGCTTCTTTATGAATCCATCTGCATCTCCATTAAATATGTGTGATTATGGACTGTGAGCGAGATGGGATATGCTAACTCTTAACCCCAAGAGACTTTGTGGGTGCGATTAATAAAATTCAGCTATCGACACAATAGGAGTAAAAACACTTGGTTTGAAAATTATCGCAGCTTTTACCCTTATTTTTCACACTCACATAGTCATACATCTTAGATATAAATATTATTTATTTGTAAAAAAATTGTTTTGTCGTAAGAAATTGGGACATGGTTGCGGTTGCCGAGAAGCATATTTAATCCAGAGGTTTCACTTACTGCTGCGACTGAAGTCCCGAGGCTGATGCACGTCAGATATATCTAAGCCCTTTAGTGTAGTGTGGAAGCTAGTAGAGGTGTGTGCCAGATCAGGTTACTTCAATTAGCTAAGTTACTAATGAAAAAATCAATCGATCACTTGTTCAAACGATATTGCTCGCTTGAATGAAAAACTTACAGACCTCGCAGGATAGTTGCAACTGCGATAGCTGAGTTCTCATGGTTAGTTTTATTTTTGTTGAGTCGTGGTTTCGAGTAACTGCTTCTATATAGAGTGTATAGAGCAGAACAGTATCGTCAACAGACCAACTACTTAATGAACAACTAAATGTATAATTTTGTATTTAGGAGATCTTTAATGTAGTTGACAAAACAATATAGCGGACCATTATAACTACATGGTAGGGTCTAATGCTCCCGGAATAGGTCAATTACAAATCATTAGAAAAAAAGAACGATACTTTAATCTTATTAGACTTCAAAGTACTGTCCCCTCCTGCATCTACACTATTGTTCCAACGTTCGTATAATTGTTCAAAACTCTCCCGAAGTCCATTTTCTGAGATATCCTTCAGTTGCTTCGTTGCATGTTTTCGGATTTTCTCCAAGCAAAGTTTCTCCTTTCCATTCAAATGGCAGACGTTTTATCTATCGGCTGTTAAAAAAGTACCATGTGTCATCACCTGTCAAGGATTTCTTCAAAAAGCTGTCATCTTTCTCAGCCATTAAATTCCGGACATGTTCACTCTCATTTCTTTGTGTTCCGGTGATAACGTTTTTGGAGTCATATGCAAACAAACAAGATGCTGTTCATCATGAAGAATGCTGTGCACGCTGACATATGAAATTCAAAGTTTAGAGGCAATAGTATCAATGATTATTTGTCTGTTCGCACACACTGTGACGGCTCTATCCACAATCTTTTTACTAATAGCCCTCTTAGCCCCCTTTGGTATTTTATTATAAAACTTCCTCCCGCGAAGATGAAAACGTGAGCATGCACAAATTAAGTCTAGTATACAAAATATAAACTTTCAGGTTAGAAAGAGAGATAGATAGGATAGACTACTAGCGCAGCAGTGACTAATCAATTTGAAATGAGGTGCAGAATTTAGTAATTGATTATTGTTCTATGTCAGTTTAGATTTAATCTAGATTAGGTAGCTAAGAAGAGTCAGAGCGATTGATTTAACATAAATGTTCTAAGTAATTAATGTCTTCTCATATCTCGCGTACCTCGTTAATTGTCTTTGTAATTAATAATTAAGAACATCTCTTAGCTTTGGTTGATTCAACTTGTGGTTTGTGCTGTGAATAAATTGAGTGATTTTGAATATATATATGGTTAATCTTCCTTCCAATTCTCTCATACCTTTAGGTGCAGAGACAAGACCTTTACAACACGATTTCGCGAAAGAGTTTAAGATTCTCGTCTATGGTAGAAGAAGGGGGTGCTTAATCCGTAGATGGTCTTCCATGTTTGTACGACCTTCACGAAAACGCTTATGCCCCTCATACACAGACGTTTTTTTTACATGACATTGTTTCCGTATGCTTTCTTTAGCATCTCGGGTGTCTCTGAAGAGGATATCTCAAGCAAAACACTGACTATGATGTTCGCTCGCTGCTCCAAAGACATTTCAAAATGTGACGAATGAAAAATTCTCTTTGTCAGAAATGATTCGCAGCTAGCATCGACAGTGCCAGAAATAAATTCCAAATGGCTGTGTGTTAAAACGGATTAGTGCTGCCACCCTCCGAAAGAGATACTTCCCCTCCAACGTACACCTGTATCAATGTATGTGACTATTCCGGGAACTTTTTGATTCTTAATCCTATGTTGTCACTCTATGCCTCTGTATTTGAATCTTCACATTACTGAAAAACAACTTCATGAAAATCAAGAACAAAATGGCATCACCAAGGAATATCGGCAGACTTAAATGTTATGCTGCCAATTTATAATGTTTGCCAACTCACACTTTTAAATGTCTCTAGGTCAGCGTTTCTCAAACTGCGGGGCGAGCTTCCTAGGGGGTGCGAGCACATTGAAAAGTCGAAAACAAAAGATCCTTTACAAAAATTAATTTACTGAAAGTAAGCAATCAAAATACTTCTGACGTATTAAAAATAAAATACACATTTACACTGATATAATATACTTATAAATGTATCAATACATAGAACAATGTATTTTATAATTCATTTAACAATACTAAGTTGAGAACAAGTTTAAAAATTACCAGTGACCCCATGGGCTTTTCATATAAAAAATATTCAAAAATTGATATTTATCTTGATAATTTGTACGGTTTATAATTAATCTCTCACCCTTCACTTTAAAATTACGCACCCCAATGCCACCGTTTTCTAATTAAGTGCGCGTATATAATGAATTGGAGGAGGAATGAAAAGGAAGTCCTTGCATTGCTTTCCAAATCCTTCGAAATAATTTTATGGATAGCAGCACACAGAAAACGTCGTCCTGGGAAATTATTGTTTTTGTTAGAGAGACATTTATATACGTCAGTGGTACGTATAAGATTGAAGTCATGTTGTAGACTTAGCGTCAAAGTATACTATTTTTGAATTTGATATATTGTTATTGTATGGAAGGGGGGTCGAGAGGAAAATTATAACTGAATACTGGGTCGCTAATAATCAGAGTTTGAGAAGCACTGCGCTAGGTACGCCTGCAAAAGCAGCTAACAGGTTTTTGCACTCGGAAAAAATTTCACTAAAAGAAAATTTTTTTCCCGAGCACTTGAGAGGTTAAATGTCTGCGGCGAACATATCTGTCTCTCTTAGCCCATGCGTTATGTGTCCCGGGCGTATGTATCCGTCCTTCCGAAATACGATTATTTTTAGCTATTTTCAGTCGAACTCAAGTAAGTCAAGTTACCTTGACAGTGTTTGTGAATGTTTTACTTATTTCAGAGACAAATTTTCGCATTTGTGACTTTCCTTTAGTAAATCGTGTATCTTTCAATCGGCGAGTGACTGAATTTTAACATCGTCCTGTTCAGCACGAAGGATTTTAGTGACGGGCTTCGTAATTTTGAACCATGGTCAAATGACGAGGACGACACCTGAACTGCACCCTCTCTCCTAACTACCACACCAATGGGAGGACGTTTGAGCTCTCGACAGATTTAACGCGCATCGCTCCTCTACAAGGCAGGTCTTTAGTGGTGTTGGGTTCGAACTCCTGACAAGCCAGCCAAAGATCCCATAACTTGACCCCTAGGTTGCCATGACCACATCTTTTAATAGGCAGTTAAGGGGTTAATCCAAACCACATTGAGTTAGCGAATATTAACGTCAGCCTTTTCAGCTACACGAGGGCTTTTGGCGACGGACCACGTCATTTTGAACCATGGTCAAGTGACGTGGACGACGCCTAAGTTGGTACCCTCTCTAACTATCACATCGCATCAACGGGAGGACGTTACAGCTCTCGACAGATTTAGCGATGCATCGCTGCCCTACTCAGCTGGTCTTTAGTTGTAATGGGCTCGAACTCTTGACAAAGCCAGCCACGATCCGATACCTATACCACTCGGCTACCACGGCCACTTAATCCAAGCCACAACTCTAATCCAAAAAAATTTGAAACGCAATCCGTCATTAAATTCTTGAAAATGGCTGTTTTTAGAATTCTGGAAAATAAGTCACTCTGAGGAAGAAATTTTATCACTGAAAAACAAATCATTTAGTTTCCTTTCATAATGGAATTCTATATTTAAAGAAACACATATTTATATTGCATTTCACTTTTTATATTCCGATTGAACTTAACATAATTTCCAGGGAAACAGAATTTTTCCTTTTAAAATCAATCATTACTTGTTTTATGTATTTAATACAACAAAGAAATTTGAAGAAAGTTAATACAGTGTCGATTTAACTATTCAGATCCTAGTTGTGCAAAAATCAATTCCATTTAAAGTAAGTTCCTAGCAGAAATAAAAATGCATTGAAAACATTTCCATAAAAAAATAAAAATCTGAAACCGGGCGTTTGCGAATGTTTGTTTGGAAACTCATAAAATTTTATTTCTCTGTGTCGCGTGTGGAGAAGTTTCCAGAAACATTTATACAGTAAACGGGCAAAAATGAAATAAAAAGACAAAATTATTTTTAAGCCCTTTTTATTTATTTATTTATTTTTGTTGCATTCTTTGAGTTGTTTCAAAAAGCTCCGTTTTACTCTTAGAAGCGTTCATCAGCACATGCAATTTTAATTCAACACTTAATCGATTGAAGAAAAAAAAGGGGAGGAAGAGGACACTTCTCTTTCTTTGAATTTGCTGCTTTAAAACATCTGTGTTTTATATATTTTTTATCATACTACCTATATATATATATATATAAATGGATGGTTCTATGCATGTTCTCGCTTCACTCCGACACCGTTCAACCGATCACTATGAAATGGACATGTATATGTAGTTTTTTGTTCTCTCCTCTTGGTTGCAGGTCCCCTTCAGGTAGTGCTACAGCATATTACCTTCAGCATTCTTCAATCAATCGCCAAGTTGCCAACGAGGTCGACAAATATGATGCCAACTTGGCTCTATCGCCAACATTGCACTTTGTTTGCATTAAATGTATGTTTCATTATAATGTAAGTAATGGGGTTGATTGCCAATATTATAAATTTAATATAAAATAAATACAACAGATCAACATATCGCACACACACACATCCAGATATAAATAAATTACACTATTTTAAGCATTTTTTATACAAAATTTGTAATTATATGATACCTTTACTAAGCAGAGATCTGCTTAGGAAGGTGTTTGCAAAAATTGAACCAGAAGAGAGTTACGGGGTGTTATAAATAAAAAAAAATCTTTTTATCAGCTATTGGATCTACAGACTTAAAATTTAACAAATGTTTTTTTGTTCAGCTGAGATATGCAAAAGTCTTTTTTTTGTTTAATTTTCAATTCACGTAAAATTAACTCATTACAAACTTCTTAATCCTTCAATTGATTTTAATTTTTTTATTCATCCGTGCGAAGAACGGAAATACCAGCTAGTATATATATATATATATATATGTATATATATATATATATATAAATGGTTTTCGTGATGCTTGAAAAATTTATTTATTAGCCAAGCCGCAAACAATATTCGCCAAAAATGATGCCATCTTTCCTGTATTTCCATTGAAACGCCATTATAATAAATGGAACGGAGTTGCTTGCAAATATTACGATTTTATCATAAAATTGTAATATTAACGTACAGAAAGTAGTATTAATTTTTTTTAAACATCCAGACAGAAATTATTTACATTAATTTAAGATGAAAGATTTATATAAGAAAATAAAACATTAGTTGCACAAAATTAACTCTCTATTTTTTTAAAAAAGTTTTTCGCGATACTGTATTAGATTTATTTATACATTAAGAACTTTTTGTAAAATCGGATCGTAAAAAGTTAAATGTTACTGAAGAGAAAATCCAAGAACGAATTATAACCACATAAAATGCATAAATTACAGTTTTACAATTTGAGTAACAAGAATGAACGATTATGCAATTTGTACTAGGGGGGGGTCAGTCTTCCCCTTTTAGAGTTTATTTTCTTTGATTCAAAAAGTTACACTTTACGCTTATTAACCATCTTTAGCATATCTAGTTTTATTTCAAAACTTTATCGTTAAAAAAAGGATTATTTCTTTTTTCTTGTCATCGGTTCTGTTATAAAATATCCTTAATAAAAAAAAAATTAAAAGTAACTAAATTAGAAAAATAAAAACCAAGGTTTCGGTGTTTAGTTAGTTTCGGTCAATTAGTCCGACACGGTTTTGAAATTAAAATATGACATAAAAATATAAGACTTCGTTAGAGACTTTAAATAAAAGTTAATTAGGAACTTAGACCTCTGGAAATGACATTCATTAGAATGTATTTATTACAAGGTCTTGCATCACAAAAGAAATCTAAAAAAGAAAAAAATATTACTTTTGTCCCGTTTTTTCAATAAAAGGGATCATTATTTTTAACAACTTAATGAATATAGCTTGGTATTGGTTTGGGAATGAGTTACTACATTTTGATTAACAGCTGAAAAATTGTAAAGATGAAATATTCAATAGGAAAATTAACTTTTAACACGGGAGAAGATACGCGTGTGATACTAACGTTAAAGGTTGCGCGGGGGTGACGGAGTCAACCCAATCACTTTTTTATAATTATTTGTATTGTACACTGTAAAAATCGTAATTCCAGTGAATAATTTAACTAAGAGAAAGTATAATTACCTACTTTTATGGACTTTTCAGTTTTTCTCTGATAATTTGAGAAAAATTCCTATCATACTGAACTATCAATTGAATTCCTATCAATATTTTTTTCAACTTATTGTAGCTTTTATTATCCTTTGATGATCGACAAATAGCATCATGCACAACAGCGTTTCTCAAACTGTGGGGCGTAACCTTGGAGGGCATGATAACCCTAGGTGGGAGGGGGGCACAAACATGTCGAAAAGTTCGAAATAAAAGATTTAAAATAATTATTGATTTACCGAAATGAAGCAAAACAAAATACATTCTGACATGATAAAAAATACTGCTCACGGATTAAGAATTATTTAATAAGTAACTTTTATAATACAATGTAAAAAACACAATTTAAATTCAAGTCCTTTACAAACATTGCAAAGGGGGTGAAGAACCAATGATTCAAACATCAATTTTTATTAAATAAAGCAACTAATCGTGTTTATTTCCTTGTACAAAGCATATGATAATGTCCAAAATTCCATTTAAGGGTCTATAACTAATTAATCTGCAGGTTATTCAAATTGTTCCGACGGTACGGAATCATTTTACAAAATTTTCGCACCTTGGGTGCTCTTGGCCACATTAAATTTCTAAGGACGGTTTTGCATCGTCAGAAATTAAAGGCATCCCTCTGGTCACTAAACAGTGTCTAAACTGCGTTGCGGCAATTAGTATATCTTTCAGTATGTTTTCGCATTAATAAGTAATACTAGCTCCCATTGAAAGGACTAAGTCTGTAATTGTAAAAACTGATTCACAGCCCTATTTGAAAAAAACACCTTATTAGCGTCGGACGATGAAGGCTATTGACGAAAGATTCTCTCGGTCAAGTTTCCAGCATGACAGCTGATCTGCTTTGCATTCTTTAAACGTTTACACTACAACATGAGGACATTGCGACTCAACACATTCATTGCACATCAGCTCTTCTAAAAAAGGGCCGTCAAAAGCACCAGGATTTGAACTCAGAACTCGAAAGTAACAAAGTTTTTTACGAGTTCACTACTATGACCAAGCCGCTACCACGGCCAGTCACAGTTTCTCAATAGATTGGCCGATTCTTTCCGATAAAATGCGAAATTATCTTCAAAATTTGACATTTCCATATCTTACCATACTAATGTGTTCATTTGTCTTTCTTTCCTCATTCAGTGGTAATTTTAACCCATTGGTCATGGGATGGAATTCATGGTAGTTGCGTTGCTACTGTTCATTTCTCATGAAGTAAAGACCCACTGAGTAGAAAGGCTAAGACAGATCCCTTAAATGTCGATTAAATGTTACGCGATTTGCTCGACAGCGCCATGGTTTTTCACGTAGGCACGCGCATTCGGAGCATTGGGGGAAAAGAAAGAGCAGAAAAAAAGCAAACTTTTCTCTGAAGTAAATCCATCGCAAACACTGCTAAGGTCATTTTAATGTACTTCAAAGCTTTCGGAATATGTTTAATGATAGCAGCTTAAAGAAAAGGATCGCATTTCGGAAAGACATATATACGTCCGAGGCACTTAACGCACAGTTTACGCGAGACGCATATATACGCCTGGGGCAGTTAAGAGCTTAACTATATATATGGAAGTTCTAAACCTTCACGCTGAAGTAAAGGGGACGTTCGGAGTGCGGGGTGTTATCTCAAGTCTAAAATCTTGTCAAAAGACCGAGGCTCAAAATTATCAGATCCGTCGCAAATAGCCTCGTGTTCATTTAATATTTCTTGTAAAAAAAAGTATGTTTTTCATTTAGTTCAAATCAGGCGTTGTTTTCTGACAATTTATTTAAGGCTGTTTTCGGCTAATGTTAAATAGGAGCCAAATTCGGAATATTTTTTCAGATATAAAAGTACTCAAACACTAATATTATATATATATTCTGGCTTCATTATCCTGTAGAAAAACACTTATTTTATCATAATATTCATTTTTATTTGAATTGACACTTTTTTTGTATAAAATGTGTTTAGCATTTTTCTCTCCTATACCGTAATGCTAAATGAGCTATCTCCTTACATGTTAAAAGAAAAAAAGGATTATTTATGAAATATTCTGAAATTTTAAAAACTCTACATTATAAACAAATGCATGAGTTATAATGTCATAAATTTTTATAAAAATTGAGGAATTTTTTCTGTCTGAAAATGTTCCCCATCGTTAAGTCCACAATGCGCACATGTGACGAAAACAGCCTTAAGCGTCCAGAGAGGTTACTTCTGTTAGAGTATACATCTGATTTAAATTTGAACAGTGCTATTTACACAATGCGGAATACGGAGATGATAGCGAAATGGTCATGATCAAGAATTCAATTCCCGCGTAGTCAATTTGAGGATTCAAAACCTAATGTCACTGAAAATCCGCTATTTAGAGAGGCTGATGCATGTTAAATCTATTGAGACTCAATTCCATTCGTTTACTTGGGGAGGGGTAGTTTGGACCGTTGAGTACTAGCTTAGGTGTCTTCTTCGTTCTTGACCGTAGTTCAAAATTAAGAGGTTCGTTGCCAAAAGCTCCCCTGTTTCTTTACAGTGCAACGTATATTAAATTTGCAATGTGAAAATTATAAAGGAAACACGCAGACAACTTAAAGTACATGAAAAATATGAAGTATAACTGTCGATTAAATTTAAGCGATTCCCTCCCCAGTGCCACCGTTTTTCACATTGGCGAGTGAATGTGGTTTAATGTTGGAAAAAGGCATAAATATAAGCAAATCCTTCTCTCAAATAAATGCGTTAGTCGCTAACACTGTCAATGTCCTTGAATTGCATTTAAAAGCCTTCGGAAAGATTGTACTGATAAGCGCAAAGAAAGTTCTTCAGAAAGACGTATATATGCGTCCTGATAGTTGGACATACATATACGCTGGCTGAGAGGGACGTATACATAAGCCAGTGGTAGTTAAGGAGTTCATTTTCTGCTCACATTGAAAGGTAAAAAATAATCAATTTGAATAGGGTACATAACTATACATCTCTTACATGTTAAAAAAGTTGCACTACACAAAATAAAGTATATCGGATATCAATTAAATCCCCTTTCCAGTATAATAATAATCACTAAATAATTGAAAGAGTCTCAAAACGAGGTAACTGGAACACACACACAATTCTATTTCTTTTTAAATTAATGTTTAACTTTCGTGCAAATTAAACGAAGTTCTACGTTATGGAAACGAAATTGTTTAACTTACTATACATTTATTCCTTTATTTAGCTACAAACCCACGCATATTTCAAGAATTTAACTTAAATGAAACAATTCGTTACTTTAAACATACACTTTTCTTGCCATCACCTCCAGGCATTGTACAAAAAGAAGACCTCTCATATTCGAACAAGACAATTCATATAGAATACTCAATCAGCAATCTATCCCAGAAGGAGATCAATTGAAGGAAATAATTGAAGAACCCTTGTGTTTGCTCAATCGACTAGTTCTAATAGAAAATGCAACTTCCTTCAGAATTTGTTCGCCGCAAGGGAAAGGCTGCAGCGATGCATGGAAAGTGAGTGGGTGGGTATATCAAAAGTCTGCATTAGAAAATTAATTTAAAAATGTGAAAGGGAAATAAAATTTAACTCAATGATATTGATTTAGCCATATGTAGCAAAACAAAGTATTGATTTAACCCATTCACTGCCAAGATATCTCGTAGTAAGCGTATGTAACAAAACTGCCTGCTACGTGATGTCTCCCAGCGTGTGCTGTAGTTTTAGATTATTTGCATACCTGCATTTGAGTTAGAAATTATTAGAAAGGATGAATGAAAAATGTGTACAGTGCAAAAAACATGTTAATTATCAATTTTTATTACTTAAATTATAACTTAGTCCATTAGAATATAACATAGTTATATACTGTTGCGAATTTTGCGTAAAGTGTAACTAATTATTTATATTTGGATTTGTAACGCATTTATATTACTCTATGTTATATTTATTTTGTGTTAAGATTGTAATATTTGCAAGCAACGCCATCCCTTACATTATAGTGGCAATTCAATGGAAACTTAGAAAATCTTGGCGATAAAGCCAAGTTGGCATCATTTTTGGTGAACAAGTTGGTAACTTGGCGGCCCATTTTGCAAGTTGGGTGACCATTTTTGGTGAGTGCAGGATCCTCTTGATTCTTCTGGAAGTTTGTGGAGAAATACACTAATTTCAAAACCTATGACGTAAGCGGATCTTTCTTGAAAGATCTGAGAGGCCTATAAATAGAGAGATGCTCGTTGAAAGTCAGTCAGTTAGAATTGTTTGGACTAGTGATTAGTAGTTTTGTCTTGACCTTGAAGACTAGCGATCAGCTCGGCTGTTGAGTAGGATGAGCGGTGCTTGTGAATAATCTTTTGCATACGTGTATTTTAGACACTGATAATTGTGTGAGTGCTTTAGAAGGGGGAAAGATCTTCTAATATTTATGATGCGAATTTTGCTGCTGAATTCTGTATTTCAAGGATTGTTTTCTCGACAATAAATTCTTATCGCTCTTAAAGAACTGTCTTGTTCTTTGCGACTGATCTGCATAAAATCCTCTTGAACCCCGATCAACATAACAATACATATTCCAAGAAATTTTTTTTAACTATTTGTATTGTTGTTGTTGTGTATGTTGAACTTTAGAACAAGGATCAACCTAAAGTACTGGGATGTTGGGACACACTAGACAAAAATACGTCTCCTTAGTTTGTTTTCTTTTTTCTTTTGTGCTTTTACCACATTCAACATGTCATATTTTTTTCTATGTGAAGAAGATGCTCTAAGTCAGGGGTGGCGAGCCTTTTGGATCTACGTGCCATTTTTTCCCAAAGAAGTATCTAATGACGTATAGATATGCCGTCAAATAATTTTGACTTGTGATTGGGAAAATAATTATAAATAAATACGCGCGAATAACACAAAATTTTATTTACTACGAAAAAATACTTTTTGTGCACTTTATGGCTATAAATGTTTAAGCTATTCATGTAATTCAAATTAAAGTAACATTAGTGTGACTTCTATTGTTGCAGATAAGATGACAAATAACTTATATTAGAATTGTAAGGTGCTGCCTTTTGTAGAATACATGCTGAATTTGAGTCATCTGCCAAGTGGTTCCTTAGCAACTAATTACTTTTGCTGTGGTTCACTTTTTTTGACAAGATGGTTAGTGATTTGTTTCAAAATACCTTTTTACAGACGATGTTCTGTATACCACTTTTCCGGAACGTAAAACACATACTACTTTGTCGCCTTTACTAATAATTCTATGTTTCTCTGTCCACCATACTTGAAATTCTCTGTTACACTTACTAACTTGCACTTTTTGTTCTTTTGCTGAACTAGCCATGTGAAACAACAGTTAAAAATTGTAAATATAACACAGATAAACTTTAAAATACAGTTGTGTCAATGAAATTGAATGTGCCATGCGTAGACAAACTTTACATCATAAGCAATTGTAGTCTACAACGTAACTAAGGCAAGACAATAATAAATGAGTGTGCTCCCCGATCGCTCGCGTTTATTTGTAATACTTTACAGTGAACTTCAAAATTTTGAAAAATAAAATGCAAACCATTTTAATCACTGACGTGCCAAAAATATTGTGTCACGTGCCATCAATGGCACGCGTGCCACTGGTTCACCATCCCTGCTCTAAGTAATGAGAATCAAATGTATTTGTGTTACTGTTGCTGCTTTCTCCTGAATGACTGCAGTCGCCATCCAATAAATATATTATAACCGATTCCCTAATTGACGCATCCTCATCTTGTTTATTTCTTCAATTTCTTTGGTTCTAGAACATGTATGTATCCTGCAGGAATATTTCGAAGTGTAGTAAATCGATTTTCTTGAACTAAAGAATGGTTTTCTTGATGTATGTTTATTATTACTTATCAGTCCATGTTTATTACTTTTCAACACTTAATAAATATCATCGCATCATAGCTTTTTCAAAGACTACACATATCTGTTTGAAAATCCAGAATAACGTTACACATATTTACTAGTCGCCAGATGAAATTAGGTACTTGTAAAATCAAACAAAACGGAAAGGAAATTTTTGTATATGAATATTTTTATTGAAAGATAAACCACGGCGAAATAATTCGCAAGGGCCAATGTGCCGCAGAGAAGTGAATCGTGTAAATTTTGATAAACAGTTAAGTGCTTAAGAGTTAGTTTCCTGCATAAAATGGGTAAGTGACAAATTCAGATTCTTTCTCGTTTTTTGTGACTATGGCGTACCAATGACGACCATCTAATACAAAGGCGTTTGTCTTTGAGTGTTATTGTGTGACTGCCTTTTTCGACCATTTTTGTATTTCCTCATTCTATTGGGCTACCCATCGACTAATAACCGAGAATTCAGAGACAGCCATACTAGTTTCCAACCAAGATGCATCGACATTATTTTGTAATTTCATAGATTTGATTTTACAACCTATCCTTCCTTTCCAGGTTTATTTTACTTACTCGGCAAGCTTAGCGAGGTGCAACGAAATTGTTTCCTCTGATTCAATATTAATAAAATAACGTATGATCCAATTTTATTTCAAATCTAATCATTAGTTTTGGAGATATTCGAGGAAATTTGTCACAGATTAACATAAATATTCCTTGAAAATTATTTCCGTAGCTCCCCTCCCCTTTACTGTGTGATTATTGGAACCATTATTAAAAAAAGGATTTGACGATTTTTTTAAGTATTCGCATTTACACCAATAGCATTGATACTAATTTTGTTTAGGCATCCGGCTACGTTCGGAACCATAATTTTCCAAAAGTGTACAAACGAATTTCTTTTTTCAAATTCCGTGTCACTTAGATTAGAATACACGTACAAAATTGTTTTCAGAATATTATTACAGTCAAAAATTATTTAAATTCAATATTTTGGCAAAAAAAAATGACGTAGAATTACATATTTTCAAAACATTCTCCTTTTAGTAAAATTCCTTCTAAAATAACAATATTTTGTGTGTCTGTATATATATGACTTCTCTAGAGGGCTTGAACTAGGATTTTGGAAAAATTCTTTTTTTTTTTTCAGAGTTACTGACTATTAAAATAATAATCGTTGTTTTTTTGCTAAATTTTTTTTCACTCTGACGTATAAAAAAGATGGATAAATCCGTTTCTAAGTTATATATTTCAAAAATTCTTCAGGCTGTCTAAAGAGGTCTGAGCTATATATAAACAACATATTACTTTAATAGAATCATTTTTCATAAAAGCAGAATGTTTTGAAAACGAATAATTCTATGATCATTTTTTGCCAAAATATTGGATTTAAATAATTTTTCATTATAATAATATTTGAAACAATTTTTTGTAAGTGTATTCCAATCTAAATGACACTAAATATTAAAAAAAAAATCGTTTTTACGCTTTTGTAAGACCACGGTTCCGAACGTAGTCGGAAACCTTATGCTGAGATAATAAGGAGACGACACACATATGAGGTAAACCGTGGAGCTTTAAAATTTCATAGGTTGGAACGTAGCCTGTTACACGCGTCAATCAGCACGCATTTAACCCTTTGAGTAGTAATGACGTATATATAAGTCAGTGAGAAACTGTCCCTAAAGTGGTATGAACGTAATTATACATTGTATTTTTGGCCTCAGATGGTAAAACTGTTTATATGCATAAGTCTCTGAGGTTTTGCAGGGATGCGAATAATATTGGAAGCGAATAGTATTAAATTTAGCCTTACACCTTAAGAAGTGCCTTAGAAAAATTAAGTGAAGGGAGTGAATTCACAGTGTATAACAAAACTAGCGAATTTACTATAATCCAAGATGGCAGCCTGTCGGCAAAAATGAGCGGTTACACCTGATGAAATCGAGAAAATGTTAACAAATAAGGAATCAGGAGATCAAATTTTTGGTGCAGAGAGTGTTGATGAAGTGTTTTAGTGTTAAATTTTTAATTCCTCTTAGAGTGGCAAGATTTTAAAATAATCTGTTTGCTGGTCTTGGCTAAAAATATGTAAAAAGTGTTATAAAAGATTATTTTGCGGTTCTTAGAGCATTATTATCTGTAGTTGTCAAATTCCCTACAGGGAGATTACCTAGCGCTTAAAGTGATACCACCTTCATCCGCCTTCTTATCGCCGAGAACCGGTCAACGTTGATAAATTTACCATGGCCATCTGAGGGGAAGGACGTTGATTGTTTATATTTTAGATTGTTTCGTTTTAATAATTTTATTTTAGTTGTATTTTATATATATATAAATATGTCTTCAGAATAAAATATAGCTACACCAAAAATGAATATAAAGTGATTTTTATAAAAAGTAGCCCAAACCCAAGAAAAATATGCCGTTATAAATAAAATGGAAATAATTTAAAGTTTCCTGTGCGGACCAGTAGTATTTGATCCACGGACCAGGGGTTGGGGATCACTCGCTTAAAAGGTTAGATTAGCTTCTATGAAGTTTGCGTCTCCATAATCATTATTTTTTAAAATATTACGGACAAAATTTTGGCAGTTCAAAATTAACCCCTTAACTGCAACCGGCGTATATATGGCTCACTCAATCTGTGTGTTAAGTACCCCGGACGTATATATACGTCTTTCCAAAATACGATTCTTTTCTTTGCGCTGGTATCAGTAGAAGTATTTCAAAGGCTTTGAAACGTGATATAATGCATTGACAATATTTGCGAAGGATTTTCTCATTTCAGAAGATTTCCTTGTTTGCGCCTAATTCGCCTAAAACACCGGTGTGCGCACACCTATGGGAGAAACGGTGGCCCTGGGTAGCAAATTGCGTAACTTTTCATTGGCAGTTAAAGGATTAAATAACAAATTTTTAAAAAACTTGGTTTTATGACATTTCGAATCATTTTTTTTTTTTTTTTTTCAATTTTATAAACTTTCGCGACCTTGCATTTTGTATTTTCTCATTTTTTGAAATTTTTAAAAATATATTACGAATGGATATGTACACAATCTTATAAAAACCTTAAATAACAATTATTAATTCATTTAATTAATAGCAGCTTTAAGTGTAGCCTTGTACCAAGTCACTACCCCCTGCATCGCATATACTTTTTGCCGGCTTCCCAAACCCCAAACAGAAATTCTCCCTTTCCACGATGTTTCTGACATTATCGCAGGAGATTTTCCAGAAAGTTATGACAGAAATAAAAATGCAAAAGCCTTATCACACACCGATTCAGTGCATTAACCCCACGATTCGAACTAATGTTTGCCTTATCATTCGAAGGTGGAGTTTTTTCTCGAGCTCTTTGGAGAGTCCAAATGTTGGTACCCGCTAGTCTGATTGTGCATGGTGGATAGATTTTTGTAAAGAAAAATGTTTAATATGGCTGTTGAAGAATTAATTATGTGTCATAATTGTTTAACAAACTCAGTATGCCGTTTTAAAAGAAAAGCAAATATATTGTCACGAACTTTGTGTAATGAATACTTAAGTTATTCGACTATCCTAAAATAATGATTTTTTTCTAAAATTGACAAATTTTTTTATTATTATTTTATTTTATAGGTCATCCTATAAGCTTAGTAAAACTCACAATTTTTTTTATTTTCCATTCACTAGAACAAAAACTACAATTGTTTTAGTAAAAGCAAATGCCATAACTTTACACAAGATGCAAAACTTTAAAATGCGTTTTACTCCAAATGTGTGTGCGTGTTTTTTTTAAAGCTCAAACGGGGACAGTGATTGTCAAAAGTTTTGAGAATAATTTGCTGAAATTTTTTGTTTATGTTCTGTATAACAGTAGAAATGTTTTAATCTTTAGATTTATCAATCACTGTTTTATTTCAAAATTTACAGTCCTTTATATGAATATAATCACTGTTTTTTAAGCAATTTCATATAATCGCTAAGATAAAGTGCTCTAGTTTTTGTAAAAATTTAAATAGCTCTTATCTTGAAAGTCATTTTAAACATGAATAACCATGTAACACATTAAAATTGAAAAATTGAGAATTTGTTCATAAAATTTTTGTACAGAACAGGCCCCGTTTATGTAATTGTTTGTGCATTTTCACCTGTTTCTCATTTTAATAATAATAATTTTTTTTGTGTTCAGTTTTAGGATTTTTTCCTTAAAATATACTAAATAAATGTAAAAATTACAAAAAATTCCCCATATCTCCATTTTTGCAAAAAAAAAAGTTGTCGCAAGTAGTCGGATACCTTAAAATAATGTAAATAATTTATATCTGGATATGTGTAATATACGTTAATATTACTTTCTGTGTGCGTTTATTATATGCTAAAATTTTAATGTTCTCAAGTATCCCGGTATCATTTTCGGCGAGTTGGCAACCATATGGATGCTTCTGGAAATTACTGGTGAAATTTATTAATATCACGATCTATGACGTAAGCGTACCTTTGGAGAAGGATCTGTGCAGACTATTAGTTGGAGTCACTCACTAAAGATGTGTTAGTATTACTTTTACCAATGAAGAGTCGACTAGTGATTAGTTGCTACTATCAAGCGAGTGCTTATGAATAATCATTATGTATTAATATTTTTAGACACTGATAGTTGTGTGTGAGCGCTATAAAAGGTATGCGGGCCTTTTGGGATTTAATTGTTGAATTTCTCTGATGTATCCTGAATTTCTAAGGATTGTTTATCTACAAAAAATTTCCATCGATCCTAAAAAACTGTTCTGTACTTTAAAACAGATAGCATAATATCCTCGAATCCCAATCTACGTAACAATATGATAAAATGATACGGAGTTCGATATAGACACAGTGGATTATTCATAATTCCCTCAAAGTTTTCGAAGCGTTATAAAATAAAAACTATGATAAATGCAATAAATAAATAAAATAAAATAAACAAATAAAAAAATTAAGAAAAAAACCATTTTAAGAATACTGAAACAATCCAAGTAGGGTACTATTAATGTTTTTGATGGCACGTGTTTTCTTTTTTACAAGCTTTGTATTAGTTTCACCTGTCCCGTTGTCTGTCGGTCTGTAATCAAATCTTGCAAATTAAATTTGATCCACTTCCCGGTTTCCGATTGAGCTGAAATTTTGTATACACGTTTAGTTTGGATGACAATGCATGTTTTCACCATTTATATTACGATATCACAATTAGTTAAAAATGTACTAATTTAAGTAATTTGTTTGGTAGGAATCTTGCAACTCAATTTTGAAGCTGATGTCTTCAACCGATTGAGCTGAAATTTTGTATACACGTTTAGTTTGGATGACAATGCATGTTTTGACTATTTATATTCCGATATCGCAATTAGTTAAAAAGATATTAATTAAAAACCCTTTGCCCCTGTTAGCTTTTTATTCTGCCGAGCATCTTATCGGATTGAGCTTAAAGAAGTTCCGTTTTTTCGAACTATTTTAAAACCCATCTTATTCTTTCTATCAAACTGAGACAAAAAATAATTACAGAATCGGAAAGATCATTTATTTCGCCACAATACGGTGTAATTCTTTACAAAAAATTATATTTTCTATTTCTTACGATTTTTTCTAAAATGAGCCAAAATCGATGCATTTTCATGAAAATGATTTCTAAATCGTTCCGAATGAATTTTTTTTTCGTGTTAATGAATCAATATTCTGCACTAAAAAAATTCAGGCTTTTCTATTTTAGAATCATTCATTTAAAAAATAAAAAAACGAAAACTTTTTTTTACGATTTTTCAAAAGAAGACTCAAATTTTTAATAAAACATTTAAAAACTTCGTCATTTTTAAAGATAATGGCACGAAACATTTTTTTCGTTTGTGGCATAGTATTATCCAAGTTCTCCACAAAAATTTAAAAAATGGTTTAAAATTACGGATTTAAATTTTTTTGTGTGTGTTTTTCGTTTTTAATATAGTATTATAGTAAAAGCAGAGTTTTAATATTTTGATTAATTTTGCTTTGTCCAATGCTGTTTTGGTCTTACAATGTTTATCCCCGTCCCCCATTATCCTCTTGTTGCAGCTCGAGTGAAATATCTATCATATGTACGTGGCCTGGTGGGAAAAAAGATTGAATACCCCTGAGCTAGCCTGTTCAAAATTACCCGGCAAACGGCCTTGCAACAATGATGCGTTGAATGAGATGAATAGACTGAAAAACCGGTCCAGCGATAACTAAAGGTTAAAAATAAATTAAAAGTAAAAAAAACTTTTTAAAAACAAGCTTTTATTTAAATGTTCGAAAAGGAATAAAATAAACTTTTCTCTTAAAACTTTTTTTTGCTATCAACTTATAACGTTATTACACAATTTATGATATAAAAGCTTGTCGCGAGATTTACCTGCGTAGATAAACAAGCAAATTAAATAACTTGATCTAATAGATTTTAAATTTAAAATTTTCAAACTAAGTAAATACGAGTACTTAAATCTCGCGACAGGCTTTTATATCATAAATTGGGTAATGATATTATAAGTTGATAGCAAAAAAGTTTTAAAAGAAAAGTTTATTTTATTCTTTTTAGAGCATTTAAATAAAAGCTTGTTTTTAAAAAGTTTTTTTTACTTTTAATTTATTCATGTTATCCATGTTTTCTGAAAACTTGGTCTTGGAAACATAAAACCAAGTTTCTCCTTTTCCGTGTGATGTCGCAAAACTACTTGAAATGAGGTTGATAGTCCCATGTTGGGAAGAGTATGGAAGGAACTGGACTATCGCTTTAATGTATCACGTGTAGACAAGGTTTAACCCATAGAATGCTTATAAAATATTTAATATCACTTGAATTGCCTTTATATTCTTTCAAATGTTCTTTTTTCATGTATTTATGTTAAGAGATCTCAGGGAGACTTTCTCTATAGGGCTGAAAACATAAACAATTTTTTAAACATATATAAACTCTTTGAAATTAAAATTATATAATTCGAATACTTCACACATTATTTATAAAGGAATGGGACTTCAGAAAAGTATATAAAATGTTTAAAATATAATTACAATTTTAAAAATTATAAGCATATGAAAATAAGAAACATTGCTATAAGAAATACTAATTAAGTTTTACGTTTTACATGCTATTTTCTAAAATAGTAGCTTTAATTACTAGCTATAAGTTGATGTATTAAGCTAATCGTATCCTTATTACACTGTAGTAATTTTATATTAATAGAATAATAAATTATATTTTTTTAAAAATAAAAAATTACATTTTCCAATTTTTTTAAAAATTTTTTTTAATATTTCTCAAATATTTTGAAATACACAAAATATATATTATTCTTAAATGATGTAGGGTTTAAAGAGTATGATACATTTTATAATTTTATAAAATGTTATACACATAAGAGGCAATTATTTTAGAAAATAGCTTGCGCAACACAAAAATTATTTAATATTACATATTTTTATGCGCTTATAATTTTCAAAGTTATGATTATATTTTAAACATTTTGTACTTTTTTGAAGCCATAATCCTTTGTATATATAGTGTGTAAAAGATTCGAATTTAATTTAATTTAAATTTAAAAAAATTATACCTGTTTGAAAATTGTTTATATTTTCACTCCTCGAGTCAAAGTTAACACCCTGAGACGGCTTGATTATGTTACTATAGGAAAAACCTTGAGGGGATTATTAATTATCCTAAATGTATGAAGACATATTTACGATATTGGTATAATTCCCTATTTATACAGATACTAGTAGTAAGATATCACATATATTTATCACAATATAAAATAAATCGTGAAAATATTAACGATTACTGTAACAGCTGTAACTTGCTGTGTCCTGTTCTTGGTAGACGACTGGAGATAGGTTGTACCAAATGTCAAAGCAGCAGTCACATGACTCCTTGACTGCAGATTAAAAATTACGCTATTCACTCCCTAGTGCCGCCGTTTTTCACATAGGCCGAATATGGAGTGGGAAAATGGCACAAATAAGCAAGTTTTTCACAGAAATAATTAAACCGTTTGTAAACGCTGCCAATATCATTTTATTGCATTCCAGAGCCTTTGGAATAGTTCAACCAAAAGCTGTGCAAAGAAAAGAGTAATATTTCGGAAACACGTATATGTACGTCAAGAAAAATTAACGCATAGGCTGAGCAAAGCGGGTATATACACGGGCGGTAGTTAAGGTGTTAATGCATTAATGCCTGAACTGATGGTAACAAATTGTGAAATATAAGGCGGTGCTTCTCAATTTTTAATAATTTGCGACACAATATTCAATCATAATTTCCATATAATAACAATGTATTGAATAAATAAATTGTTATCAATGTACGATTGAAATCCCCATGACGCTAAATCTGCAACACTACTTTAACCTCTTTAATGCCACCGAAGTATATAAACTTCTCGTTCAACCAAAGCGATAATTGCCCCGGATGTATACATACGTCTTTCCGAAGTGCGATCTTTTTTGTGCACTGCTATCCAAAAATTTTTTCCGAAGATTTGGAATGCAATAAAAGGTCCTTAACAGTGTTTTCGAAGAATTTATGTTTTGCAGAAGATTTGCTTATTTATCCCTTTTCTTCCCTGCCCCTTACCCAATGCATGACATACGCGCGTCTACGTGGAAAGCGGTGGGATTGGGGAGCGAAACATGTAACTTTAATCGGCACTTAACGAATTAATTATAAACTGCATAATTATCAAGATCACTGTTAATTTTTGTATATAACTTTATATATGACAATTCCATGGGGTGACAGATAGTTATTAAATTTGTTCTGAACTTAGTATTGCTAAATTAATCATAAAGTATGTTGTGCAGTACTGATAAAATTATAAGTGTATTATATCAGTGTAAATGTGTTTTATTTTTTACTAGCCGTTACCCACTTGCTTCACCGGGTATTTCACGATGTATAAATATATACTGTTTACATATATATATATAAATTATTCATATCTAGCATTAAGAATTCGATTGTATTGAAAAATATATTTATAGCTGTAACTCTCACCTCTTGATATAAAAATGACAGAAACTATAATTTCTAATTAATACCTAAAATAGAAGTAGAAAGATTTTTTGCACTCACTTAACCTAATAATCAAGTGGATTTCCGCCAAAGCAACTTTTAGTAGATTTCTACTCCATAAAATAAACATGCATGCTATATTTCAAGTCTAAATCTAATAGAGAAAAACGGAATTTTTATCATCAATATCCCATTGAGAGCATTCTTAACGAATTTCAATTCAACTAAAGAAACATGAAAACCAAATTTTATTATTACAGTCCTAGTAGTTCGAAAACGGGAATTTTGTCTATCAACACGCCCCAATAACTTTCTCCGCTTCCCGCAGGAGTTGATTTCCGTAAAATCCATTCTTAGGGAACTCTATTCAACTAAAGAAACGTGCTCAACAAATTTCAAGTAAATGGGTTAAATTCAAAAACAGGAATTTTTCCACAACTCTCCTTAACCCCTCGCAACCCAACTCCTTTGGGGAGATCGGTTTTCGCAAAACTTTGTTAGAGGAACTCTATTCCATGAAAGGAAAGTACCTTCTAATTTTCAAGCAGATGGATCTAATAGTTGAAAAACGGAAATATTTATCTATACGTCCCTTAATCCTCCTCAGTGCCCTTGAGTCAATTTTCCCCAAACAAACCTATTTTGTAGCGGATCTCTCCTCCATGAAAGGAATCTACTTATCAAATTTCAAGACGGTAAATCTAAAAGTTTAAAAATGGAAATAATTATCTATAACGCCCCTTAAGCCCCTGCAACGCTACTTAGGAGGCGATTTTCACAAAACCCATCTTATAGTGGATCTCTACTCAATGAATGGAGTCTGCTTGCTCAATTTCAAGATTTTAAGTCTAATAGTTTACATAAAGGAGATAATTACCTATAACGCCCCTTAATTCTCCGCCACGCCACTTGGGGGTCAATTTTCACAAAACCCATTTTGTAGCGGAACCTACACCAGGAAAGGAAACCACTTACGAAATTTCAAGACTGTCCGTCAAATAATTTAAAAACAGAAATGATTATCTATAACGCCCCTTAAGTCTCCGCAACGCCACTTGGGATTCAATTTTCTCAAAACTCATTTTCTAGCGGGTCTCTATTCTATGAAAGGGGAATCCCACTTACCAAATTTCAATATTGTAGGTCTAATATTTTAAAAATGAAATAATTACGTAAAACGCCTATTTGGACCCCGCAACACCACTTGGACGTCAATTTTCTCAAAAACCTATCTTGTAGCGGATCTCTACGCCATGAAAGGTATCTGAGTAACAAATTTCAAGACTGTAAGTCTAATAGTTTAAAAATGGAAATAATTACGTAAAACGCCCATTTGGACCCCGCAACGCCACTCGGATTCGATTTGCACAAAACCCATTTTGTAGGGTATCTCTACTCTCTCTATGAAAGGAATCCGCTTATCAAATTTCAAGATTGTACGTCCAATAGTTTAAAAATAGAAATAATTATGCATAACTCCCCTTGGAGGTCGATTTTCGTAAAAATAATTTTGTAAGGGGATCTCTACTCTATGAAAGGAATCTGTGTACCAAGTTTCAAGACTGTACAGCTAATGGTTTAATAATTGAACTAGTTAACTATAACACCCCTTGGGGCTCGATCTTTGCGAAATCCGTTCTTAGCTGATATTTGGGAGAGAAGATATTTGTTTGGGAGCACCTAGAACCCCAACTCTGATTTTAAAAAAAAATTTTCAAAACCCTTCCCGGGGATATATCTAATAATTTCCCAAATTTTCACGGCGATTGGATGCATGGTTTTTGAATCTATCGAGTACAGACAAACATATTCATTTATTTTTATATATATAGATTATGCAGACTCTATTTTATTTTATTTTTTACTTTCAGTTAATTAATAATTTTTTTAAATAATCTTTTTTTTTCGACTTTTCAATATGCTCTCTCACCCCCTCCCCCTCGTTCAGTTATCGCTTCCCACAGTTTGAAAAACACTGCTTTAACATGAGGTACTTTATCGCTAACTATTAAAGTAGGATGCAAGGTGATGAATTTGCAATCGATAGAACAAACTAAAAATCTTATTTTCTAATACACTCTCGTAAATGAAAATAGATCCTATATTTCTGTAAACAAGCATTAAAAAAATATCAAATCTGCACCTAGAAATAAAACTGCGTCGAACGTAATCAGGAGTTACAGTTAGTCAGTGTAAGCTGGTAAGAAGTAAAAATGGCAAAATCTCTATTTCGGCATTCTATTTTGGAAAAGTAATATCCGCTGGGAAGTTAATTTCGAACAGCATCTGTAAATGGGTTTCGTTTTTATTAGCATATTAAAGTTGGTTGCAGACATTTGTGCTTCGGTTCTTTTTTACTTCTTTAGCGATGTGATTTGTCTACTTGCAATTGGGTAAAAAATTTAATTCAGTACATGGATAGGCATATAATTTCATGATTAAAAAATAAAGACATTTCCTCATAATGTCAAAAGCATATCGTTTTAATTTAACAGGAAATTATTTAATTTTGCATTAAAATTTGAAATGGATTCGTTAAATAAATTTACTTAATTCTGTTCATGTATGTTTTAGTTTACGTAATAAAAAGTCAAAATTTTGTGTTCTTTGAGAAAGTGTAGTTATGGACTGAAATATTTAAATAATAAATTTAAAATATGAGCTATAAACCTCATTAAAATTCCATAAGTATATCTTTCCACTTGTATAAAATTGAATCATTGACATTTTGAATTAGTTTACAATACCCCTGCTCTTTTGGGTCCATTCGACTTGCGTGTTTTAATTTAATAAATAAAAATTTGAAATTTAGTGTTTTCGAGAGAGAGGTTTTGGATTGGAATATTTAAATAAATTATAAAGAGTAAGCTTTAAATCTCAATTCATTCATAGCCTAATAACGACGCTTTTCATAGAAATGAAATTAATTTCATGTATGCTACCTACGCATTATAGCGGTTAGTGACGCTGACTGCTACGGCATAAGGCCAGGGTTCATTCCCGGAAAATGCATGAATGATTGTAAATGTATTGTGCCTTTGAAGCATGAGGGCACTTCAAAAACTCGTTGAGCAGCAAGCCTTCTTCAGAGGTAGGAGGAAAGGGAAGAAAGGTAGGAGGCTCCTTGACGAACCCCCAAAGCGTTCTCCCACAAAATTGGCGTGAAACCGAGCATGGTGCTCAAAGCTGCGGATAAAGTCAGGCATAAAACTAACTCCTTGCCACTTTCGTGGGCCTCGATGTTTCATCGTTGATCAAATGGCATAAGCAGCAGCAATTTAATTTGTAGGAATGGATCATCCAACGGCTCTCTTTAGAGATTCTCAACATAAGAAATTCAATCAGAATTTACCTTAAGATGTCTTATCTATCTCACCACATATTATTATCCTGTATTAGTTCATTTTAACTCTTTTTTGGGTTTAAATATGTAGGAAAAGTAAAGAACTCTTAGCCATCTCATCATCTTAGCTTTAAACATTCTAAGGATGACTCATTGTACCAACATGAAACAAAATTAACATTTCTGCACGAAAATCCTTATAATCTAAGACTTCACCCATAACTCTTGACCTTGATGGTCACATTTAAGTTAAAAGGTCATCCCGATAGCATTTTAATATTATCGTGTTACTTTCGATATACATTCCACAAGCGTGATACGATTTTACTATCATATTACTTTTGAACCTATTATAATACATCCCCTCTCAGAATAAATAGAAATACAAATGGTTATGAAAGTAAAAGAAACACTTGTGAATAAAAGTGGCATTTTTAAGCATTAAAACATAATAATTGCAGCCAATGTTTTGTTATAAGCAGTGCATATATTCTGGTAGTATTTGGTAGCTTTACTGAAGTTCTGTAAGTCTCGGATTTTTTTTCAAAACCTAAAACATCGGATTTCTCAGATTTTCAAAGAGGCTGAAATGTAGGGGCCCGTTTAGCTGAAGCAAGTGTTATTGAAACATCCTATTTCTTAGGCTTGTAAGAGGTCTTCACCTCTTTCTTGGTCACCTAGATATTTAGGAGATAGGGAAGAAACACTCACCATGTGATCCAATTCAATCTATTTATTGATCTCACAATATAACGACACAAATTCAGTTAATAACATTAAGAGAATGTTTCGGAGCTAAGCGTGAAAGTGGAACAACGACAAAATACGCGAATGATTAGGAGACTATCAAACTCGATCCTTACTTTATATAGGACCTAATCATTATCCAATTTAATCTAATATTAATTTAATCTCAGTGATCAATCATCACTTAAAATATTTCTCCTAATAAGTATTTATTCACAATAATTAAATAATACCTGTCAGTAACAATCTCACCTGATTTCTGATTTGCATCCACTCCTACTCTTTCTGAGCTAGACAACCTCGACTATATATAGTAAACTTAATTTATGTATCACGATTTCTTCTTCTGAAGGTTTGGTTGTAAAAAATGCGAATTGGTATCCCAAAAAATTTCCCAAGAGGGTTAGAGGAAGATACGCGAATAGATCCGTCACTCACTTTCTAGAGGTATAATATCTAAAGTCACATAACAGCATACACAAAGCGCGGTTAGACAAGCGACTGTAAAGCAAAATAGTTGAGGGAAAATAAAGCTCAGTGAAAGAGATCCGACAGGTCTTGAAGTGGAATGTAATGTCCTAAAAGTGAACAACTGCAGCAAAGGTGACCGCAGAGCTCAATCATCATCTGGAGTTTTCAGTGCCAGCGACCACAGTAAGACGGTGCTTTCATAAACAGAATATTTACGGCAGAGCAGCCATTATCGACCCACTTGTCAAATATGCTAAGTCCAAATGTCCTCTACAGTGGTGTCACACTCACAAAATCTGGCCAATTGAAAACAGGAAGAAAGTAATACGGTCTGACAATTCATCTTTCGTGCTTCTCTTACAACAGGACGGGTGCTCGTTTCTAGGACACCTGCACATGTGTATTATCGTGATTGCCTCCTTCCAACTGCCAAACATGGAAGTGGATTTGCCATGATATGGGCAGCCGTGTCGTGTTCTTCTGTTGGATCAATCGTAACTTTGAAATGAAGGAACAATGGGGAAAAGTAAAGAGAAATTTTAGATGACCAGGTGCATCCTATGATGCATAATTTGTTCATTGCCAGAGATGAAATTTTCCAAAATGATAATGTACCTATCCATGCAGTGATTCTTGTCCAATCATGGTTAAAAGAATACGAGCATGAAATTAAATATTTACCTTGGCCCTCGCAGTCACCCGACCTCAATATAATTAAACCATTATGGTCTATTTTAGAGCGTTCAATACGAAAACGATATCCTCCACGGGCTCTCAGAATTTTCCTAATATCTCCAAAAAAAAAAAAAAGTACAATATTCCTCTAAATACTATTCAGCACTTGTATGGATCGATTTCTAGGTGTATTACATGACACGGTTATCCTATACTAACTAAAACTAACTAAATAAGCAAATCCTCTGAAATAAGCAAGTCTATCGCAAAAACTGTCAAGGGCCTTTTATTGCATTCCGAAACCTTCTGAATAATTTTATGCAGAGCAGTTCACATAAAAGATCGAACTTCGAAAAGACGTATACATACGTCTGCGGCTATTAAAGCACTGATTGAACAAGACTTTTATATACGTCGGCGGCACTTAAGAGGTTTAAGTTGTGTTGTAGGGTTTGCGTCACAAAATATTGTATTATTAATTCAATTCAGTATTATTTAATGGAGGGGAGGGGCGACGAAAATTATGAATGAACATTGAGTCGCAAATATTTAAAGTTTGAGAAGCACTGCTTTAATGAGTTTCCATTACTTATATTACTCCCTGTACGTGGGGGTTTTAAAAAATGAGGAAACAAAAGCTCTGATGGAACAAAGTATTCAAACTGCACCGGTAGATGGAGCTGGTCCTAAACTAATGAATGGATCCTCTTTTAGACAATGGCTGTGTTGACGGAAACATGTTCCATGTTTGAAAGAAGTGTGACAAAGTTTTCGTGCTCAAAGAAAAGTTTTCTAGCTAAAATTCATCGATAATTGGTAGAAGTGTACGGTACAAGTGTTATGTCATGAAGATTGGCTTAGGTTTGGTGCACGGAACTTGACAAATGCAGAATAGATGTGCGAGATGACAGAAGAGCGTTTACGGTGGGAGGTATTGGAACACTCGCTTAAATGCCCGATATCGCACCTAGTTATTTTCATCTTTTCAGACCATTAAATAAAACACTTGGGATGTCAACATTTTAGAACTGATGCCGACGTTTAACAAGGCACCGTGACGCTGACTTATACAATGCTGGTTTCGATGGTTTTGTGTACCAATTAAGGAAATGCCTAGATAAGTATTGTGTCTATGTAGAGAAGTAATATCTAACTGTGCTTTCCATCATTGTATATATATTTTTTCAATTCCTAAATTAACGTTTACTCTGAGTGGGCATGTTGCAATATTTTTTGAAACCCCTAGGTATATTAGAAATACATATTTATAATTATTATATAATAAAAACACATATTCTATGAAAAATAATACATTACTGTGTTGAAATATATTGTGATGGATTTCCCCTTACATCCATCAGTGTTCGAGAGTTAGAATGAAGATCAGCCATAATCAAAACCATATAATTTATTAACAAATCTCAACAACACAAGTTGGGAAATGCACCCTATTATTAAGTATGGGAACAAAAGCAAGGTAGACGAGATAATTAGTATTTAATTATGAATTGAATAACTTTCTCTTGGAAAGTCTTGGCGATACTTGTTCCAAATAATCAAAATTCCGTTCTAAGCTAATCTACTTCAAGCCGACACTTTTCCAGTTTAGATATCTAATTGACCAAGTCGTCGATCATCAATTTTAAACATTAAACAAATACTCAACTAGCTTTCTAATACTTTACGTTAATCACTGACTTCTATCATCTTGCTTCTAACCTCTCTATAGAACCTAAAAGTGAATGCTTAAATATAAGCTTTGATTTATATAAATCGCATCTTCTCTTCGGGAGAAAGTTTTCAATAGAACTGTAAAATGACTGTTGGGCAAGCATTTACAAAAACATAACTTTATTTATATAACATAATTATTTTAAATTAAAGCAAAAACATCGACGGTCGTTAGTCGACCTGAGCTAGTTGGAAGTGAGCGCGTAACAGTCGCCGTCGCTGGACATCGTTGGGCACTGGGACGCGAAGCGTCCCTCCGTCCCATACTTGATGTATTGTGCGCAGAAAGTTGGGTTGCCTGGATGGTCGGGGTGAGCTCCTATTGGTGTCTGGACGTGGAAGTAGGCGGGGCGAACTTAGGGGTTTCGACAGGTACATAGGGATATTAATCATGGAACTGTGAGTCGGTTACAGTGATCTAACACTCTATTCGTTGCACTGGTGTCGGATGAGTTAAACTATTGATTCGGAAGCCTGTGTGGGTCGCATAGAAATTAAGTAAAATAAGAATTAAATTAAAATTAAAAATTAAAACAAATAGCTATTGAGGGGTCATTCCCACACGGGAATGACCGAGAACTATTTTTAAGGAGGATTATAAGAGTCCAGAAGGATTCTTCTGGGCCTTTTCTTATTAAAATTTGGATCATAGTTCTCAAGATTTATTATATTTTCATTATTGATATTGGGAAGGTTATTGAAGAACTTTTTTGCTAGCTTTTGAATATATGATTTAAAAGTTAATAGTTTAAGAGATTTATAAATATTTTTATTACGAGTATAAACACAAGTATGGCTGATAGATCTAATTAATGAATTTTGAGCATTATCGAGAATTTTAATAGTAGAGTTAGCTGCGTATCCCCACACAGGACATCCGTAAGTTAATATGGGCCGCAATACGGCAGTATAGAGAAGTACTTTGTTGTGGATATTCATTTCAGAATTCCGGCAAATTAAGGGGTATATAGAGCGTAGAGCAATCCGGAATTTATCACGCGCGTGTAAGATGTGTTGTTTCCATGAAAGATTTTTCTCTAGTAAAAGACCTAGATATTTAGTACTCTGAGAACGCGTAACAGTCTTCTAGCAAATGGGTTTATATAATGGTACAGGGTTGCCACATTCCGAAAGTTGCCGGTGCAGGCGAGAGTGGCATGCACCGCAGAACAATATTTAAAAGTAAATTTTCCAAGATGATTAGCAGGAGGTTTACGTATAAACCCTTTATAATATTATCGCAAAAATGTGTACATTCCTATAAGGTAATTGTTAAAAACCGTTTCATAAGCTGTTAAATACAAAAAAAGTCATTATTTTTCAGAATAAATAAAATTATATATCACGAAAACAATTCTTTTAAAAAAAAATGCATTTTTATATGCGTTGTATTTAATCTTTTCATTTAATTTTATTCAACTTTTTTGTCTAAACTGTATTAAGAAAGTAGAAATAAAAACTTTTAACTATTACTGTAATTTTAAAGTAATTATCTGGTAGTTGAACTATAATTCTACTGTATGATTTAATATTAAAGTTTAAGTATAAACGTACCAACTTGCATTATACATTTCAATTTAATTCAATTAGAGAGAAACTTTACACACAGTTGTTATTTTAATACAGCTCTCAGTTAACATAATTCAATTTTACAACGGGAGTAAATTCTTCAACTAATTAAAATTTATGCGTATTGTAATTCACTATGGATTTCTACTAATTTCAACATTTGGGCATCATCAGTAGATGCCTCCCTCACTACGGAAATTGCACAATTGTTCCCAAAACTACCTTTCTAATATATGGAATCGTAATACATTCAACCGTTCTTGAAATAAATGTTTTAAAGAACCTATTAGTTCAAATGTATGGCATCGTATTTCCCCTAGGGATGAGCAATTTTACGTGGAAATGCTTTAAGACTATTTACTTTTGTTTCAGGAGGGTTTTCTACATTTATTTCAATCTTTAACCCGAGATTCATCAAGAGGAAATCTCGAAAAGCTTACTTTACCTCTCGATTCTTATTAAGATTTCATTCTATTACAGAGGTGGGTAACTAGCGGCCAGTAAAACAGTTTTGCCAAAACCAGTGCTTCTTATACTTTCAATACTGGCAACCCAATATTCAATCAGTTATCGTCACGTTCCCCTCCATACAATAACAATGTATTGATTTCGATAATACGATACTTTGAGGCTAAAGCTACAGTACGACTTTAACCTCTTAAGTGCCACTAACGTATATATAAGTGTCACTCAGCCGGCAGGCTAAATGACACTGACATATATATATATGTATATGTCTTTCCAAAGTACGATCTTTTCTGTGCACTACTATCGATAAAATTATTCCGAAGGCTTTGGAATGTAATAAAAGGATCTTGACACTATTTGTGAAGGATTTACTTATTTCAGAGGATTTGCTTATTTATTTTCTCCTTATTTCGCTCTCCTCCACCCCCATTACATTGCATTTGCGCGCCTACGTAGAAAACGGTGGCGTTGGGGAGAGTATTGTATAACTTTTAATCGGCAGTTCTGGGATTAATTATAACCCCATACAAATTATCAAGATAAGTGTTCATTTTTATATGTAATTTTATATATGACAAGCCCGTGAGGCCACTGGTAATTATAAAACTTGTTCTTAACATAGTATTGTTAAAATACTTACAAAATACATCGTATTGTACTGATACATTTATAAGTGTAAATGGGTTTTATTTTTTATTAAGTCAGAATGTATTTTGCTTGTTTACTTTCGATAAATTAATAATTTTTTAAAATAATCTTTTGCTTTTGACTTTTCAATAATCTCGCACTCCCCTTCTAGGGGAGCGCACCCTACAGTTTCATAAGAAAACTCGCTTTGAACAGAAATTTATTTCCTTGCGCCTTTTCTCGTCGTTTATTTTCTCTATCAGGATAGAAAAAGTACCTGAAAGTGTTTTTACTAAGAGGTTATCCGTAGAGTTTGGGGACGAGGTCACAAAAATATTTCCAGATTATAAGAAAACGAAGTCTAAATTCAGTTTGCTCTGTTAGCTCATTGCTGTTGGTATTGATGCAACATCTGAAGAACTGCAATTTGTACTTATTGACTTGAAGTCAGAAAAGTGAGATGTTTAATGCTATGATATTGGCTTTTACAAATCTTTATCAGCGGAAAAATTCCCATGCATGAATAAATTTGTGGAGATATGGTTCTTTATACGAGGGTGAGTCGGAAAATAAGTTCCCCTTTTCGCCTGAGGTCAGAGTTGTGTATGAAAGTTAAAACATAGAATGAAACATTAAAGATAAGACATAACTTTATTTTTCCACATAAGTACTAAGTACATTGAGACATTTGTCATACCGCTTGATAAGCTTCAATTGCCCTTCAGAAAAACACAGGGCTTTGCATACGGTTGTGCGTTTAACGCAAAGGTTCCCAAACTTTTTTGTCTCATAGACCCCTTGTCATGATTTTCGGTTAGGGTAGACCCCTGCTTAATTAATATCAAATATTTGTAAATTTATCAACTCAAATGTCTTTTTGACAGCTGGTACTACTAATTTTAAAAAGTAATTTCTAATTTATAATGATGCATAGTGTTTAAAATTTAAAAAAAGCACATGTTAATTAACTAAATTAAAAGTTAGAGAAATAAAACTTTAAAAAAATAACCAAACAACAAACAAGTGATTTTAATGTGTGGGAGGGATGAGATTAGCGCTAAAATAACAAATTTTCAACATTTGATATCAATCTTATTTTTTCTTTCTTTTTTGTTTGTTTTGTTTTGTTTTGGAGATTGGCAAAAACGCTTACGATATTCCATAATACGGGACAAATAACAGGTATGCCTTTTTAAAGCTAAATTGCTGACATCCGTTTCTAAGCATTAAGATCTTCGTTAGTACTTAATTACGATCAGTTCCTGTTGTAATGGGACTTTTTTTTTCAATGTGACCATATGAATTCATTGCCCACTGTAATATTACCATAGTCAAAGCATTCTGAAAACTAGTTTCAAAATCTTAATAAAAGGCATTTAAATGTTGAACATAGGTTAAAACCTTCTGAGAGATTGTCTGTGACAAATTGAGAAAACTCGAGACCTCCAGAATTATACTTCTTTAGCTGAAATGGTTCTTGTTTTAATAAAATTTATGCTGTCCCCTTGTAAGTGCAAATTAACCTCATTAAGTGTAGTAAATATAAATCTATTAAATAGGTAACATTTGGTTCCCATTTGATTAAATTTTCTTTTATAATTAAAGGCCCACGATCTAGTTAAATTAGAGCCACTATCATAGACCCCCACTTACAAATCATGGATCCCCAAGCAATTTTTTTGCTGACATGGACCCCTTGTAGGACACCATAGACCCTTGGGGATCTATATAGACCACTTTGGGAATCACTGGTTTAACGGGTGTTTGACTTCAGCATTGTCTTTCAAAGCGCTTCCCGACGAAATTCTTCTTCAAAGCCGGAAGCAAATGAAATTCACTTGGTGCGAGATCAGGACTGTATGGCGGATGGTGTAGGAACTCCGAACCAATAATTACAATATGGTTTTACGTTGCCGTCGCCGAGTGTGGCCTCGCATTGTTATCCAACAATGGAATGCCACATCTCAGAAGCCCAGGCCGCTTTCTTCCGAATCGCTTCTTTTGATTTCGACAGGGTGTTACAGTAACGCGTAACATCGATGGTTCCAACTTCCAAAAAGTACAGTAACAAAACTCCTTGGGTGTCCTAGGAAACTGTAAGGAACACTTTATCCACAGAAAGCTGCTTTAAACTTCTTCCGGACAGGTGATGACGGATGTTTGCACACCACATGTGCGGCGTGAAATGGTGTACCTGTCGCAGGGAAATGATTAAATTAGGGATTTCATCAAATCCCTAAGGGAGATGATCATTTAACGGAAGATGTTAAAATAAGAACTCTGTAAGGTGTTTTCACTAAGGAAAGTAAGTGATTTGATCAAATTCTCAAACTATTTCAGTGAAATGATGAAATAATATTGTCATAAGTTTAAAAGTCTTTATTTAGCAAATAAAGTGCATTATTAAAAGTAGAAATTAATACAACGATAATTATTGAATTACAAATTATTGATCCGAAATTATTTAACAAAATAATTAGGTAATAAAGCTGGTATTTTTTTTAAAAAAAGAATATTTGTAGTAGAACTTAAAAACTTTTTTTTAAATTGTAGATTAATGTAGTACTTCAGAAATATCCTGCTTTATTTGTAAAACCTTTTTTTTTGCTATTATTTCCCTTTTTAAAATAGCTTTTTTTAATTATCAAATAGCTTTTTATCTATAAAAGGGGCGTGATCGAATTCCCTAATTTGGTTACAGTTTTCAACTGAAGTTTCATCCAGTTTCTAATTTTCAGGCATACAAAAGTGATATATCGAACGAAAGATTATAACGCAAAGAATTAACTAAATAAAACTTAAAAAATGATATTTAGGTCATTTTGTTTTAGTGCGTCTCGTCAGAAGCCCGTCGCTGCCTGGCACGGACGAGGAGAGAAGTGAGGTAAAAGGGAGTGGTAACAAGCAAAAACCGAGCTCTACAAATGCTGACTTGTTCATTTCATCATTTCACTAAAACAATGCGGGGATTTGATCAAACCACTTACTTAAATCAGGGAAATAACCTCAAAGAGACGTTATTTTAACATCTTCCGTGAACTGATCTCCTGCGTTAGGGATTTGATGGAAGCCCTAATTTCATCATTTTCCTCTGCGACATACCCATGATTTATTCCCCGTTACAATACGAAACAGAAAGTCATCTTTATTTTAACTCAAAAAATGTTCCAGGCTGACGATCATACGTTGTCCCATGTGTGTCGGAGTCAGCTATCGGGAAACCCTTCACGCCGACACTTTCCTCTATCCCTGAATGTCGTTGATCTCCTTGTGAGCTCACTCATGTCCGATTCAAGTTCAAGCGCTACTCCATTGATGTATCGTCTTTCGCCCACAGCCGTTAAATGCTTCTTCCATATCCTGAGTATTTCTTGGAGGACTTTTCCAATCTTATGAAGCAGTATGGCAAATGTCTCAATGTACGTGGTACTTATGTGGAAAAATAAAGTTATGCCCTATCTTTAATGTCACATTCCATGTTTTGACTTTCATACACAACATTGACCCCAGTCGACAGGGGAAATATATTTTCCGACTCACGCTCATATATAAGTCAATATTTATTTGATATCAGAGTTTTCCATGCATAAAGATCAACAAGAGTATATGAAGATGCCAGTTGACTGACAAACTTGCAAACAGTGATGAGAATTTTAACAATCTATCTCACTCCTGATTTAAACAAAAAGCAAGTAATGTAAGAAAAAAAAAATTTAAGTCAAAATTCCTACTAAGATCAACCAAAAAATTTTATGTTAACTACTTTTTATTAAAGAGTTACAATTCATATAAATATGTCTGTACATATGACAGAATAATAACATTAAGTGGTCATTAATTTTTATTAATTATCATTAAAGTATACTGTCATCCCAAACAATCGTGTCTAAAAATTTCAGTTCAACTGAATGCTTTAAAAGGGAGAAAAAACCTTTTCAAGTTTTGACACAAGTCTCCAAAAGGGTCGCTAAGTCGCCAAAATGATGCCAACCTGGCTGTATTTGTAATTATTTAAATAACTAGTTTTAATCAATTAACTTTTATTAATTATAACTAAGTTATTGTATTGTCATCCAAAATAATCATGTATATAAAATTTTAGCTCAATGGAGCGCTTTAAAACGTATTTTATGAACGACTGAAAATTCAACCAAAATAGAGA
Organism: Trichonephila inaurata madagascariensis; assembly: GCA_019973955.1. NCBI lineage: Eukaryota > Metazoa > Arthropoda > Arachnida > Araneae > Nephilidae > Trichonephila > Trichonephila inaurata. The sequence continues at coordinate 157,451 of BMAV01002441.1, read as the reverse complement.
GTGTGTGAGCTAATAGTAGGAATTGAATAAAATTGTAAATAAAGTGTGTAGGAGTATTTTATTCAACTTATTATAAATGTTCTTGCATACGTGTATGTTTGTGTGTGCAGCTATAGATGATATGAAATAAGCACAGTAATTAATGTTATTAAGAAACTGCCGTATTTTATTTAACTTATATTTATTTATTTTTATAATGATAGCAATCATTTTCTTAAAAAAATGTACAACTCTCCGGTATCCCCCTTCCACATTGTAGGGTGCGTGCCAAAACAAGTAGTCCACCCCTGCTTTAAGAATATTTACTTTTGTTTCTGAACCATTTCTAAATATTTCAATATTTAAGCTGAGATCCAACTGGAGAAATTATAAAAAAAATTCGGTTTTCTCTTAATGCTTTAATTCATATTATAAGATTTCATTTTGTTAGTGAGAGTTAGAGGTAAGATATATCACAATTAATCTTTAATCACGAAGGAGTCTCCAAATGACATACTGGGAAGCATTGGCAGCCGTTTTGGAACAAATTTATTATCAGTACGCTACGCTTCAAATGCCTATTTGGCGTGATTTTGAAATAGCACCAAATAAGATTTTGAAACAAAATAGATTTAAACACCAAGATGGCTGTTTAGCACCAAGAGCTTGACAAGGAGATAATGCCGACGGAAATTTTTTAATTACATTAACTTTAAAAGAAGCACAAAAGTTATAAAATAAGTTAATATGTACTTAATTTTTTTCAATTCCTTCTCTATTAGCTCACTCTCTCTATATTCATTTATTTACCTTCGTGGAATTTTCAATCGTTAATAAAATACATTTTAAACGATCCATTGAGCTGAAATTTTAGATGCATGATTATTTTGGATGGCAATGCAATATATAATTTAATAATAATTAATAAAAATTAGTTGATTAAAACTAATTATTTAAAGAATTATAAATACAGCTACGTTGGCATCATTTTTGGTAAATTAGCGACCCTTTTGGCGGCTTGTGTCAAAACTTTAAAACGTGAGAAAAAACACTTTTTAAGGCATTCAGCTGAACTGAAATTGTATAGACACGATTATTTTGGTTGACAATACGATACTTTAATGATAATTAATAAAAATTAATTACTACTTAATGTTGTGATTCTGTCATATGTATGTACATATTTATATAATTCTAACTATTTAATAAAAAGTAGCTAAAATAAAATTTTTCTTTGTTGATCTAAGAAGGAATTGGTTTAATTTTTATATATATTACTTGTTTTTATAGAAAACAAAGTAGAGAAAAAAAAGAGTACCAGGATTTTTTTAAGAAAATAGCGTATGAGATATTTAGGGACGCTGAAGAAAAAGTAGAAAACATGGAATGAAATGTGGAAAAATGAAGAAAAAATAATAATGGTTTAAAATATTAAATACTTCAGGCCGAAAAAAGAATTTTTTTCAGGAGAAAAAAGATCGTTTTGAAAGATTATGAATCCGTGAGGTGATTTCTTTAATATATATTTATAATATATTCGAAAAACTGGAATATATTGAAAATAACAGGAATAATTTCAATATAACCAAAACTTCCAAGTTTCTTTTAATAAATGTCCTCGAATACACACACAAGGAATGTTAAAAAAATACATTAACTAAAAGTAAAATATAGAGGAAATCCTGCATTTGTTGCCAGTGAAAATAAAAGCACCATATCTGATAGATCTATTGTGACCGCCTAAATTCGTACCGTAACATCCGCAATAAAACATACGGCCATCACATATTTTGTCCTGTCTGTAAACAATTTGCATTTTAATGCCACCCTTATCATATTTCATGGCTGTCAAAATGAGTGAAATCTTAATAAAAAAAATTAGAATTCAAAAACACATCTCTGAAAATGAGGAAGACCGAATATGACCGGCAATCTTTTTGATCCTTAAAATTTTTTAAAAAAATCGGAGCCCTCACATTCTTTTAAAAAGATCCTGGTACTCACTAATAATGTTCAATATAGCCATGTTCGAATAAATGACAAAAGATGAAAGCTGCAAACTAGACAAAACAAAGAATGGAAATGGTTAAATTCGTAAAATAATCGAATTAATGTCGTCTGAAATTAATAGGTTTAACGCTAGAAAAATAAAACAAAAAATTAATTATATGTAATAAAGATGAACGCCACTGTACCAAATGTTACAAATCAAGGTAATCATAGTGTAATGTTACCTCTCAACTTGGCGAATACACTGATATAAAATTCCTACGAAATTTTACGCATAAAATAAAAGCTCGAACAAAGTCATCACATTCATTTCAGGGGGATTTCTACTTATTTCAATCTTTAAGCTGAGATTCTACGAGAGGAACTGTCAAATCTCTCTAATTCCTAACATTTCATTCCATTACAGAGCAACTTTAGAGGTAAGAGATATCAATTTATATCTTCCGCACCTACAAAGAAACTTCCAAAACACGTACAGGGAAACACAATTGCAGTAGTTTTTCTTCTCCCCAAAACAACTGGAGATTTGGCTCTGGATCAAGTCATCAACTTAAAAGCAAGGTTGAGTAGTTCTCTAACTGCTTGTTATAATAGGCATTTTTTAGAGCGGCGGAAAACAGTTTTAAGGAAGTGATGCTGTACATATTGTTAGGTAATGGATGACATGAGTTGAAATGGAAGACAGAAAAGAGCCTCTAAAATGTTTTTTTTCTCGTGAAAATGTACATCACAATGATCTTGACAAGAACTTTATTCATTTTTTATGAGATATATAAAAAATTTAAGATTACGCCCGTACAATTTCCGCGTTAAATTGCTCATATTTCTACCCTTATATCTGACGCTTTACTCTGGGGTAATGTGTTTCTAAATTTTAGGTCTTTTTGTTTGGTGAAATTGAACGCAAACATAGAGGCATTCAGGCTGGAATCCGCCGACCATTTTGAATTTATGAATATCATATTAATCTAAAGAGGAGTTATGAAACGTTTCTCCTTCTCAAATCTGGACTTTTACTTATTTGAATATAATACTGCCGTGCCAACTCGTGGCATGGCAGAATCGGAAAAGTGACACGCGAAGACATTAAAAAAATAAAATATTTGAAATAATAACAAAAAAGTGTGTGCGCTTATGACCACACGATAGAAGTGATTATTCAAAATGATTTATTCATATGTCTCTGTACTCATAAAATAATATTTTTTGTGAAATATACAATTATATTTGTGAACTAATTATATTCTAAGAAGGAAACAATGAGCTATGGTAGCTGAAATAAGTTATAAATACTTTAGATTCAAAATTATTTAAATATTTAAGAAAACTTCGTCAAGCATAATCCTGTACTTCGTCGTGCTTTCATTTGAATCATTTGACATAATTAAATTGAATTTTGATTTTAAAAAATCAATTAAAGGTTTTGATTTGTCTTTTGAAAAAAAATCTACATTAAAATCCCCACAAAGTTATAGCTAATTTATTCAGCCGATCCGGCTTTGTGAATTTTGGTTGTAATTTAACAATATTCAATTCTATCCATGAATTAATTTAAGCAAAGGGATAGTAAGACAGGTAGTTGATTGGGAAGAGATGAATCTAGGTTAAAAACCATTAAAAAAGGATTTAATCAGAAGATTTATATCACATACTCTCTAGCTTATACTAGCTCTTTTGTCATTGTATAAGTATATCCAATGCTGCCGCAAGGTAAGTCTTCTTAATTATATTTTGTTTTCTTGTATTTATATTATTTAATGTAACTTTTTTTTAATACTGTTATGCTTAATTTTGTTATTTTAAAATTTTAATTGTTTTAATTTTCTTTTTAGACTCAAATTATATTTAAGTAACTATTTGTTCATTGCTATTCTGATTCGCTTACAAAAATAGATTTTTTATTCTTAAATTCAGTGCAATGTTTTTAATGATAAACTATACTATTTACTTAGTTCTATAAAAAATTCCTTTTTCTACATTTTAAGTTTAATTTTAGGGTAGGATTTCTCTATCTCTAAGCCTATTTTTTAAAAATGTTATATGCTCCTTTTTTCATGCTTCTACTAGGATTAAGAAGAATCCCGCCATTCGTAGAAAGAGATGGTGGGGGTGGAGCCCCACTTAGATCGAAGCTATAGATAAGATATAAGATTATAGGAATTTTCACGGTGGGGGAGAGGGGTGATGGACAACCAGGTTTCGTGTCGTTTCATAGGGGCGGGGAGGGGAAAGGAAACGTTTCTCCTTTGGTCATATGTCTTTTTAGGGGGAGGGGGTGCCGCATGCGACCTTGAGCACGATTTTCGACTTAAGACGAAAAAGGCCGAATGAGCGTTACAAACCCCAGTGTGACGTTGATTCAAGTTTACTCTGCAGCAAAACGCACGTAAAGAAGTTATCACTTCAATAACTTACTTGTTACAAAAAGTTTACTTAAAAGTTGTATTACAAATATTTTACTAGTATTTGAAAAACCCTCAATTAGCCATCATCAACCTCAGTTAAAAAAATATAACTCACCCATCAAAGTTTATTTTAAATATGCTAAATTAATTGAATTACAATAGAAATAATCATGTAGAGAATATTCTTCATTGTTGCGTGCGCCAACTTTCTAAAGGCTCTGGCGAGACTTTGAATTTCGAGGGAGCGTGTTTTAAAATATCGGAAGAAATTAATGAACTGTGTCAAGTGAGTGCTTGCTACTCAAGAATGAAGACTGTCTACAGTTTTTAGTTTTTCTTACCGATATTATGGGACATTTAAGTAATTTAAATTTATACCGGGTGTTTCCAAATTCATGGTACAGACTTTAAAGGTAACAGGGCATTGTAACAGTAGTTTTTTGTTCAAAAATGTAAGGGCGCAAGTGACGCTTTGGGGCACAAACACGAAAATAAAAGATAAAGTGTTTATTGAAAGCATCATTGGCAAGCGTAATATTTACAATAACTTTTCATAGCGGTTTTACACATGAACTATGAAGTCCAGCTGCAGCTCACATTGCTGTACCACCAGTCGGAGAAAATAGCCTGCAGGATACAAAGCTTGTACTCGCTGAAAATGGAAGAGGTGTAAACGATTTTCGTTTAACACTCAACAAACAGTCTAATGATTCACAATTATGTGATGAGAAAAAGCTCTTGTACTTGACTGTGCGTACAGCTCTTTGTCAACCAGCATCCTTTCTGGTGACATGGAACGGACGAGTTTCACGAAGTTGACGATGGAACCGCTGAAAAATTCTCTGACCCAGCATTCGTCAATCAGGAAACTGCATGTGATACATTCGTAGCGCAGCTCTGCCGTTACCATTTACACGGCCGTACATGTAATGCAAGTCTGCATTTTTGTCATACTTACAGTCTCCCATCGTAAACGTCAACAAAATTCTGAATTGCGTTTTCCCCTACTAAGATGCATCATGTCGAACTGTTGCAAGACATCTACTGTCCCCTACCGGCAACGAAACCAACCGATAAATCCATTTATTTTCCCGGTTTGTGCCTCACCACGTCACTTGCGCCCATACATTCCTATACAAAAAAAGATTGTCCGCACACACAATGTCCTGCGTCTACCCTTAAAATCTGTACCATGAATTTGGGACCATCCTGTATAAAAGGAAAACGATTGTATTTTTCCTATTTTGGCTGATTATCTCTAGTTTTGTGAACACACTTTCGCTTTTGCAAAAAAGATTAGCATATCCCATATAATAGATCAAGAGCATATATATAGCAAGAATTATAAAGTTAATAACTCTCCGAGCTGTGATAGATTTTAAAAAACTAATATCCATTTTGTGCTGGGATTGATAATTTTCAAAAGGAGAAAAAAAGGCTTATTTTTCACAAATTTCTTATCAATTTCTCTGCAAGACGTTTATTATTGCATAACTGAAATCCAAATCGAAATTATTGACCTACAGCACCATACTACACAGAAAAGAAAATATACAAGGAACTTATTTAAACTACAAGAGATCCGAATTACAATGAATTTTGGAAATGTGCACCAATAAGCAACTTTTCACGATTTTATGTGTCATGTATTGTTGTAGGTTTGGATTGTGAACGAGTGTGCTATTAGGAACAAAATAAAGTCAAACTGCATTAAGCAAGTACTGAATTTTTATTAATTATTTAGAATTAAAATGTTTCCACTCCCTTGTTTATACAAAATAATGGATTGAACTAGTACAAAATTATTAACTATAAAAACTAAATTTGTGCTTTTGTTTATTTATTACATTCATTTTAAATTTCCGCTGCTTAAACTTCATAAAAATGTGCTAGATGCGTAAAGGTAGTAAGTTTATAAATAACAATTTTTCACCTTTTCATATTTGTTGTTATTTTCTGTTGTACTAGAGTTATTTTCTATCCATTAACATATTCTTTATTTGAAATATATTTCAAAGCAGTTCTTTAAAATTTTTTCCCTGCGATTTGCTACAGCTAGGCCGCCATCTTGGATTCCATAACATTCGACAAAAAGCTCTAACGCGTAGAATTCAAATATTAAATTAGTTCCCAAGTTAGTAAAATATGAGGTTTTTGACTTGACTACACAAATACAATTAAGTGAAATAGAGATTAATACTACATTTTGATCAAATTACTCTTATTATACTTTGTATTTTAAATACATGCAACACGTTATACAAAATTCCCGCGTTAAAATACTCGAGCTTACGTCTGATTGGTCAATAAAACCCAATCGAAAATTGCTTGCTTGCTTACATTGTATTTCAGTCTGCTCGTGTTCAGAAGTTTCAATTTAAAAACTTTCAAATGTTCGAAAGCAATTTTAATATGTAAATGGTTTTAAAGTCTATACGGAATAAGCAAAAGATTTGAAATAATTTTGTTAAGGGAACATAGTAAGATTAAACAAAGATTTTCAATTTAAGGATTTTAAAGTATTTTTTGGTTGCCTCCTATGTCTGTATACTATGTAAAACAGATTTTGTGCTCAAAATTTCATAAAAAAAACTACACATTTAATTTCTTAAGGAAAAAAATTTAAATATGTGAAATGTTTTTTTAAATGCTACTCCTCCTACAAAAATTTACGTACACGCATGAAATTTGATTTACCTTTACGTCAAACTATGTATAACAAAAGTTGGCATGGGTTTTGCGATAAGATGATTGGTATTCGTACATTACTTCTTTTTATGAATGCTTATCGAAAATTCTTTAAAAAATGTATAAATCCTGATTTAAATAATTTTTAGAAAAATAAGTATTGCTTTGATTTAAAAATGCATACCAACTTTTGTTACATGTACAATTAGCAATAGGTAAAAAAAATCGAAACATTAAGCTCAATAGAAAAAGTCTCAGTATTTTAAATGAAGACAAACTAGTTATTTTATCTTTCTGAGATAAGTCAGTTAAAAACTTCGATTTGTCATAGGGATGTGAATAAAAACAAACTTAAAATCTATCATAATTCTGTATTTTTAAGTTTAGAGCTTTCAAATTTTGTGAGGTTATAGAAAGATGTATAAAAAATAATTTAGGCTACAAAAATTAGATCTGATTTTTTGACCGGTTTTTGTGAATTGAATCATACTGTGTTCTCTTAAAAATAAAGCATTTTTGTACGGCACTAGCTCAAAGATTTGAATTCAAATATATAATTTATAGAGTAATTTAAGGTACAAGCATTATGTGAAAATGCTCTGTGCTGGTTTTTAAGCCAAGTTGGTAGCCAAGTCACCAAAAATGATGGCAATGTGGCTTAATTATCAATATTTCGCCAAGTTTCCATTTAAACGCCATTATAATGTAAAAGACACCCTTGCTTGCGAATATTATAGTTTTTATCATAAAATAAATAGAACAAAATTAATATTACCGAATTAAGTATTCAGATACGAATTATCTACACTATTTTAAGATAAAATTAAGCATTAATCACAAAAAATTCTTAACAATACCAAAAGAGTTCTGTTATGTTCTAAATGACAAGAGAATGCTTATGTACTGATAAAAGAAAAGGCGATTTCAAGTATGGGGTATTTAATAGCTCATTTCTTTACAACACACAAAAACACACACAACACACACTCACACACACACACCCACACACACACACACAAAAAAAAAAAAAATCTTGTTTTCACTAGACCAATTTCCATAATGCTTCTTCTTCAGTTTCCTTCGAGGAACGCATTAATTATTGTTTTTAATTTTTATTAACTCTTTTACCAACAAAATGGACATCAACTTTATTAAAACATTACTGCAACCAGATCTATACAAACCAGATCAAACACAACTATAGACATCAAGCGGAAAACTCGAATTGTAAAATTATTTACAGCACATTCAGTTTCAACAATTAGTTATGAAATTTTTTTAAACTAGAGAAATTCATCGAAAATGATTTATTGAAGAGAAACTGTTTAACAATTTAATCTCTATCCCAAAAGTTATTTACTACTTCTTTAATCTACAAAGTGATTCAATTACATCCCCAAAACAGTACCCTCTTAGGTGGCTAAAATATTTTGCTTTAAATTATGTAAATTTATGAATCAGACAATTTGAATTAAAAAAAAAGGCCGTTTAGTGTTATGAATGTGATTAGAAAAGCCACCTCGTGTAATTTAATAATGAAGTACAGTGTAATTTAATAATGAATAATATATCACAGGGCACTAGATTATCACTGCGTGTATAAAATATGACTAAACTTAAAAAATGATAGTTCTATAAACAATGACTTATAAAAATTAACGATGAAAATCCCTAAAATAAAAACAATAAATTACATTAAAATTCAGTTATTTATAAGTTACAAACGATATCTGAAGCATGTTTATTAAATGATTAGATTTAAATAGAAACTTTGAATTGTCGATGCGCTGATTTGACTAATTATATAATAATTAATTAGCACATTTTTATTTAATTTATCTAAAATGGATTTAATTTAATTTGCAATATAACACACAGTCAAACTTCCAATATCCTAATATTAGGTTGGTGAAAAAGAAATCCATTATTTTTGCATGAAAATCAAAACTTTATTGAACATGCTTCCGATCGTCCGATTTGGGTCAAATATGCACCGTTTTGTTGTATAATTTGTTGCCATTTTAAAGATAGCTTCATAATGCCTCTTTCATAGAAGTCTTGGCCCTTATTGGGGAAAACAGAGTAATCGATTTTCACGATCTTCTCTTTATCTCAAGTTTCTTATCACTCAGGAAGTTTTGCAATTGGAGAAAAAGGTGGTAATCGCTTGGTGCCAGGTCCGGACTATATGGAGGATGCACTAAAGCTTCCCAACCAAGCTTCCAGAGGTTCTGGCGAGTCACTACAGACGTGTGTGGCCTTATGGTCAATCGCTAGCTTAAAACGGTTCAATTGTTGACAGTAGAGGTCTAAATTCAGTGTTTAGCCATGTGGAAGCAACTCCTAATAAATGATTCCTTTCCAGTCCCACCAAATACACAGTAGAACCTTCCTGGCAGTTAATCCTGGTTTGGCCACCGTGTGAGCTGCTTCACCACGCTTTGACCACGATCGTTTTCGCCCAATATTGTAGTATGTGACCCGTTTCGCATCCCCAGTCACTATCCGTTTAAGAAATGGGTCGATTTCATTCCGTTTGAAGGCTTCGCAGATGGAAATTGATCCATCATGTTTTTGTATATGGTGTTGCATAAACATGGATCTTCTTTAAACAACACGAAAAAGGTTTAAAACTATTTAATGGTCGATCTTGAGCTCCGGGGCGATGCTACGGTACAAAATGCCGGTCAATTTCGATTATTTCTGGTTTTTATCGCATTTTCGACGACTGGCCTGCCTGTGTGAGGTGCGCTTAACATCAAAAATACCTGAACGGAATCGACGAAACCCAAAAATTGCACGTAATAAGTGTTCGGCACCATAAACAACATGCCAACTTCAGCCACCTGGTTGCATTTTCGCCTTTATCAAAAAAAAAACGTAAAAGTACAAAATTTTCTTTTTTTAAATTTTCCATTTTAACACCGTAACCCAAAACTGAATGGACCAAACATAAAAAAAAAATTTTTTTTAGTGAAAAATATCCTCTTGACAACGAGCATAAATTTGAAATTGTTTGACGTGTTTAAAGAGATATCGACACTCCCTCTCCCAAAAAAAAATTTTGTTTTTTTTTCCCCAACCTAATATTTTTTCCAAATAAACTTGTGGATATGGTTATGGATTTGTGACAGGCGTATCATGAGTTTGAATCGTAATACCCCTGAAGACACGCCGTGCAGAGAGGCTGATGTGTGAAGTGCGTTAAATCTATCGACGCTCAAAGTCCTCCCATAGGCGTGGTGTGGAAGCTTCGCTACATGAATGCTAGTTTGGGTATAGTCCTCGTCACGTGATTTAAACAAAATTAAGGGTCCAATCCCTCAAACCCATTTTAGATATAACCCCATCTTAGGTCTAAAAATTATTAACTAACAATGTGGCCCATTTGCATCTACTCAATTTAAAAGATTCTGCCAACTGTTTCTGTGGTTCTGTTGGGGAAGCTACCATGATGTGTTCTCATGTCCTGTGACTAAGGATTTTCAGTTGGTCTCCTCATCTCAAAATGCTAACAAAACTTGGTTCCAATGTATCATTTAACCCTTTATCTACCGCATTATGATTTACTGTGTTTTTTCATACAATATTTTATTTTTGAATCTCTACATTGAAAATTAAGAGATATGCATAAGAAAAATACTCAAGATTGGGAAATTACATCCGTTAGATCTAATTAATTCATTAAAGATATTCAGCTGTAAAATTAATTATATTCACTGTTCACTTAAAATAAATAGTCAAATCGTTTTCTAATGTCTTCATTAAAGTAAAAAAAAAAGCAACACTTACCTTTTGACATAATTACTTTTTCGGAACAAAAATGACAATCTTAGAAATTCGATTCAAATGTCAGCTGAAAAGCAACTTCAATAAAACTATTCACCTCTTATCCGCTGAAATACCATCTAGAACCGTGTTGGGAGTGGATTTCAAAAAAAAATTTTAAAGATCGTCACAGTATTCGTAAAAATGTTTATTCTATGTAATTTTAAAGTGAGTGGTACTAATAAGTACCGTCGGTAGATAAAGGGTTAAAATTCTTCCATTCACTCCAAAAAAAATTTCCTCAAACTTTGAGGCGTGCCCCCTACGGGGGTGCGAGGATGTCAAAAATAGAAGATTATCTAAAATATATATATATATTAATTTACTGAAAGAAAGCAAAAAAAAAAACCATTCTTACATAATAGATAAAATTCATATTTACTCTGATATAATATACTTATATAAGTATGCCAGTACTGAACAATATATTTTATCATTAATTCATCAATACTAGGTTGATGGGCTAAGTTAAATAAAAGTTAATTTACGAGTGTTGGGGATAAAGTCATGGCAACTTTTTTTTTTTTTCTTAAAAGATACCAGCCCGGTTAAAAAAAGGGACATATACAGACAAAAAGGAAAAGGTGTTAACTACATGTGTAGACAATGAATACCTCTGAACTATCATAACACACTAATTAATTACGGTAGTATACAGGGCAATATGGCCCTCACTGTCCAAAAGAAAGACAACACAGTACACATGAAGTTGACCTGACAAACCTGGCCTACAGACCCTCAATGTAGTACCCTGTTACTGTCACCACAATGATAGGGGAGGCGCTGAATACCATCAGCGTCAGTATTTGCCTCCCCACGTTGCTCAACACTGGTTGACACACGTCCTTGATGAAACTTTCCTAACCACATGCTACTGTACGGTAGTAGGACATTATTCCCAAAGGTTCCACTAATTCACTGGGCCATTCCATAGCATTTCTCCTCGGAGAACGGGGTTTTTATGAAAAATGAGCTGTTCAACATGGGTTTCATCCCCCCTCACACGACACCCCACCAACTGACTGGGGTTTCCAGCCCTCGCTGTGCTTTTCTACCAACTATCCGAAACCATCTGTTGTTCTGTATACACACTATGCCTACAGAACTTCCACATGACACATACGTTTGTGACCCGTTCATATATTTACAAGAAAAAAAAGTAGTTACCATGACTTATGTTCCAACCTTCGTACCAGGGGCGGCTCTAGGGCCGAACAAATTGAACCCTTGCCCGAGGCTGCAAATTTTAAGGGCGGCATTTCGATCAAATTTGAAAAATATATTTTTTATTGTTACAAAAAATTTGATATATTTTCTGAAATATTATTGGGTCTGAATTGGTATTTCATTTAACGTATCTTATTTTTTTTTTTACTTTTTACTCTGTATATTTAATGACAGTTTTCTTTTATGTTGAAACTTCAAGAGCTTGAGGCGGGAGTATTCATTAAAGCATAAAGTTCAATATGTTTACACATCTTTAACTAGTAACCTTCTCCCCATTCCGGAGTGAGTTCACGTGACATTCCTTTCACCCTTATGATGTCCTGTTCCAGCTATCCAAAAGGAAACAAGGGTTTTAAAAGAGGTTTGTTAGATCAGAGCCACAGGATTGCTTTATTTTATCTTGAGTGTAGTTATTATAAATTAAAACAAACGCTTGTCCCCCCCACCATTATTAGACTATTTTTCAAAGGGAATTGACCTGCTTAAATAGACGATTCCTTATCTTCCATTTCATTCGGAAATAATAACAAGTAATTACATCTTTTTTTTCAATTTTTTTTTGAATTTTTAAGACTTAAAAATAATATATATATAGAGAGAGAAAAGGGCTGCATTGGAGAGAAAATGGCGGCATTTTTCCCTTTTGTACGGGGGGGAAAAACTGCTGAGCCCCCCGTACCATGGAAAAAAAATACTTTTGGTGCTTTCCCGATATCAAAATAGTTCCTCTATAGTATGCGAATTACACGAAACGAAAACAAAAAATTTAAACAACGTACTTATAAGAGTTGCAAAGAATTCTCACTATTTTTAATTTTGTTATTTTTAAAATAATGACCATGAAAACTTAAGAGCATTTGTTATTAAAGAGACATAATCCATTTCCCCGTTAAATATTACTACTACCATTTCCAAAAGGCACTGATTATTACTTGCCAATAGAAATTGAGAGCAGCAAAGTATAGGAGTCATCTAATAAAGAATTGAGAATTTCCAAACAGTATCTGGTTTTTTCAAAAGGCACACACAGCCTTGTAATATAAGATTTAAATCGCCCACCTTTTCGTATATAATATATGACCCTGCCAGAAATTCACCATTACTTACAAGTATGCGCCACCCTTTTCGAGTCTGGAATATTCCTCTTTAAAGCGGAAAAGTCTGGAGTTTTTTCCCCACTCCTTTTGGGAAACATTCGCTTGAATAGCCTTTTCGTTTTCCTTTTCATTTCTGATATCGACTTTCCTCCCTTTTTAAATTATTGCGTTTCAAAGATTTTTTCACTATGAATCTTTTGATCACTTTTCATCATAAAAAAAAAAGATATTTTATTTCCAGAAAAAGATTAAAGATGGGAAGAAATTTCGAGGGTACAAACTTTTTTCCCTAACATTTTCAAGTAATAAGAAAAAGAGGTATGTAAAATTTTTCCCACATTATTTTCTACTCATATTCAGAACTTCAGATTCAAATATCGAAGATAAAAAAGCAATGCGAATACTGTTACGCAATTCTACGTTCTAACAGAATATATATAAGTTTGTGACGAGTTTGTGTGTCAACTTGGCGAGTTGTTTTGAACGTTGACATTGCTGCGATAATGCGTAAGTCCCATGTAAACGTATATATCATATATTTCTGCATAACACATATATATTTGCATTAGTAATTTAAATATAAATATCTTAAAGAATTAGACTACTTGTCATTTAAATCGTGTATACTCATATAAGAATGTATAATTGTCGCCCATTCGGTATAGTGGTTAGCGACGCTGACTGCTGTGTCGTAGGGCCTGAGTTCGAACCCCGAAGAAGACATGGATGTTTGTAAATGTATAGTGCCTTCGCGGCATGGGGGTACTCTAAATAGCCGTCGAGCCGCATGTCCTCTCGTGATGTTAGTGGAAGGGGAAGAGAGGTGGGTGGCCCCTGATAACTCCCAGGGTGTTATCTCTCTAAATTGGGGTGGAACCGAGCCAAATCGTACTGTCACCTGTATGGTGTTCAAAACTACGGTTAACGATAGGCGTTACTTAGCCCTTTGCCATGATGAATTTCATGGGTATCGATCTGACCATTGCCGATCAGGTGGCATTAGTAACAACAGCAACAGAATGTATAATTTTATAAACAATGTCTTTTACAGAAAATTGATGAAATGATTAAATTCACTGATGAAAGGGCCCGAAAAAAAGAACTGCCGTAAAAGAAAACATAGTACATTGGAATAATTATATCATCTTGCCCAGAATGAATAACAAGTGTCACTTCTATCGTGGGTGTCATAAACACACAGGCAATTTTTCCTACATAAAAGTTTGTATTGGCCTCCCCCTGGGGAAGCCGTCTCGACATGTACTCGACCTAAATGTGTAGGAGGTAAAGATTGAGGACCCAAACTAACCATGATAAATCCAATTTATTATTACCAAATATAATAATCCAAGACAAGCAAACTATAAAGGGAAATTCTAGAGTGATATAACGGTGGCTGAAAACCCTATGTGAAAAAGCGCACGGAATCCTAGAAGATTAACTTTACTCAACGTTATCTTAAGAATCCTAACTTCTTTCTAATAGTTAAAGTCCGTCCTATAATCACATGTCGAAATTCTTATCCTTACCGTAACAGCACCGCTTTCAGTGACTCAGCTCTCCTTTTCCTTCTTCTTATGATTATTAAATTTCCACACTATATATATATATACTAGCTAATCTGCATATCATAGTTTCTTCTTGAGAGGAATGTCTGTGAAATAACTCGATTGCTGGCCCCAAAGATTCCTTAGAGGATTAATAGAAAAAACTTCAACACAGCAGCAATGCGAGAATGTTCAAGTAGATTGCATCAGTCGCTGTTCGCGTGGGTTTTTATTGGAATCAGACAAGAACCCGATGACTCAACATAAATAAGTCAACGAATATCACCAATCGGCTGCCACAGAAATGGGGAAGGATTTTGATGTTTCTCTTTGTATGAGCTCAAGAAAAGTATTTCTTTGAATGTATTGCCGTAAGAAATGATGTAAAAAATATCACAAAAAAATTCCAGATTTCTAATTCGTCTTTTTACTTCTAATAAATATTTTTTATAGAGAAAAAAAATCCAGTTTAGATTTAATATATTTATCACGATATATTTTATAATTCATTCCAAAAACACATTGAATGGACAAAGTAAAGCAAACATATTGAATCTCGGGTGATTTTGTTTCATACATTCAGAGTGTGATAGATAGCGTCCCGAAAGAATATTTATTTCAATACATAACTATTTCTGGAAAATAGTAAATTTTGACATTTGTATAAATTTGAATGCTAATGTGTTTCCATTTAAATCCAAAGTGATATTTTAAAACAGTATAACTAATGTATTATTTATTATATTCCACGATAACTATTTCTTCACAAACATTAAAATCTATTCAGACGTATATGAAAAATTATTATATACATTTTTGGCTTATTTTACTTGTTTCTGTTTGAGGAAGAGCATTATAAATGATGAATATGTTTGAAAATTTCTTCATAGAATTCGAAAACTCAAATATTTTGGACAAATAAAAATGAATGAAATGAATGTACTTTTTATTTCTGTTTTGTGCACACAAATGTAAGTTAGATTATTATTCATAAGACATTCATTCCAATAGGATATGGAAAGAGTGAAAATATATAGCAATTTTAGGTAAATATAGGGAATTGTACATAAAGTAAGTATTAAAATATGAAATAATCTATCGTTTCAACATTTCTGAACAAATTTAATAAAGAGAAATGCTCACAAAACATGTTTCTCTATAAGATATATCATTTATACGATTACTGAAGGCAAAAACGTATTGTTACGTAGATCCGGAGTTCGAAGATTTTATGCCAATCAGTCGCAAAGAACAAGACAGTTCTTTAAGAGTGGTGGGAATTTATTGTAGAAAGAGTCCAATCCTTTAGGTACAGGATTAAGGAGCAATATTCACAAAATGAATCTCAGGTCTTCACACCTTCAACAGCACTCCCACGCAATTATCGGTGTCTAAAATACACGTATATAAAAGATGTTTCACAAGCAAAATCACTCGTTGAGCAACCGAAGTACTCACTAACCGCTTTAACAGTCAAAGCCATACTAATTGATCGCTAGTCAAAACCAGACTGACTCACCTTCAGCAGCTCTTTTTCTATTTATATCCCTCGTGGATAATTCGAGAAAAACACGATTGTGTTATAGGTCTTGAAATTAGTGGATTTCTCTACTAATTTCTAGAAGAATCCAGAGGGTTCCAAACTCGCCAACATGATCGCCAGTTTGCCAAAATGGTCCCCAAAGTCACAAAATTGGTCACCAAAAATGACGCCAACTTGGCTCTGTCACCGAAAGATTTCACCAAGTTCCCATTGAATTACCATTATAACGTAAGGGACGGCGTTTGCTTGTGAATATTACAATTTTGACGTAAATTAAATCTAATTTAGAGTAAGATAAAAATATTGCACATCCAAACACGTTATTTACACTATTTTACACAAAATTCGTAACAGTGTATTTTTATGGTATATCTTCGCACATAAAAATACTACGACTTTGATTCATAATTTATGTAACAAATCATATGCTACATCAATGCTTCATTTGACGGTAATCTATTTATTTCCATTGTGGTTGTTGTTTTCGTGTGTTTTTGTCCTGAGGTATATATAAAATACAAGCGGAAAAATAGAAACATAATACATACAGACGAATAGGTGCACGGCTTTCCTTTCGAGACGAGAATTCCATTGCAGGTGAAAGTCCGACAACTTTTCCAAAAGAAGATACATTCGTGCCTTACTCGGGATTCGAATCCGAACCCACTAGGTTACAAGCCGAGGGTCACATCCACCAAACTGGCTGGCCGATATATCCATAAATTAAGGATATTGCTGTGCTGCGGCACATACAAGTTCAAAAACAAACCAAACATATTTATTAAACAAAAGTTAAAAAACAAACAGAGATGATTTATATATACCATTTATAAATAAAAACTAAGATATTTGCTCCCTGGGGCAATTTAATATATAGTACAATAAAAGAAAATAAGATACCAAGTCAAACATTTGTACAACATACAACGCCAAAGAAGAAAGAAATTTAAAGTTCAATAGACATAACACAAATGTAGACATATAATATATATATATATATTGGGTTGTTCGGAAAGTAATTTCGTTTTTTCCCGTCAGAGGACTTAATTACGTTTTTTCGAAACCAACTTCACACTTAAGTCGCATAACCGTTATATGTCTTGAGCTGATATTGCAAGGCTTGTGTGTGAAAAAGTTCTATTAATTCTACGCAGTAGTTTTTGGTTGGTGCCCTTTTAAATATGGAGAGCAATAAGCAGCATTTTCGTCATATTTTACTTTTTTACTTCAGAAAAGTTAAAAATGCTGCCCAAGCGAGAAAAAAATTGACGGATGTGTATGGAGAAGGCGTATTAACAATACGCCAGTGCCAGAACTGGTTTGCAAAATTTCGATCGGGCACCACGGTCTGGAAGGCCGGTCGAAGCTGACAAAGATGCGATAAAGGCATTAGTTGATGCAAATCAGCGAATAACCACACGAGAGATCGGTGAGAGATTAAATTTAAAGGCATGGGCTTAACCTCGAAGCTCGATGTGTGGGTGCCCATGTCCTTACGGAGCGAAATTTGTGTCGTCGCGCTTTTGAAGCGGATTATTACTGGGGACGAAAAATGGGTTGTATACAACAATGTTAAACGCAAGAGGTCATGGAGCAGAAAAGATGAACCGGCTCAAAGCGTGTCAAAAGCCAACATTCACCAAAAAAAGGTGATGCTCTCCGTTTGGTGGGATGTCAAAGGAATCGTTTTTTTAGCTTTTGCCGGACAATACAACGATTAATTCAGAAGTCTATTGTCATCAGCTGGACAAATTGAATGATTCACTTAAAGAGAAGAGGCCCGAAGTAATCAACAGGAAGGGTGTAGTGTTCCACCAGGATAATGCGGAGACCTCACACAAGTTTGGTCACTGCCAAAAACTTTTACAGCTTGAATGGGACGTACTGCAACATCCACCATATTCTCCAGATCTGGCGCCTTCCGAATACTATTTGTTCCGGTCCCTGCAAAATTTTTGGATGGCAAAACCTTTACCTCAAATGAAGATGTCAAAAACCACCTGACCCAGTTTTTTGCCAGCAAGGACCAAAACTTTTATGAGAGGGGAATTATGTTACTGCCAGAAAGATGGCAAAAGGTGTTGGACCAGAATGGCCAATATATAATTTAATAAAATATTTATTCATTATACGAAAACTGTCTTTCATGTTCCCCAAAAAACGAAATGACTTTCCGAACAACCCAATATATATATACACTGGTGTACAAAACTTAAGCAACAATGTAAAAATTTAGCAGATAGCCGTGAAATTGCAGAAAAGGAGGTCTGGAAGATCAGTACAGTGAACACGTAAGTCAGTAGAAACGTCATGCGTATGCAAATATCAGGAACAAAACGTCAGAAGCGATGTGAGCGTACGCAAAGCGCGTGATGTCGGCGCGCGCTGCTCAACAGTAGAATAAAATGAAGGACGGAGACGCAATTCAACATATTCGCTGCAAGTGCCAGTGTTTCAGTTCGTGAAATATGGCTAGAAGAAATCACCTGGACGGTTTTACACGTGGAAGAATGATCGGAAAGCTGGAGGAGGGGCGTACTTTCACCAGTGTAGCTGCAGAGTTCGGAATCAACAAAAGTGTTGTTTCGCGCGCTTGGAAAGCGTTCCAAACCACAGGTACAGCTGTTAGAAAGGTTGGTGGTGGCTGCCCGAGGACGACAACTGCAGGGGATGACCGATATATCATCCTGCTGGCGAAAAGAGGTCGACAGCAGTCAGCAAGCACCATTGCTCAGAAACTCTGTACAGCAACAGGTCGACAAATGTAGCGGTTTACTGTGTCCAGACGCCTTGACAAAGGAGGCCTATTCGCCCGCCATCCTGAACGCTGCCTCCCGTTGAAAGTTGGCCACCGAAGCCACCGTTTACAATGGGCCAGAGAGCACAAAAACTGGACAACTGATCAATGGAGTCGTGTACTCTTTACGGATGAGAGTCGGTTCAGTACCAGAAGCGATTCTCAACGCGTTTTGATTTGGAGAGAGATCGGGACCCGGTTTTGTCCCAGTAACATCAAGGAAAGACACCGTTACGGTTGTCCTGGAGTTCTTGTCTGGGGAGGCATTATGCTGAACAGGCGAACTGAGCTTCACATTTTCGACAGAGGGTGTGTAACCGGGGATCTCTATTGTGAGGAGGTACTCCTTCCCCATGTGCGTCTTTTCCAAGGTGCCATTGGCCCAGACTTCATTTTTATGGATGATGATGCACGGCCACATCGCACTCTTGCTGTTGAGGAGCTGCTGGAAAGTGAAGATATCACTTGAATGGATTGGCCAGCGTGCTCCCCAGATTTAAATCCCATTGAACATGTGTGGGATGCTTTGGGGAGACGTATTGCCACACGCTTACATCATCCGGAGAACAACCAACAATTCAAACAGATGTTGATTGAGGAATGGGCACTCCTACCTCAAGAAATGTTGCACCAGCTGGTTCTGAGTATGCGGAGACGGTGCGCAACAACCATTGTAATAAGGGAAGGGCATATACCATATTAAGGAACATCTGCTTGTTGTTCTTCCTGTTGGATAGACAGTCATGAGTCACGATACTATGAGTTCAATAAAGCTTGTTTTTGTTTGATTCCATACCGTATGCGTTGTATTTCTTTTTCAGCGCCGATGCTTTCGCCATCCTTTACGTACATAGTACTCTCCATAATTTCAGAATTTCATGTCTCTCAGATGATTGTTCGTGAAGTTATGGCAATAAATCCCCCTGTTGCTTAAGTTTTGCACACCAGTGTAAATTAGTACAGTAAAATAAGATAACAGGTGAAAAAGTTGTAAGACCTACAATGCCAAAGAAGAAAAAATTGGAGTTCAAGGAACACTACTAATGTAGATACAAAAAGAGTCTTTGGACTAAAATGGAGACCTATTATGATTTACAGATCTGTCGCTGAATTAGGCCAGCCATTTAGGGTTAAGAAATTTTTTATGTGTCCACCTTCCACGTACAGCAGAAATGTTGGGCATAATAGATAAAACAGAACCATGTTGAAAAGTTAAGCATATTCCGAACACATGTGGATGATAAAGCAAACAGTAAAGTACAGTTAAATTAATAACCGAGAACAATAATGTTTCTCTCATACAGAGAAATAAGAAAAAATTCTATAGAAAAAAAATTAGGATATATATATAAAAGCTTAAATATAATAATGAATCACAGAGTAAGTGCAGACATGCATCCTATATCAAAGTCCCGCGTAAACTAATGGAAAAAAGGACGTGTGACTAGAAGAAGAGAAACAGTGGTGTAATCTAGATAGTTATTTTGCAATTAAACTAAGCACAAAAGATATTTTAAAATTTAACTAATCATAAGATATTTTAAATAAATTAATAATCTATACTAAAAATAGAGGTAATATAACATAGAAAAACATTTAGAAATAAATTTACTTGGATTATTGTATTTCACACAGACAAATATTACAAAATTTAATATAATTACTTTGTTTTAATATATTATCAGTAACTATATATATAAATCTTATTGTTTCTTTTTATAAAATTTAAGATAATATTTTTAAATATTGATAGGTGTAGGCATTTTTATAATGTAAAAATCAAACGAGTCTCTTTTATCAAAAAATTACTTATTAGCAAATTATTCTCAACGTTTAATTGAAGATCCAAAAAAATAGGTGACCCATTATTATAAAATTAGTTTTTTATAATTTAAAATAATGGGGATAGTAATTAAAGCTAGGAACAAAATCCACTATATATATATTACTAAATATAACTAGGTCATCTATGTATCTAAAAAAGTAACAGGATTCGTAATACTATCATTTTTATAAAAATGCAGATAAATATTGGCTAAGCAGTTACTACCTTGTGGTGAACCTTTAATTTGCTGATAATAAGTTATTATGGAAAATATAAGTTTCATTTAATAATAATTGAATAGTAGAAATATATTTATCATATTTTATTTTCTTATTCAAAAAATATTTGCTATATGCTATTTTAAGAATCTTAAACATGTTTTGTATATCTATCGAGTTAAATAAATCTTCAAAAGCATGGATATGACTAGAAATATATTTTTTACCTTGCATATAACTAATAATGTCCATACTGTTCTTAATAATAATAGAATTATCAATTTTGTCTAATGTAGATTGAATAATATTTTGTAGCCTCTTGTCCGGATGTGTAATATAAGTTTTAAAACTATTCGCTATAGTTCTTAATTTGATAGGAAATTTTGGAGTTTGGAAAAAATATGAGGGAACTTAATACCCAATATACGTATATATATACATATATATGTGTGTATGTGTATATTATATATAATATACAGTCGAACCTTAATATAACGAACCTTTATATTGCGAATTTTTCTATATAGCGAACTTTTTCCTGGAACCAAGGACATTTCACGATTTACTTCGTAAAAAACGTCCCAATAGCAAAGTGCATTTTCTATATAACGAATTTTTTTCTAGTGATTCAATTTTTTTTTCTCCTTATTTTTGAAGTATTCCTGAGCATTTCGAGTTATTCTCTATTTTAGCACATTTTATGGTGGTCATAAATTTTTAACTGTTTTTTTAGGTGTGTAGCTCGCCCGAGAGCAATATAATTCTGGGCATTTCATCCAAAAAGTACAACCTTTAACTCCCATTGTCTAGTTCACTGGAAACATCTTCAATATCCCCTTTCATCTTCAGTAGTCTAATCTTGTTGAACTAATTTCCGTTTATTTGTAGTATTAATCAGTCGTACGGATAACTTATTTTCCTGAGGCTTGAAAATGTTAAAAATAAGTGCTTGAAAATTAAAGAAATTTTTTTTTTAATTCTTCAGGAGAAGAATAAAGACGTCAAGAAACATTTCTTGTAGTTCTTTTTTTAGTATAGGTAAAATATATAAAATAAACATATATTAATTTACAACAAAGGTGAGTAATTACTTTTTTAATATATAGTGTTTATGAATTTTAAATTTGTTTTATGTGGTTTATTGAGAAAATTGAAAGATGAATCTCTATATAACGAATTTTCCATATAACGAATTTTTGGGGGGATTTAGTGACTTTGTTATATATATAGAGAGAGAGAAGTCCGACTGCATATTTATATAATATAAATTTTACAATAACAATATTATGTAGTTGGTATGATGGTTAAGACATTGTATGTCTACCATAGAAAAAATATAATTCTCGTTGTTGCTTTTTCTTATCCCAGATGGTGTAGCATAACTACACCACATCTCCATAAAACAAAAACAAAAAATCACGTTCAAAAAATCTGGTGTGTTGGCAATCTCAGATGAAGCGACAATGATCCGTGCTGTGTGATCTTCCCCTGTAGCCACCGGCGTGTAATACACAAGTAATTTCAAATGACTGTAAATAGAAAAAATAAAAGAGATTGAGGTCCGAAATGTATAGTGGTCAAGCAACAGATCCGCCACTTCCGTTCCACTTCCTGAGATAAGCAGCGTGGAGATGGCTGTGAATCGCAATCGCAAATGTGTTGGCGCACCCTCTCGCACGAATTACACGTCCTAGTGCGCAGTTGCTGGTACTCGTGCAGCAACTCCGACAGAAGTGGGAATTTTGCATGCGTGTGCAGGTCTCTTCAACTCTACCAAGACGTTCCAAATACTCGCATTCGTTTGGTCAGCCCCTCGTCTGGTTTATCGTCCTCCCGAAGGTTACTAATTTCGTGATGTTCACAGACTAAACGGGGTTGGTGACCTCATGTTCAATGTTAATTTGTCCTCCCCATGATGCCTACTATCACCACTGAATTTGTCGACTGAATTCGGCAATACCATTCAGCTTATATTTATTACACTGCATAAATAAAAAATCAAGTTTCAAATTTTTATCTGAATTTGATTATCTTAAGAATTTTTTAGAATGTTCTGGTTTTATTTAACTTAAAAGTTTATTAATTTGCTAAGCAGAGCGACACAAATAATGAGCTATGCATGCGCACATATCAGCCCTGTTTTTAAGAAATAAATATAAATAGTTTTTTTTTTTTTTTTGTTAAGAATACTCTTTTTTAAAAGTTTTTTTTTCTAAACAAAATTTTAAAAAATATCGGGCTTTTTTTTTCTAATATTTTGCATGGGAAATCATACATTCAAAAAATTTAAGTTACCTAAATCATCCTTAGGTTTAGAAAATGGAGGATTTTAATAAGTTGTTAACTTTTTTGTGCCATCTATAATGGAAAGTTTGGTCGTCTAGGTTGAGTAATTTCTATAGAATGTTTTTTTAAAGAATCTACTGAAATTTTAACTAGGTTTCTAATCAAAACCGAGACTTGTTTTTTTCCTCTATTTTTTTATTTTTAATATTCCATCTGTAGAATGAACATTAATCTTATTTAAATAAAATACAAATCTTGAAAAATAAGAAAAAATAATTTACGATGAAAAATCTAATTTTTACAACATGAAATAATGTTTAAGTAACTAAAAATAATATTTTTATAAAGCGAAATAATTGAAGGATACATAAATATATAGGGTGAAACTAAATTCTGTGGCAAAGCTTTAAGGGGTGATAGTACACATCAAGACAAACAATAGTAAACAGAAAACTTAGGGTGCCAAACGTCTTCCGAAGGAGATGGGTGCCATTAAAGTTTAGGGTCCGAAATTTCAAACGATTATAAAAAACAGAAAAATGGGTCGATTCGTTAGCGGTTTTCACTAAAATTAATCTGTTGTCAGTATTTTCTTCAAAAGTAAATTTTAAAGATAAAGTTCAAAACACGTCGATAGAGGGTGCTTTAGACTTTGGAGTAACGAATAACTACTTTTACTGTTAACATTAAATGCTTTCAAAAGCTTAACTTAAATTTTGAGCTCAAAATTTGAAACGTTGGGGGTAGTTAAGTAACACAAACTCAACTGTGTTCAGAAAGGGAAATTTGAACTACTCTTCTCCCTTGGACACAGTTCAGTTATTCACAATCTTCGATGCTCGGACGTAGACTAAGCAGCAACTACTACGTATTAAACGTAAAATAAAAGAGAAATGGTTGACAAAATTAAATAAAAAAGTTATTCATAAGAGACAAGAGCAATTTCTCCCCGTAAAATAACCGATTATGCAAATCACCCGATTTGCATGCAAAGTGTAGTACACAAGGATTTAACTGTATGTAAGGATGTAAAGTTCTACTGCAAAGTGTTCCGGTCAACATAAAGGCTCGTAAGTGGTTCCAACATGACGGAGCGCCTTCACATTTCAGCGCAGATGTGAGAAGTGCATTGGATACAGCATATCCAGGACGATGGATTGGACGGGGTGGTCTGATAAATTGGCTGGCACGCTCTCCTGCCTAGACTTCTTCCTCTGGGGATATATGAAAAGTCTTGCTTACGCAAGCCCCGTCGACTCCGACGAGGCCGTAATTGCGAGGATTGCTGTTGTAGCAGGAGATATCTGGGCCCGGGGATATTTGCTAATGTTCGACAGTCCCTCCTCCGGCGGCGTGAGGCCTGCATCTTTGCTGGTGGGTGCTTTTTCAAGCAGTTTTTGTGATTTCGCAAGACATTCATGCCTTTATATTTTTCTACGTGTCATCATTCATTCAACCTTCATTCATACGCACTACGTGCGTACATCAAATGGTTTCTTTTTACTTTGAGCAGAGAAGTTGTTCATGTCTATTATGAATAATTTTTTTTAAAATTTTGTCCTCCCTCTCTCTTTTATTTTACGTTTAGGAGGTAGTAGTTGCTGCCTGGTCTACGACACCAAGATCGGGAATAACTGAAATCTGTTCAGAGGGAAGGGAGTTTCAAATTTTACCTCCTGAACACAATTCCGTTTGCGCTACTTAACCAACGAATCCTACTCCCAACGAATCAGATTTTGAGCACAAAATTTAAGTTTAAGCTTTTGAAAGCATTTAATGTGATACAAAAATTAACAGTAAAAAATAGTTCGTTACTCCAAAGTCTAAAGCGCCCTCTTTCGACATTTTTTTAGCTTAATCTTTTACTGACAAAAAGAATAATTTTAGCGAAAACCGCTAACGAATCGACCCATTTTTCCGTTTTTATAATCATTTGAAATTTCGGACCTTAAACTTTATAATGGCCCCTATCTCCTTCGGAAGATGTTTGGGACCCTAAGTTCCTTTTTACTATTGTTTGTCTTGATGTATACTATCACCCCTTAAAGTTTTGCCACAGAGTTTAGTTACACCCTGTATATGAAAATATATTTCTTCGAAAATATACTAAGTGTGTAATGGAAACTTCTGTCGTTTTTGAACACGTATGCGTTGTCTATTTTTAGCAAGAAATCTGATCCGACTTAAACCAGATTAAACAAATAAGAGTATGATTGATACACATTTTCTCGTATTTTAGTCAGTTTTTCTTAAACTTTTAAAACTGTCAACATGAGAGGAGAAAAAGTACAGAAGGCATTGTATATTTTTTGAGTTCCACAAAGGGAATAACGCGATGGAGGCAAAGAAAAAAAAAACTTGTGCGTCGGCGTAATAACATCTCGAACATGCCATAGAGGGTTTGCAAAATTTCGTTTAGTTGATTTTTTTCTCTTTTTTTGGAAGCTGAACACAGCTTAAGGCCATCAAATATGTGTCAATGACGAGGTGCTACGCAGTAAGATCATGACAAATTCCCCTTTAACTTCCACATAATTGGGTTTCAAGCTTGGAATTCATCAGACAACTGTTCTGGATCACTTTAAAAGGATTGTGGTTTTGTGTGCAAACTCTCCGTTTGGATGCCATACAAATTAAGCGAAGAAAATTTAATGGACAATGTCTACGTGTACTTAAAATCTTGCTCGTCACAAAACGAAATAGGTTTTGTACAACCTGGTGACTGGAGATGAAAAGTCGATAGTTATAAGGAATCTATACATGTGTTTCCAACTAATCCTCTTGGGCTATTTTTGGGCTCTCAATTCGCGTTATTCACAACTAGCCCTTAAGGCTCATTCACACTAAGGCGTACAAACGTCGAGTGTTAAGCGTCTAGCCAATCAGAGACTTCTTCTCGGGCGAGAGGAAGACTCTGATAAATGTAAACTTACCATAAATGTAGGTGAAGCTTTCTAGCTTGAATAGAGAGTATAGGAAAGAAAATATACTCGAGCCAGGTGAGACTGTTACTGAAGGTATCTACACTATTTAAATTCGTAGGTAAAGAAATGTATGTAATTCTATCTTCTCAAGAACCGCACAACACAGAAACTCGCCGAAGGTACCAAAAGTTCGGGAATGATCCGAGGAATTCGTTTTTACTATATTTATATTCCAATATTATAATTAGTTAAAAAAGATATTATTTAAAAACCATAAAGCGCACGATTAGTGCCATTTTTCCGCAAGGAGGCAAAGTACCAAATCTTCGACCTATTTTTAAGACGTTTTAAAAACGCGATCTAATTTTTTTGACGAGACTCAGACAAAAAATAATTACAGAATCGGAAAGATCGTTTATTTCGCAACGATACGGTATAATCCTTTTTTACAAAAAAAATGATATTTTCCATTTTTTACGATTTTTTTAAAATGAGTCAAAATCGATACATTTTTATGAGTATGATTTCTAAATCATTCCGCTCGCATTTTCTTTCGCGCTAACGAAAAAATATCTTACGCTAAAAAAGTTCATGCTTTTCTCTTTTAGAATCAGTCATTTAAAAAATTTAATGTCAAAAACTGTTTTTTTTTTAACGATTTTTCAAAAAAACTCAAAATTTTATTTAAATACTTAATAAAATCTTTATTTATAAAAAATAATCTCACGAAACTTTTTTTTTCGTATTTAGAACGATATTTTACGTAATCTGTACAAAGATTGATAAAATATCTTAAAAATTACGGTTTTTTTTTTAAAAGAAAAATTGTGTTTTTCGTTTTTTGTGTTTCGTTCCTTTTTGTTAGAAATATTTAAAAATTATTTTTGTTACATTTTTTGCTTAAAAAATTACCGTTGTTTATGTATGAAGTTTGAAGGCATTAACTTAAAAACGAAATTTGAAAAAAAAACTTTTTTTTTTCGTGAGTAGAACGATATAATCCGTAATCTGTACAAAGATTGATAAAATATCTTAAAAATTACGGTTTTCAAAAAATAAATAAATAAATAAAATTGTGTTTTTCGTTTTCTTCCCTTTTTGCGGAAAATTCTTAAGCATTATTATTTTAAGTTTTTTGTTTCCCGAGCAAACGTCGAGCTAAGCGGAGGAGCTGGAGTCGAGGGTGGAAGTCATTTTGAAAAAGAGTATTAGAAGTGCTGATTTTGGAAAGAGAACATTTATTAAAAGTTGAGAAAGCCAGTGCAACGCCAGGCCATGCAGCTAGTTTTTAAATAATTTTGTTTGCCATCGTTCTTTTTTTGTGTGTGACACAATATTTGAAAAAACATGATTTCGTTTTTCTGAGAAAATTATCAAAAATTGGCATTTGGGTTCAAAATGTCAGAAAATTTGAAAAAAAAATATTTATGTCTGTGTCTCAAAATATGTGTGTGCTTTATTAAACCTTATGCAAATTTTTAAATATCTAGGACTAATTTAACTTTACTTTTATATTTCTTAGATTATTTTTTAATCATTATTGCTAATATTAGAATTATATAGTGATTTGTTTCTTATTAGGTGGAGCTTTAAAGTGACGATTGTTCACTAAGAATGAATTAAGATTAGATTAAATCGGATGATAAGTTATATCCTTAATTAATATAAGAATCAAGTTTGTTAGTCTCCTAATCGCTCACGTCTCACTGTCGTTTTTCCACTTTCACGGTTAGCATTGAGACATTCTCTTACTATTAATAGGTGAAATTGTGTGTGTTCTTTGTGTGGAAATAAATAGATTAGTCGGACCATGTCGAGGGTTTCTTCCCTTCCCCCACACATCTAGGTGCTCGCGAGAGAGGCGCGAGCCTCTTCCATAAGCACGTGGTTGTAAAAAGGACAATGTTTACAAAGGGGAGAAACCACCGTCCAAATCAAAAACTGGAGTGAAAAAAGTTAATGTTGTGTTGTTGGTGGGACCGCAAGGTGTAGTTGCTGAAGGAAAATAACGTTGTGAATACTGTTCGTTACATTTCCCAAATGGATAAATTTGAGTAAAGAAATTCAACGTAAGCGTTCATCTTTGGGGAGGGGTGGGATTCTTCATAAAAATGCTAGAGCACACGCATAAGGAGAAAGCGCACAAGAAATTGCTAAGTCGGGTTGGGAAGCCAGCATATTGTTCTAAAATTTGCACGATCTGATTATCATCCGTTCAAGTTGACGCAAAACTCTATTGAGGGAAATGAAGAGATAAACTACGAGTTTGCGTAAATTTGGCAGTAAAAGAATTCTTTACCAACAAAACAGTAAACTTTTTTTCCAGGGTGTTAGATAAATTTCTAGAACGCTGCAAAACAGTTCTAACTAACAAAGAACATCATATTTTAAATTGAATTTTAAATAAAATTTGAAAAAATAAATTACTTTTCATAGGAAAAATGTGAGTACTTTCAGTTACGCCCAATATTAAAATTTATATATTTACTTTCGTAAATATTGGAAGTTTGAAAATTCCCCGTATCTTCATCGAAAAACTGAGGCAGAAAATATAGGAATCGCGATCTTATTCAAAGAGAAAAATGCTACTACATCTTCCTTTTTCTAAATTTTTCTCTTACATTTCCCCCCTCCCCTTCTTTTCTTTTTTTATTTTTTTATTTTAACCTCTTAGAGAAAAATAACGGAGCAAAGACGCGTCGGATTCTGATTTGATGAAAGCGGCCCATTCAATGGCGATTTATTTTTTATCGACCTATAACTTTATCTCTAATTTGCATGAGGTGTCCATAAATTCCTAATTATATTATTTCTATGAGATATTACTTTTCAGGCAGAAACTTATTAAATTCTGATACTCAAGAGACTGCTGCCTTCAATGAACATACATTCATTCATTTTCATTCTTCGTTACAAAATTCGATAAATGCATGGTGCTGTTATAAAAATCAATAACTTTCCTACACTCGATTACAATATATCATTGATCAGGAAGATCAAGAATTATTAAAGAGAAAATATTTAATCATCACTGACGTGCAATAAAATAAAGTTAGATGCGATATTTCGTGTTAGATATTTTTACAGGAGCAGTACTGATGAGTTATATATACACAATGGGACCTGTAAGGTTCACCTCACTACGAAAACAATATAGGTGGCGCTGTCATCTGTTATAAAAAAAGAATTTAACGAGAGTGAAAAAGCAAGAATTGTTAATAAACAGTGGGACCGAGACAAAAGTTAATGTATAGTGCTATTTTTTAACGGTATATGCTTAGTTTTATGTTTCGACAAAATGCATTAATTTTATTTGCCTGGTAAGGTAAAGAAATCTTTTCGACAACATAGAACCTACAACTAAATATAACGGGACCTCTAGGATGCTACTTTAGTGTGCGGGGGGCGGTTTGAACTACCCACTTTTGGGCCCGTAAGCCACGCATGCACGCGTTAAACAACCATGAAGTAAAGGAATCCCTACTCGGTTCAGTGATCAATGCACCCTTGCTATTTGTGATCTATGACAAAATGATTCATTCAATAATACAGGATGTCCGGGCTCAAAGTATCCAAAAGTTATGGCTTAATGTTATGGAAATACCCATCGGAATGTAATAAACAGTTCATCCGTGGATTGGAACCTTCTCCCAGATTTTTTGGGTCTAGTCCAATCGGCTGCACGTGCACGCATTATTCGGCAGTAAAAGGTGCAATGCGTACTTTGGTTAACGGAATTTAAATCAGTCACTCGTGTACAGCGACGTGTTCGAACAGAATGGAATGTCGATCCTCCGACATCAAAATCTACTTACCAATGGGAAAAAACTATAAAGAAGACGGAAACTTTGGTATCTAAAACTGGCAAGTATCCGTACGTTTTCGTGATAGAAGACACTGTTGATCGTGTGCATGATTCAATTTGTAGGAGCCCTGATAAGTCTATTAAGTAAGCCAGTAACGACATTCCATACTTTTCGAACATGTCACTGTACACGCATGACTGATTTAAATCCCATTAATCAAACGACGCATTGCACCTTTTGCTGTGGTATCCGCAACTTTACTAATGCAGTCAACAAGTGTAGCAAGTGCAGTAATGTGTAACAAGTGTATCGTCTGCAATCGCCGAAAAATGCGCACACGCGCGGCCGATCGAAATACACTCAAAGAATCTCGGAGAGATTTACAATCCACGGATGAACACTTTATTACATTCTAATCGATAGTTCCGTAGTAATAAGTCATCACTTTTGGATACTTTAAGCCCGAACAGCATGTATATATTCATAAAAAGTTTAATTGTTCATTAATGTCGCCCAACGAAGTTTTCCGCTACACGCCAACATGAGGTTTTCATCCTTTTTGAAGTTAACAAACATCAACTTTGCTACACGTTGCATCAAGTGACAACAAGACTCGAGCCATCAACTTGATATCAAGTAAAGAATTCGCAACTGTAGTACTAAACTACTGTTGACACTATATGTGATGAGGAACTTCGTGAATTGGGGGTGGGGAGCGTAAAATTTCATTATTCTATTCTAAGTTCCTACCCCTCTACTATCCTCTAAATCAGGGGTACTCAACCTTTTTTTGCTGCAGGGCCGCATGTTAGCTATTTCACGCGAGCCGCAACATGGGGAAGAACTGCTTTAATGACCAAGATAACATTCGAAATTTAAAATGTGGAAAATTGATCAAAATATTATAACTCCTGTTTTGCTTTTTTTTTAATGATTATTTATTGTATATATATATATTCGTCACTAACACTAAATTAGAAGCATTTAAGAAACGCTTCTTCGCAATTTCTTCATCAGTAAACGGTTTCATATGATTACCAATAATAAAACAAACTTCATAGGATGTTTTTGTTACCGCTGTGTGATATTACCACTGACAAAACACTTTGTTGTAGTTGCAAAGATTATTCAAGAAAGCCTATTTATATAACCTCTTGAAAGAGATCTTCAAGGAAAAGTGTCATTGAATGATTCCTGTTTATTGGTATTCTTTAAATACAGCACTTTCGTGACAAATCAAACAATTACTGATCCATGTTTGCTTTTCACTACAAAACAGTGAACTTCCCAATCGTCTTGAAACAATATATTTTCTTCGAATATTTTTTGCTTGCAAGATATGAAAGAGAGTTAAAAACTAGCTCCACCCATAAAATATTCACTACCCCACTGTTGTCTGTTATCGCGAATCGTAACCGTTCCAAATAGAAAAAGAATATCAATTCGTACTCGTACGACACCAACAGCAAACAGCAAAATTGATATATTTGATTTCTTGACCAAGAATTTCCCCCTAAATTTTTAACACAATGTTTTTAAATAAGTGAATTTCTCAGAGCAATGGGCCATGGCCGGGCCACTTAAAAAGGCTCGGTGTGCCGCAGGTTGAGTATCACTGCTCTAAACGAATCATGAATGGCGATGTTAGAAACGAAAACTACACTATTTTACAAGAAAAAAATTTAAATTAACAAAATAGAACAAAGTCAGAAAAACATGTTGTTGTGGGCGCGCTGCATCTATCAGATTCAATGCCCCTGTCACCCAAAATATGAAGAAATCACCCTCGTCCTTGACAATGAATCGTAGGGTGAGTGACAAAAGGCAGATAGAAGGGACGCGTCCAAACCACCGTGTGGACGCAGCACTGAAACCATTTTTCTTATACATCTGAAAGATTCGCACTTCTAACGGAGTTAAAATATATTAATTTGCTGAAAGGAAGCAAAAGAAAAAAAAAAACATTCTAACATAACAAAAAGTACAATACACATTTATACTTATAAATATATCAGTACTGCACAATGTATTTGCTAATTAATTTATCAATACTAGATTGTGAAAAAAAATAATAATTACTAGTTATCCCACAGGCTTGTCATATACAAAATTTAGTACTCATTTTGAGAATTCTCTTTCCTTCACAAATCAGCACTTCTAATACTCTTTTTCAAAATGATTTCCACCCCTTCCTCCGCTTAAGCCCGGTGTTGCTCAGGCTTTTACCAAGTGTATAACTTAAAATTCCCTGTTTCGAAATTTTTTCGCTTCTTTTCTTTGTCAGACAGGTTTATTTCCCCTCGGCGTTGCACGAACATTTTTAAATATATAACATATTGTCATGGAAATTTCCTTTCCACTCTCGCTATCAGAGCTCTCGAATAAGTAAACAGTGGGACTTTAATATTCACTCACTCACTTTGCATGTTTTTAGGCCCCGGAAAGGAAAATGTACCTTTTTAAAAATAGTTGTATGTTGAAAAAAGTAGAACTTTTTATGATTACAAAATTTCACAACTGTATTAAATGTTGAATTAAAATTGTGAACATTTTTTTAAATGATCGATACACAGAAAAAAAGTTTCATAGAATTATTTTTATAAATGAAGAAGTTATGAAAACTTTGAATTTGATAAGTAGTTATTAAATATTTAAAATTTGAGTGTTTTTTAAAAATTCGTAAAAAAAGAGTTTTTGGCAATTTATTTTTTAAATCACTAACTTTAAAAGGTCAAAGTATGAGTTTTTTTAAAAATTATTTTCATATATAAACGCATCGATATTGATTCATTTTTGAAAAAATCATAAAATAGGGTCAGATGGAGGAAGTGGGGGTAAAATCGAGCTTATTTTAGAGAAGTCCCTAAAATCAAACTATTCAATTAATTTTAATGAAACTTTTGATGTATCTTATTAACATTAGGTTCATATAGATTAAACATGAAGCATAGCCATTCCATTTTGTTCGATTGTTTTCTCGCAGTGATACATTGGAAAGAGCATGTTTCGATACACCTAGTTTACCCCATGGTGGGGAAAAATGAGGGTAGTTCTAAACTTAATGTATATTTAAATAAAATAGGTAGATATTCTCTTTGAAACAAGAATACGCTGAAATAAATGTGCCTTGATTATATTTAATGGTACAAATGGGCAAAAAATAAGGTTTTTTTACAAATTATTTAATTAAAGAAGCAATGACCACGGCTATCAAAATTAGGTTCACGTAGCACGCAGCATATATCACTGAACTCTATACAACCTTCATCATAAATAGCAAGAAAATTGTAATAGTCCCAAATGGTGACTTGGTCAGATATTTTCTGTGATAGAACTCATTAATTTCTACCACTTGTCCAATGAATTTAGATGATTGACTTCTAGACCAGTACTCAACCTTTCTACCCATGATCCTTGCTTTACTTTTAAAACTTCCTGTGTCTTTGACATCTCCTTCTCTCTTTATATTTACTTGATGGAATTGGTTCTTACGATCGCTTTCTTCAGCAGCCAACCTTTCCAAAACCTTTTTGTTAGTTAAAACCTCACCGGTCTTACTCTGTACTCTTTTACGCTTTGTCTTTGAATTCTCAATGGCTAAAATTCATTTTACAGAAGGGGTGGGAGAGAAAATGTTTGTATTATGGGCTTCTTTAAATCTTTTAAAGGTGAGTTGAGCGACGCAGAGCTTCAAAAGATACAATAATTGTGGAAGAACCTGCTCTTGTCCTATGTGTGTGTGCTCTTGGTTGTTTCCCTTATCTGTAATGAGAATACGGTGTTGGGTGGCTTTTCTGTTCAGAAGATAAAGTCCAGCTCCTTTAAATCCATTCACTGCATTTTCCGGCTTCATTCTTTCAAGAGACTTTTTCAAAAGAAATGGAAATGTGATGATGCAGAAACATTTTGTAATCTGATTTCTCTAAAGATATGTTTCAAAATCTCCTTCCAAGCTTTTTTCTTAGGAGAAACCACTCTAACATCCAATGGTTGCAAAATGTGTTTTAGGATTAAAATTCCTACCTACCGAATAAATACTAAGTAAATTAATTGTTTTAGTCATTTTATTATAAAATATAGAGCATTAGACATTTGCTAAAGTTAACGTAGAAGTAAAAAAATTTCCTAACATAGAACTCTTAACTAAGACTAACCATACCCCCAAATTACCCCCCACCTAAGAAAACAACTCATGATAAATAGAATTATAAAATTTATTCTTAACTTTTTATGTGGATGTGTTCATTAGATATTGCTCTACAAGTCTGAACTAAAATTAATAGTTTTGCCAGTTAATATTGATTTTATAAGAAAGTTCATCAGCAGCCTAAACTAATAAATCATTTGCAA
This sequence comes from Trichonephila inaurata madagascariensis, assembly GCA_019973955.1. Taxonomy (NCBI): domain Eukaryota; kingdom Metazoa; phylum Arthropoda; class Arachnida; order Araneae; family Nephilidae; genus Trichonephila; species Trichonephila inaurata. The sequence goes on along the minus strand of BMAV01002441.1, from coordinate 122,921 downwards.
ACAGCACATCAAGAAACTTAATAAACATCAAATTTGTTGAAAACTTCAGAAACTAAAATGAAAACATTTACTATAATCTCAATATACGTCTCTAAAAAAGAAATAACTAAATATCTTTATTTAAAAAGAGAAAACAGGTGTTTTTCAATATACTCCCACTTTACCTCACCTGACCCTATGTAAAGTATTATTGAAAAAAAACATATTGCATTGTTGCGAAGTAAATTATCTTTCCAATTCATGCAATTATTTTTATAAATGAAGAAGTTATAAAAAATTTGAATTTGATAAGTAGTTATTAAACATATAAAATTTGAGTATTTTTTAAAAATTCGTAAAAAAAAGTTTTCGACATTATTTTGATCCAAAACAATAGACGATGTACTTTTTATTTAACAAAGAATTAATTTAGTAATGAAATAATAAGAAATAATTCTTTTAAAAAACATATATATTTTATTAAAATCAAATTTCTATACGTAATAAATAAAGGAAAAATTTACAGATAGCTATTGAAACGATTGCTTTTTTCTGAACGTTTAAATGTTTGATTAAACATATTAATATATATGTTATTTAAGAAACAGTATGTTGAAAAGTCTAGATATATATTTATGTATACATGTACTGAAAAAAAACATTCAAAAAAAAAAAAAAACAATCTGATAAAAATATTTTGATATTTTATTTTAATTTTAACGTTTTTCATTCCACTGTGTTTAGTAAATTATTTAAACACGGATCTGACAACAAAAAAAAAAGTATGTTTTACAAAACTAACATATAATGAAGAAATCTATCAGCTGTCTTGCCCTCTTTAAAACATTTATCTGTGTATATATATATAAAATATATATATATATATATATATATATATATATATATATATATAATGTGTAATGAATTAAATACTGCTATAAATATCAAATTAAAGTAAGTGATGACAGCAGCGAAATTTGCTTTTCAAAAACCGCGAAAAGAGTGACCTCTCTATTGCGCATGTGCAAAACTTTCACCTGTATACCTAAAGTTGGAGCGAATAACCTTGGCACAAAAAACAGAGCTTTTTCCATGAAATATTTAAAAGAACTTTTTAGGAGCATGATTTTTGTTACACTTTCTGGTACACTAACCCAAGCTTTCGCAAAGCAAGTAGTGAAAATTTTTGTGTCGAGGGGGCATAAAGATGAAAGCAGTTTCTTAAAAATGACCTTTATTAATAATCAAGGATAAAGTCAATGAATGTGCTCGTCACTGGAGCGATCAAAAACAGTATATATATAAGTTGACTAATAAAATCTTAGTTAAAAAATCAACTTTACCAGACATCCACAATTCAAACCGCCTTCTTACAGTCTAATATTAAAAACGAATTTATCATCTTAAAACGGTGATGCAACATACAGTCAATCAGCCGCTCTCTATTAAATAGCTAAAACACACTTCTTATATTTCCTTTATTTCTCTTTCTCTCTAAAAAACTAACAAGAGCCGAGTTTACATAGTCGCTCGATTTGCATTGCAGTTGTTGCCACAACCACGAAACTTGCAAAAAGTTGGGTTCGAATCGGTTTGTTTACTTTCATTGAGATCATGGAACGGGACTGGAAAAACAACACAAGGAGATCATAAAAATTCGGATCCGAAAAATAATATTTCGCATATTTTTTTTTAAATGTCTAACAATTTTTAAGTTAATGCTTTCAAACCTAACACATCGATTGCAAACAACGGCAATTTTTAAACATAAAAATGAAACAAAAATAATGCTTAAATATTTCTCGTAAAAAGGGAAAAAAACGAAACAAATTTTTTTGTTTAAAAAAAACCGTAATTTTTAAACAATTTTTTCAATCTTTGTACAAATTACGGATAATAACATTCTATACACGGAAAAAAGTTTCATGAGATTATTTTTATAAATAAAGTTTTAAGTATTTAAATAAATTTTGAGTATTTTTTAAAAAATCGTACAAAAAAAAGAGTTTGGCATTTTATTTTTTAAACGACCGATTCTAAAAGAGAAAAGCATGAACTTTTTAAGTGTAAAATATTATTTCATTAACGCGAAAAAAAAATGCGAGCGGAACGATTTAGAAATCATTTTATTAAAAACGTATCGATTTTGACTCATTTTAGAAAAAATTGTAAAAAATAGAAAACATAATTACTTTGTCAAATAAATTATACCGTATCGTGGTACCGTATTAATTAAACCGTAAATTATACCGTATGATCTTTCCGATTCTGTAATTATTTTTTGCCTGAGTGTCATGAAAAAAATTAGATCATGTTTTAAATACGTCTGAAAAAAAAAGTTCGGAGAATTTGAACTTCGCCCGTGGCGGGAAAAAAATGGTAATAATTATGCGTTTTAAGAGGTTTTTAATTTATTTCTTTTTAACTAATTAGAATATCATAATATAATTGGTAAAAACGGATTCCTCGGATCATTCCCGAATTTTTGGTACCTTTGGTGAGTTTCTGCTTCCTGCGGTTCGTGAGAAGATACACCACATGGATACGTTTGTTTATCTACGAATTTTAATAGTGTACTTAATAGTGTACTTTAATAGTGCACTTAATTTTCAGAACATATTTTTAAAAAAAATTGAAAGTGTATTATTTAAAAGTCACTCAATATACCGGGTGTCGGAAAAGCATGACTACACTTTTATATATTGAATACAAAAGAAAACCACAATTAAATATATGTATTTAGGTTCCTTTTTTTCATACAGAAAATATCAAAAATTTTTTGCGTTCGATTTAAATGTGCGCATCACTAACTGAGCGCAACCGCGTTTTAAAAATCCTTGCAAGTTCAACTTTCTGATCAACCATTGTAATTCGACTCTTCATCAGTGCTACGAATTGAAGATTTGTAAAAATATTTTTTTACATATCACTACATGAAGAAATTTGAAAGTGTTATGTCAAGAGATCTAGGTGGACATGACAGTGAACTTCATCTTTCCCATCGATCTCTCGGGGATCTTTTTCTCACTCTCAAACTCCAATGCTGAATCCTAATTAAGCTACACTGTGTATTGCAGATTTAAATTCGATAAACCATGCTACAGCTTGAGATTACTCTTACGGTGAAACTATTTTGAAATGAGAATGGTGAAAAACGTGTACGTTGCCTCATCTAGTTGGCTTTTTATAAAACAGAATCTTCAATATTTTCTTTTTGGAGCTCATAAACAGTACGTAAAAACCTGTGTTTGAGTTCAATTTTAATTCATTTTTGAAAATGTAGTCATATTTTTCATGTACCTATAATATAATCATAAAAATATTATTACACTACTTAATTTTTCAATTCGTACTACCAGCTCACACTCTATATATTTATTTATCTTGGTTGAGTTTTCAATCGTTAATACAATACATTTTAAAGCGCTCCAAATTTACATGATTATTTTGGATAACAATACAGTAATTTGATTATAATTAATACAAATTAATTGATTAAAATTAATTATTTAAATTACAAATACAGCCACGTTGGCATCATTTTTGGCAACTTAGCGAACCTATTCGCGACTTGTGTCAAAACTTGAAAATGTTTTTTTCTCTCGTTTTATAGCATTCAGCTGAACTGAAATTTTATAGACACGATGGTTTTGGATAACAGTACGATACTTAAACGATAATTAATAAGAATTAATTGCCATTTAATATTGTGATTCTGTCATATGTATGTACATATATTGTATTGTAAGTATTTAATAAAAAGTAGCTAAAATAAAATTTTTCTTTGTTGATCTAAGTAGGAATTGATTTTAATTTTTTTTATATTACTTGTTTATTTGAACGTAACTTCAACAAATTATTATTATTTCAACTAATTCTGATCAGTGGGTAATAGATTTTTCTCTAAGAATCTACCTAAATGTATAACCGTTACCCTTGTACTAGTTAATATGTTATCTCTTAAATCTAAGCAGATTTTAAACTATCGTTCAGAACATACCCCTCTTCAAACGAAAGATACACAAAGGAGAGTTTATTATATTAAGCTATATTTAGTTTGAACTATAATGCATTAACCCCAAGTATTTAAGCACCAGCAATACCATAGAAAACAGTACCAAATAGATGAACTAATAAAATGTTTTTAAAGGTTTTTTATCCGAAATCATTAATGTTTTTTCGACAAAAAATTCTTAAACGTTAAAAAAAGTAACAGCCATATTGTCACTAATCCGACCATAAAAGTACTTATAGTTGTCGGAAGAATATAATAAGGCAAACAAATCGTAACCATCCGTTTTTTCTTGGAACAAATTTAGTTCTTACCGAAAAGATCCTAATACCTTGATTAGAGAGAGATATTTTAAAAATCCTTTAGGATCAAACAGTATCGTAAAGGATTAAAGATAATGGTGCAAACAGGAATCCTTGATATCTTTTAAACTTCACTTTTTAAAGCTTAAGGAATTAAGTAAGATTAATAACAGTCAATAAAGCTCGTAATAACCAAAATTCAATTATAAAAAAAGACCTTGAAGCTTAAATGAAACAGCGAAGTGGCATGAACTCTCCATGAAATGATAACATCTTACACTCCAAAGAGGAAGAATTTATAATGAAATTGCCCAACATGGAATACATGAGTTAGATGAACATTTATTGATCAGTTTTTCATCCACATGTCATGGAACCACTAATATGAAAATAATAAATAACGAAAGAAATTCAGAGTAAGTGTTGCGCTAGAAGCAACACAAAAGCTATTGTAAATTTGTATCAAAATTATTAAATTTGTATCTCGGTAAGTTCACCAGAATGTGACATAAGCTACAAGCAACCTCTACCCTCCAATCGGAGGTCTCCACTGATTTAACATACATTGTCCTCTATACAGGGCTTGTTTCGATGTCCCTCAGGACATGAACTAATGACCCACCGGACACGAGGCCGTGACCATAAACACAACGCTACCGCTGCCCATATCGTAAGTACATACGAAATTATGTATAATATAGATTCCCATCGGGTATGTTTCCTGATACATATGGGATACAAAGCAAGTGCAACGTCATCTTAACACGGAAGAAAGCACGCGCACGATAGTAACGTTAGTGAGTCAAGCAGAGTGACAGAGTCACCCCAATCTTTTTGTTATTGTACACGATAACAGCCGTAATTTCAGTGAATAAATAAATTAATAGTTTTACGTTTTACCTACTTTTAGATAATTTTCAGTTTTTCTTTGATTGTTTGAGAAAAGATTTAATCAAATTGAATTAAAATGTTTGAAATGGGCGTGACTTTAATAAAGGACACAAGCCACAGGCACTTTTCGCTGAATTTACAGGAAATTATAATTGCAGAGAAACTGTCATATTTTGTTCAAGTTATTGTAGATTTTTGACGATTCACAGATGTACATTTCTTGCTTGTGTCTTTTTAACAGGGTTCAGAGTGTCTTGCGTTGCACTTGTGGCTTCATATGGAGCCACAAGTGCTGGCTTTAGGTAGCATTTGAAAATTTTTCTTTTCATTCATACGTTTCATGTTCATCGCTTTTGGTATCATGAATAATATATATTATTTCATCGGGTTCCATCCTTGTTTGATCAGTTTCAACTTCATCCAATGTAGATTTCTTTTATTTATATTCTGTTCATTTATATCTAAAAATCACAATGTGACGTACAACGCAGCTGTAAAAACTACGAAGACATTCACTAGGGGAAAAATGTAGTCGGTTCGTAGAAAATATTTTAGAACAAAAGTGTTCACGAAGGGAAATTTTTCACATCAAATACCTTAAGATTGTAAAAAAAATGTTATTTCCAAAAAAGAGGACATATGTGAAAAATACGTTTAAGTTCCCACGAAGACTCTCATGTAGGAGGATACTCTGACAAGGTCATTAGTAACATTTAGATAGCTTTGCAAGAATTAAAAATTTCTTGAGCCTGGGGTAACTTCAGGCCACGCCCGCTCCTGGTCGAGCAAAAGCTTACAAGAATACATTAACGGAGTCAAATGTATTAGGGATCAATAGAATTTTATATTGTAAGATTGTCTTTTTGTTGTGGGCTTTAGTAGTTAAAATGTATCAAATCACACAATGATAGACATAACGTGCTTTAAGAAAGCACCCAACATTCTATATTTTACTTTTTTCAACTGGATTGATATTATAATTCAATTTTGATCATATTTATGTCGCAGTCGCCTACTGACTGAATGATTATTGTCTCACTATTCAGCTACTCAAGGCCTTTGCTACGGTAGCCTAATGGCCAAGGTAATGGTAGCTTAATTGTGGCAGGCCTGTCAGGAGTTTGAGCCTAGTACCGCTGAAGACACACTATGCATATGTGGCTGATGAACGTTAATTATGTCTAGGCTCAATCATCCTCCCGTTGGCGTCAGTGAGTGAATATTAACGTCGCAGTTTTCAGCTACACGAGGAATTTTGGCGAAGGACCACGTCATTTTGAACCATGGTCAAGTGACGTGGACTACACCTGAGCTGTCACCCCCCCGTGCCCTTACTAACACATCACACCAACGAGAGGACGTTTGAGCTCTCGACAGATTTAACGTGCATCGCTCCCCTACACTGCGGGTCTATAATGGTACTGGACTCGAACTCATGACATGCTTGACATGATCCGATACCTTGACCACTAGGCTACCCGCAGCCCCTCCTGTTGGTGTGGTGTGAAAGTTAGGAGAGGGGAGTGCCAGCTCAGGTGTCGTCCTCGTCACCTGACCATGGTTCAAAATGACGAGGTCCTTCGCCAAAAGCTCTCTAGTAGTTGGATATTGAGACGTTACTATTCACTGACTTAGTGATCATATTATAAATAAATGCATTAACATTTTTTTCTAAATTTATTATTCTTTCACCATGTTGATTATTTAATGATACTGCGGACAATCTTACCATTCTTTTGAAGTTACATTTAAAACGAAAACGTTTATTTTGAGAAGAAAATATTTCGAGGAAAATTCCATTTCATACTTTCGTTTGTTTATGTTTGTTTCTCCGTAAAATGTTTGCGAATAAAATTTTTAGCCGAGTCGTTCACTTCAAAAATCGTGCACAGGTGCGAATATATGGCGAAAAGGAGAGGAATTGGTGACACAGAAGCGTGTTTATTTTCTCTCAAAATATCCCTCAGTTCAGTTCCTTTTCTCTCGGTAGAACCGTCTGATATCGTTTGCTTTCGGCAAACATAATGAAACGTCCAAGTAGTAGTAAAGGAATTTCCCCGGAGACTATAGGAAGAGGTTTGGAAGTATAAATTTATTTTCCAAGATTCAAACCCATTCGATTATTTATTGTTTGGATAGTAAGGGTTTCCATGTGACAACAGATAGAACAAATATCTTAATATAAATTTAGATTAACTATTTCATTTAAATAGGTTGAGGGACAGTCGAAATTCAACACCCTACACTCATGAGGAGAAAACTGTTTAACACAGAAAAGGAGTATCCAAGAACAAATGTTTATTTTGCAGCCTCCCCTATTTCCACAAGTGGTAAACAATAAAAGGACAGGGAATAATAGCCTTTAACGACTTGGCTGATTGATTGATTGAATACTAACGTTGCACTGTTCAACTACTCTAGGGCTTTTGGCGACGGACCACGTAATTTTGAACCATGGTCAAGTGACGTGGACGACACCTGAGCTGGCACCCCCTCTCCTAACTACCACACCAATGGGAGGACGTTTCAGCTCTCGACAGATTTAACGTGCATCGCTGCCCTACACGACGAGTCTTTAATGGTACTGGACTCGAACTCGTGACAAGGCAAGCCACGATCCGATACCTATACCACTCGGCTACCGCAGCCACCTTAACGACTTGGCGAATAGGGATCTCGTTTCATCCCAGTTGCTTAGCGCTTCAGAAAAAAAAATAGGGCTGCGGAAGGCCAGTGATAAAGGTATCGGATCATGGCAGGCATATCATGCGAGTTCGAACCCAGTACCCCTAAATATCCGCCATGTAAGGGAGCGATGGACGTTAAATCTGTCGAGAACTCAAACGTCCTCCCGTTGGTGTGGTGTGGTATTTAGGAGAGGGGTTGCCAGCTCAAGTATCAAAATGACGAGGTCCGTCGCAAAACCCCTCGTGTTGCTAAAAAGTGCGACGTTAATATTCAATCACTCACTCAGAAACAAAGGAAACCGATTCCTGCTCCAAGCAGAAGTCAAGGTTTTTATAGGTTATCTTCCCCATCAGTCCTCAACTGCTTCCTTTGACACGTGCCGAAAAAGGAATTTAACATTAGGTGGCAACACTGCCTAACGCTACTGGTTGATTATGCAATCATTCTATGGAAAGTCCGCCTAAGACATTCCCAATAAATCACGACGAGTCACTCAAATGGCAATGTCACACGTTTTAGCTCGAACCGCCATCTTAACAAGAAGCTGCCTATAATGTCAAAAGAATAACATTCAAACGGCATTAAAATATAATGATACGAATGATCCACTTATTTCATAGATCGGGAAGGTAATAGATTTATCCAGTAATTTCAAGAAGCCTCCATATAGACGCCAAAAAGGATCGCTACTTATGATGCCAACTTGGCGCTAATGTCAAGAATAACTCACCATTATAATGGGAGGAACAAAACGTTGCTTGTAAATATTACAATTTTTGCATAAAACTTATGCAACAGAAAAACTATTATTAATGAATTACACACACACACATCTAGATATAACTTACATACACTATATATACTTTAAGCATTCATTATATAAAATTAGTAACTTATAACAATTTTAAAAATCAGTTCTACGAAGAAAAAAAATCAGTATTGCCATGGAAAACTTTCAGAAAAATCATAGTTGAGATTGATTTTCTTTTAAAAATATAGCGAAATAATTTAAAATAAAATTTCAGTATGTGCCACTCATGGTTAAGGCAACATATCTAAAACCACGTGGAAATATCTCATAATTAAAAGTTTTACATCTTACATAGATTACGTAACAGTTCAGAGCTTTCAAACCGATCAATCAAAGCACCTCCCCCCACTTTTTAAGCTAAGGTGAGTCAATGAGGAAATAATATATTTTAGGAAAAAAATCTATAAGCTTATCTCAGCTGATGCATAAATTTGAATTTTTTTTTTGTAAAGTCACACATCTTACAATATCGCACCAAAAAATATTTCGGGAGCTTCACTGATGTATCAAAAAATTTATAAAAATATATTTCTACTGAAAAAGAAATAAAACTAGTTTCGAGATTTTTTTTTCTTCTAAAGCTACTTTTTGAGCGATGCTGTGACCAACTAACACGAAAAAAAGAGTTTACTTTTACATGTGTGAAGTAGCACAAAATGGCATGAAATTTAGACGCATAAAGTTTTGAACGTCGAGTAAATAAGAATTATATTTGCGTCGAACTCTAAGACTGGACGAGAGCTATTGGCGACCAACCTCTTAATTTTGAACGATGGTCAAAGGACGAGGATGATACTTCAGCTGTTACCCCTTCTCTTAAGTTCCACACCGCACCAACGGGAGGATGTTTGAGCCTCGCAAATTTAAGGTACATTGGCCTCTCTACACGGCCAGCCTTTAATGATACCAGGATAGAATTCATGAAACGCTGACCGCGGGTCTGTTTGTTACCTTATCCACTAGGATACCGCACCTCTCTCAAACATACGATTCTATATAGGAACAAGATGACTTTACTCCACGACAGAAATAACGTGAATCAGCCCCTCAACACTAGAACTGGAACCCATGACCCGACAATAGGACGCTGGCTACGAGTTTGCAGCCATGGCCACTCTATCGTGAAATATAATTATTTTAAAATAGAGAATATAAAGAGGTTTTGAATCGGAGGTTACATTTTTTCCCGCTATCAGAAAAGATTTTTTTTGTTCCATAATATAAGGAAATACTTTGTTAAATACATGGTATGAAAATTTCTGAAATTAAAAGTACCCTATTCGTGCCGTAAGTTCTGATACAAAAATGTGAGATCCTCTGCTGAGACTCAAACGCAGCAAATGAATTTAAATTTCATCATTAGGTAAATGCTGTCTTTCACTAATGTTGTTCTAAATAAATCAGAGCTTTAACAATTTGAACAGAAATGTACATTACATCTATATTTGCACAGGACGTTGCCAAATCGACCAACACATTCAGAGGTAGCATGGAACAACAAATCAACATATAACATGGGATCGCAAACCACGTTTTAATCAGAATAATTTGCAAAAACACTTGCATGTCTTAACATGTCTTGTATGCCACGTAAAAGTGAAGAGATAAGTATTATATTAAACCAGTGTTTCTGAAACTATGGGACGTGCCCCCCTAGGGGGCGCGGTAATCCTGCGAGGGGTAGGCGCGATCATACCGAAAAGTCGAAAACAAAAGGCTTACAAAATTACAAATTTACTGAAAGGAAGCAAAAAATAAATAAATAAATACATAAATACATTCTGACCTAGCAAAATAAAATACAGATTTATACTGGTATAATATACTTATAAATGCATCATTACTGTGCACAATGTATTTGATAATTAATTTATCAATAATAAGTTAGGAACAAAATTAATAAATTATTAGTGATTCCCAAGGGCTTGTCATATACAAAATTACATACAAAATTTAATACATATCTTGATAATTTGTACGGTTTATAATTAATGTCGTATTGTAGCTTCACATCATGGTACATTATTACTGAATTCAATTCATTGTTATCGTATGGAGGGCGTTGCGATGAAAATTACGACTTAAAATGGGGTCGCAAATATTTAAAGTTTGAGAAGCACTGCATTATACATCAAATCCTATTAAATACATTTTTGTTAATAAGTAGAAACATGTCACTGTATGCCCAGATATACAGTGTGGTGTCGAATTCGACCTACAAATTCAGATTTGGTCAGCATGGAGACGACACATCACCATAGAGTATGGGGTCGCAAACCACGTGTAATTGGAGAATTTCGCAGAAATATTTATGAGGGGTGTAGTGTTGAGTGGAAGGAAAATGAGCAATAAGAGGTCAGAAATACAGTTATTAGACTTAAAGCATGCTTACAATATGAACAATGCATCCCAGCACGACGTCTGAAATGCAATGGCAAGTGACTGCCACAGTTGCTGTCGCGTAGGTCATAGCACTGCTGATACTGAAGGACGAAGGATTGTCGAATGCTTTCAAACAAGTACGGTGTGCTGTTGGTGTCAGCTTAAGCGACAATGATCCATTGCGTGAGATCCCCCACTGTAGCCACCGGCGACTCATAAAAAGTGATTTCAGGTGGCCGCAAAAGAAAAATCCAAGGGATTAAGATACGGGGAGCGTGGAGGCCAATTACGGGTCTGCCATGCCCATGTCGCCGGATATGTAGCATGTAGTTGGTAACGTACAGCAAATCAAAAAATAATCAGATGCGCCACTTTGCAAGAATCGCAGGTTCTGGTGTGCAATGGCCTATACACCCTGCAGCATTTCCGAAAAGTGACGTGAGAAAAAAAGGCATTTTTCCCCATTGAGGTTTTCGGGCAGTATATTTATATTCATCAACCTTCCATCGGCTACTATTATCGTGATTTACACCAACTAAACATGGTTTACAACCCCATGTTCTGTGTTGTTTTTCATACCCATGTTACCTACTATCACCCTTCTGAATTTGTAGGTAGAATTTGGCAACACCCTGTATTAAAAAGTACACGTTAAAGATTTTTCAAAGATTTAGACATAAAAAAATATTATTCATTTGTCTATTATTAAATTTTGAGTAACCGAGGAGATTTCCTGAGACTAACAGAATTGTAGACTATACTACAAGTGACCGTTCGTATTCGGTGAGAACACAAGCTTTCGTCAAGGCAGGCAGTAAGATAATTCGTCGATTCCTCCGGACTCTTCTTGCTAAACCAGTCCTTTTCAAACTTTCAATATTTTTGACCCTATTTTCAGTCATAATTTTCATCGCGCCTCCCTCATACAACAACTATGTATTGACTACACTAATAATACACTAATAATGTACTTCAACGATAAAGCTACAATGCGACTTTAATTATAAACTGTATAAATTATCAAGATAAGTATTATACTTTGTATATAATTTTATATATGACAAGAACGTTCAAGTCACTAGTAATTACTAAACGTATTTGAAATAGTATTGATGAGTATCAAATACTTTTTGCCGCACTGATACATTTATAAGTATCTTATATTAGTGTAAATATGTATTTATCTTTTATTATGTCAGAATATATTTTGTTTTTCCTTTCAGATAATTTATAATTATTTTAAATCTTTTATTTTCAGCTTTAAGATATGTTCGCGCCCCCCTCGTTGGGTTATCACGCCCCTAAGGGGCGCTCCCCAGTTTGAGAAATGCTATGCTAATTAAAAGAAAGCGTCAAATAGAACAATATGTTGAACAGCAAATGAAGACTTTAGAGATAATCGAGGAATATCTGCCCATTTACTTACAGAGAACTAAAGTGCAAGAAGTACCTTAAGGCGTGAGTGAGTGAATAGTAAGGTTTCCGACTGATTTAAAATTAACATTTTCTTCGAAAAAATTGAAATTTATTTTTAAATCTATTTTTGTAGCCCGTTTAATAAACTTTCTAAACATATTTTACTTTTATCTCTGTGTCAATCAGAACAGTGCTTCTGAAACTTCCAGTATTTGCGACCTAATTTTCAATGATAATACTCATGGCACCCCCTCCATAGAATAACAATGCATTCAATTGAATAGCAACGTACTTTGACGCTAAAGTTACACAATAGGACTAATTATAAACTGTATAAATTATCAAGATAAGTACTTAAGTTTTGCATATAATTTTGTATCAGCCCATGGGGTCAACAGTATTTATTAAACTTGTTCTTCACTTAGTATTGTTAAATTAATTATCAAATACACTGTGCAGTACTGCTACATTTATAAGTATATTATGTCTTTGTAAATGTGTATTTTTTACTCTCTCGGAATATGTTTTGTTTTGATTCCTTTCAATTATTTCAATTTTTTTAAATGTTTTTCTTCAACTTTTCGAGATGCTTGCACCCCCCCCCATGGTAGTTGTGCCCATAGTTTGAGAAGCGTTGAATTTGAAAAAAATTGTTACATCTATTTTTGTTTGGGGTACTAAGCGCAAATCTAAACTGGAAGTGTGAGTTTTTGGTTGATTTTCAACCGCAAAAAATACGACTTTTATTCATTTAAAATATACCATAATGTCCTAAGCACACTTCTAACTGACGTATATACACGTCATATTACCACTCAAATTGATAATATTCATAATTTTCGCTCAAGAGCTATCTGTTATATAAGTGTTGAAAATGATCCTTTAAATTCACGCAAGAGCATCAAGAATCCAGCAAAAGAATATTATTTAAAGTCTTCCAAGCAGCGGTGGTCAAAGCGTACTGACGAAACTTATCTTGCTCCGGAATTTCATCTGTAAAGGGGAAAGAAAGCGCGTTTTGACAAAAGAATATCCAAAAGCAAAAATCCATTTCGTTCCTCTGGTTGTTTATGTTAGCTGCGCTTCACAATATTTACATAAACTTTTGGACGAAGAATCATTTATCCGGAAAATCGGGCACAGGTGTGAATACGGGAACACACACAAGAGGCGGGGTCATAAAACACAGATGGGGTTTATTTTTCCGGAAAATATTCCAGTCGCGGTTCCTTTTCCCTGTACAGAATCGGTAGATAGCGATGTTTTCTTCCAGCAAATAAAAATAAATTCCAAGGAGCTCTGAAAGAAAATTCCCCTGTGATTGTAGCCAAGCGGTTCGTTCCAATATATAAATATTATTTCAAAGACATGTTCGGGAACATTTTATGAGGAATTTTGTGTCACAATACAGAACAGAAATTGCTATATCATTTCTAAGTGTTTTTAAAACATTTTTTTTCCAATTTTTTGAGGGTATTCTTATTTAATTGTTACCACTAAAGTGCAAAAATTAATTAACATGCAGATTAATCTGCTTATTAGCTATGAAAATCCGTTTAAGTGCAGAAAATTGTTTAATTTTTCTCGAAATATCTAGGTAACCTGGATAACCTGCATATTACCTGCCAGAAACTCGTTAATCTGCGCATTACCTACCAGGCACATACTAGGCACTCGTTAATATACACATTACCTACTAGACACTCATTAATATACAAATTATTTACTAGGCACTCGTTAATATGCTCATTACCTACTAAGAACTATTTAATATTCCTATTACCTACTAAGCACTCTTTAATCTGCTCATTACCTAAGTATTCGTTAAAATGAAAATAAGATCTTGCGTGGAACAACATCAACGTTCATGTGCGCTTAAATTAAATTTTTATTTAATATGTAAATAATCAAGTTAATTCAATCGAATGAAAGCTCATTAGTTGATGGAAGCAACTCTCAATCTACTGAAAAAATATCATACGAAGAATCGAATGGTTTAACATCAAGGTAGCTGTCATTTTGCTCTTCACCTGTTAGGATGGCTTAGATGGCAATGCAATTTAGAGAATTATAATTTATTTAATGATGGTCGCGATTGCAATATTGGTATATATGTAGCTATATTTTCTAATACTGGAACTTTTAACACTTATTTGTTTCCAGACGATACTGGCCTGTCGTAGTTAAATTTATTATAAACTAATTCAAGGAGTATTTTATCGAATCTATTTATTATCTCTGCCGCTTTTTCTAAATACTTAGGATAAGTTATTCGGGGATGAGTCAACACTCAATTTAAATTCCTAAGAGAAAGGAAAAGAGAGAAACAAATTTTTGAACCGGAACGATACGGAAACCACTCATAAGAACATAAACTGGTTAAATTACAGAAAACTCTTGGCTCCACACTTTAAAGGAGCAAATCAGTTAATTTTCATATTACTAGGTAATCTGCACATTAATGGCTTTCGAACTTTAACGGTACCATAATGATAAAGCAGGCCAAGTCTTTTGATCTAACTGGAAACTCAAATTTTAAAACCTTTTGTTTTTGCACCACTTCTGTTTTTATTTTTCTTCATACAAAAAAAAATTTTTAAATTACAAAACAAAGAAAGTTTAATTTTATGCTCATCAGTTCCTGTCTAGTTCCACTCAGTCCAATTTGTTAAGCTTTTGTTTATTTATTGAAAAAGTCTTCTGTTGCCACTAACTTTCATTAAACTTTTGAATTTAATAACCTGACATTCGTGACACTAAATATTTTGTACCTACCAGTGCTTTGATTCTTTACCAGTCTCCATATATAAATTAAAGCAGTTTTTTAGACACCAATAAATGACTCACCTCATTGCTTTTCAGTTTTGATTGTGCTACAAATCTTACCTATGGTTGCATAGTCGTTTGGAGGCTAGAGATATTATTTTCCGAACTTTGAGCTATACAGAATCTTTAATTGTTTTAATTAAAGTCGTAATATAGGATGCCGGTTTACTGGCCTATTCGTCATTTGAACATGTTTTTTTAATTCCTACCATTAGTTCACTCTCCATCTTGTTCAAAATTTCAATCATTAATAAATTAATTTTATTCATCCATTCAAGATCAAATACATTTTTTAAAAAATTTCAGTGGATGACACTGAATGCTATATATAATACAATTTTTTCAAATATTATAATTCATTAATTAAACTTAATTAAAGTTAGGTTTATATTGGAGAAACAAATTAAATTTGTTCCGAATGAAGGCAATAGATGGTGACAGTATACATTGATCATCCAACTGCCAGGTATGAAGAGCTTAATTTGCTTTTCAAGTAGGAATTGACTTGGAAATAAATTTTATATTGCTTGCTTTTTCTTTATTCTGAAATCTTTGATTATTCATTTTTCATTTATCTGCAGGATTTTAATATAGAATGTTGAATTTAAACTCCATACTTCTGATTCAAAAAAATAAGGATACTATGATGAGAAAGTCACTAAACATTGTACTAAACTGTAAATTTTATTTAAAAATTTGCAAGAAATTTCAAACATTTTTTAATGTTTATTTCGTTTTTAAATTTTTTTAAAAAAAATTTACATATAGGGAATATGAATACAAATGGAAGTTACGCAAAAATTTTAAATGAGCTTTTGACTGCGTATCCCCCATACCGAGAAAATTCCCAGAAAGCATCTGCAAAGTATTCTTAAATTAGACTTAACAAAAACCACTCGACTCAATCTTTTTGTTCAAATAAAGAATTATTTTGCAATATGAAAACAAGTAATTTAAGACCGACATTTTTTTCTTTAATTCAAAATGTATTTATTTGGAGACTGATGTCTTCCTTCTTTACTAAAAGCAAAAAGAAAAAAAAACGATTTCTGAAAATGACCCTTTTTGTAAAGAAAAAGGATGATAACTTTTTCCTTCAAACTCACTCAACTTTTGATAAATTATCAATGATATCTTGCATCTCAAATGACATCATCTACTGCTTTCAAGATTTTTTAAAAAAGTATTACCAACTCGTGTTCTAGCATTTTGTTCTTTTTTCCTGTTAAAAAATGTTTGGCAGAATTTAACCTTAAATGGCAAAGAATCAATACGGAAAAGAGTAAAACTTTTTGAATTTGAGATTTAAATAACAGCACGTTAAATGACAACTAATATTAAAAGCATTAATAAATCCACAATTTGATCGCGTAATAAAAAATATTAATCATTAAGGGAATTAAGAATTTTATAATAAAATTTCATACTTACAACCAATATTATTTTACAGTAAAATGCATGAATAAACATTTAAAAGTAGGAATTTAATTTCAAAATATGAAATGTATTTTCTCAGCTGAGGCATGCAATGTAAAAAGCAATAACATTTTCAATCTTTAAGGCCACGAGGTTATGTGTGCGTGTGTGATACAAATAATTTTAAAACTACGTTTTATAAATTCTGTAATACCCCCAGCTCGGGGGTATCATCTCTTCATCCACGCGACATAGATTTTTAGGGATAAAAGATTGACCACTCGAGCTTTCCATAATAAATCTAGTTTATTATATATCAATATATATTAATCAATGCAACACAAGTCTTACTTAGTGGAAAACGATCAGGAGTGATATGACGTAATTAACATCTATTAGCAAATAGCGCATTAAATGCTACTCACTATCTTTAGGATAATTTAACCTCCGAATCCTTATCTATAGTCGATTCCTTAACTAGCTATAGTACGCCCTTAATTAAACATTAAGAAGCAAGCTCTTACCACTATCACACGGTGATCAGCAACCAAGCTTTATATCTTGTCTTCTATTCCTTTAATCTTCTCTATATATTATTTCCGACTTGATCCTTCTACTATACAACTTTCTGGCTTCTATAACCGACTTCTATATGGCTCCTATAATACTCTCTGGCCTCCAGGCGACTTTCTTGCGAATGCAAAAGCTCCAATATATATAATCATTCCTGATCTGCATATCGTGTTTACTTCCTGAGAAGGTTGGAATGAAATGCCATTCTGTCCCCAAAGATTCCCCAAGAGGATTAATAGAAGGTGCGATAATGCCCCGTCACAATTCGTTGGTGAGCTTTTAAAGGTGAAAATCACAGAAATTATATTATAGAAATAGTTATATTTTATGTTGTTTATTTTTTAGATCAATAAATACCTTCAAGTGATGCAAAATTAATACATAACAAAACACTTTATATATGTATTCTTGACATCTGCTCCCTATATCTGCATACATTACCACGGAATAGAATTTGTTTTCAAATACTTCCTAGTGTGTGGCACTTCTGAATCATATTGATATATTGGTTTGGTACATCATAATTACAATGTTGGCGACCCTTCTTCTATACCATAACTCATACTTCATATACGTCGTCTCTACACTTTCCTAGACGTCTCCAAACATGCATTATCTGGTTACCGAGGCTCAATTCAAAACCAGATTGTTCGCTGAAACAAATTGATATTCTAGTTCGAAGGACCCTAGAAAAATGATTATCAATCGCTGCGCTGCTCAGAGGGCAGTTTTCCCAATCTGGCGCACGGAAATTATTTTATGGCCATTATCATCTAAAATCCTTGTAATTCATGTCAATTGGGTATTCTTTTCTGTGATTTTTGCTAACAAATAATGTTAATAGGGTCTTAACTAATTTATGTCAAATTTGAACTTGATGAAGAATAAATGATTGCAAAGTGGAACTAGTTTTTGAACAAGTGAGTGAGTGAGTGAATACTAACGTCGCACTGTTCAGCTACACGAGGGCTTTTGGCGACGGACCACGTAATTTTAAAACATGATCAAGTGATGAGGACGACACCAGAGCTGGCAGCCTCCTCTCCTAACTACCACACCACACCAACGGAAGGACGTTTGAGTTCTCGGCAGATTTAGCGCGCATCGTGATCCTACACGGCGGGTCTTTAGTGGTACTGGGCTCGAACTCTTGACATGCCTGCCATGATCCGTTACCTTGACCACTGGGCTACCTCGGCCCCTAGTTTTTGAACAAGGATCTAAGGATATTAACAGAAGCAGTAATTTACACGTGGGAGAATATATACAAGAAATAGTGTGGCAAGTTAAAAAATTAAATTTAATAATTTTTAAAGGTTAAACAAATACAATCACATATAACATTGTACATATACAATAAAGGATAATAGGTAGTGTTTAAAAGGAATAGACACACTTTGAGCATTTCTTTTATTTATGTATTTAAAAATTACATTTTAGCATTTCATATAATGTTTATTTAAGAAAGTGATACGAGATAAAATTTTGCACATATTATTCACACAATTTTACAAGTTTAATTTCTTTTAAGAATTTGGAAATTTTTAAAGTTTTACTTTTTTGTGTGTTAATTTTTTGACATGAAATTTTTGTAATATTTCTGGGGATGTTTTAAACACCTTTAGGGATCGATTTTACAATACCTTGGTTAGTTTTGGAGAGAAAAAATAATAAAATGTTGACATATATATATATGTTTAAAATTCTACCAAAAGCCTAATATTTCCCACATATCAATTTTAAAAAAAAGTATTCAATTTACAGCAAAATGGATCCCTAATTTTGTTACATGCATTACATATAAAATCACAGGGGGGAAAATGGAAGTGATGGGTAAATAATTGTGGAAGAAGTAGTATTTTGAATGCAAAAAACATAAAACAAGAAAAACCATTTTAAAGTTTATAATTCTGAAAAAATAATTATTATAAGCTTAAATAAACATAAAATACCAAAAATATTAGCTATATATTTTTCTTAAAAATAATAAAATATAATATAAATCTTACTCCGCCGACAACTTCGGCATCATTCGACTTGGATAAGAACCAAGCCGAACCTGTGGCACCTCATCCCTTTTTCCCCTACAAACGAGCAGAACTTCTTAACAGTTTTTCTAACTTTGAATTACTGCTGATCCTCATATTTATAAAAGTCCGTGTTAGTCCTAATTAAACTCAAAACATCATTAGTTTTAGACTAGTATCTTGCTCTTCCTTCCACACATTGAATAAGGCACGCCGAGTAATACCATTGGTCAACGCTGAAAAAAATCAACTTTGGGAGTAGCAGGTAGTAGCAGCTAAATTTGGTATTAAATTAAAGATCTATATTTACTCTATGTGACTTATGTGTTACTGTGATCAATCTGTGTCAATACCAAAAGTTCTAGTCCATTAAACACAAAGAAATGACATACTTTTATAGGAGTTACTTGCAGTGCTAAATGTTATGTTTTTACAATTTTTAATCGAACTTGAACCTAATTTGAAAGTCAAATCAAGAAATTACTTACTCATGGTATCTATTTTCAAAAAAATCCCTCTAAAATCTGCAAAATCCTTTTCAGACGAAACGATAGGACTTGCGACTGAAAAGAAGGCTCTCGCAAATGTTTCTTGTAGCAAGAATAAACCCGATCTAAGCCGACAATTGTTGACGATTTCCATTCGCGTACTGACAAAAACTGTTTACCACATGGCTGGAGAACCTATTAGGACCATAAATTGAGGGTTGTTGTTTTATTTCGCGCCAATTCATTTTCTTACTTTCCGAGAGCCAGATTGGGAAAACTGCCCACTGTGCACCGCGGCATTTTTAAGTCCCGCCAAATTCTTGAAGTATGCCACCAAATTTTTAAAAATTATTATACTCTGAGAGAAAAAGCAAAGCACGAGACATGATTACTTGGCCATTTTAGAAATAAACTAAGCGCATTTATGGTACATTTAAATTATACTTTCGTGAATAGGTGGATATAAAAAATTTGATTGGACTTTTTATATATATCCATTTGTGATACGGAAACTTCTGTGTATGAACTACATTTGAATGGGGAGGAAAATAACTCTAATTTGACTCTGTAATAATCGAGTTATAATTTCAAAACATTGGGAAGAATCAATTATTTTACATTAGATTAAAATTAGAGGTGGTTATCTCGGAACAGCTAATAAAGCCGTAAAAATATCATTACACGTTTCTACATCTTATTTGCCTAAATACGGATTTTTAGCATTAACGAATATAAAAATATAAAAATGGAAAAAATATCAAGACTTTCCATTGTAGATGACAAATGAGAGTGGCATTGTTATTTGTACGAACCAATATAAACAAAATAGTCAAAAAAACATCCAGCTCAAATTTCGCATTAAATGTATTCTTATAATCAATTTGTATATATAATTAATTCATCAATAAATATTTTGTTATCTTTTCCATTATTTTTTTAACATTGAAATTTATTACCATAATTTATTTTACATAATGTATTACAGATGAGTAAAAATTATTTTATTTTGTTGTTAGTGTTAATTTTAATTATGAAATTAATAATTTTAAAATTATTAAAAGAGTACCGCCATTAAAAAAGATTGAGAATCATTGGCTTACAACAATTACAAACACCCATGTCCATGAGCATTCGGTGCAATGGCCTTCAGGATATCAGCTTCTGTCCGCTGATTAGTATTTATCGGGAGTGTCAACAGTTTATCCAGTTGAGTATACCACCACTGTTCAGAACGTCTAGACACATCATCATTTCGTTACTGCTGAAAAAATTCAATTCTCGAGATTTCAGGTTGAATGCACTTGGAGCAGTGTTTCTCAAACAGTGGGGCGCGCCCCCTGGGGCTGCGTGATAGGCCTAAGTGGGGGGTCCACGAGCATATTGAAAAGTTGAAAATAAAACATTTAAGAAGTTCATGACCGGGCGATTTCTTTCATGTTAAGACTAATTCCAAATTTGAAAATTCATATAAAATCATTATTGTAGCAAAATATGGCGCAACTTATAGTTCATAATCATTCCAAATTACACACGCTCCAAATTCAGATCACACCGCTATGATCACGAGCCTCAGAACGGGGAAAATGCAATCTCACATATCATACCGTGGGCTCTGAAGTGATCACATGTAAGTAATCATAGTCCTGAACAGATTAAAAAATTATTAATTTACTGAAAAAAGAGAAGTAAAATATATTCTTACACACATACTCTTTAGAATATACTCATAAATGTACCAGTACATCACAATATATTTGATAATTTATCAAAATTGTAGAGAGAGGGAGAGGTACCAGTACTTATAAATGTACCAGTACCATCACAATATATTTGATAATTTATCCATATTGTAGAGAGAGAGGGAAAGGTACCAGTACTTATAAATGTGCACCAGTACATCACAATATATTTGATAATTTATCCATATTGTAGACAGAGAGGGAGAGGTACCAGTACTTATAAATATACCAGTACATAACAATATATTTTATAATTTATCCATATTGTAGAGAGAGACGGAAAGGTACCGGTACTATCACAATATATTTCATAATTTATCAATATTGTAGAGAGAGAGGTACAATTACATCACAATATATTTGATAATTTATCAATATTGTAAAGAGAGAGACAGGGAGAGGTTGAGAAACAAAAGTTCAAAAATGACAATTTGTGGTGGTTCCAATCCAATGTTTACTATGGGGGATATTGACCCCGATGTTGACGAAAAAAAGCCACCATCTTTCCAACAAAACAAAAAGTCGACTGTCACTTGCGGATCATCTACAGTTACCCTTCGGGCATGCTTCCAACAAAGTTGTGCTCAGCAAAAATACAATTAAGATAAGAACAGGTTTAATAATTACTAGTGACTTCCATGGGTTTGTCATATACAAAAAAATGTAAGAAACTTAACACTTATCTTCATAATTTGTAAGATTTATAATGATGGCAGCTTTAACTTCAGAGTACTTTCTTATTACATTCAATACTTTATTATTGTATGGAGGGGGGCGCGAGGAAATTTATGATTGAAAATGGGGCCGTAAAAATTTAAAGTTTGAGTAGCACTGACTTAGCGGGTAATGATGAGATCCATTCGGTGCAATGGTCTCCGTGACTTCAACTTCCATTCACGGAGTCACCTACTGATAGTCAATGTATTAGGGGGATCGGAAAGTTATGTCGTTTTTTTACAGTATATTCAAATAAATAAATTTCTTACAAGTTTTTCCTTTTAGTCAATGATGTAATCACCCTCATTGGCAACAACCTTTTGCCATCTAGTGTGCAAATTTTCAATGCCGGCTGGATAAAAATCATTTGGTTTTTCAGTAAAATATCTGGAGATGGCATTTTTCATATCATACAAATTTTGAAATTTTTTGTTTGTCAAGAAGTGTTGCATTGAACGGAATATGTGGAAATCCGTTGACGTAATGTCAAACCAGTATGGTGGGTGAGGCAATACCTTCCACCCCAAACCATTAGTTTTTCCAGCGTTTTTCTTGCGCAGTGCGGTCTTGCATTATCGTGTTCCAAAGTATAACGCCTTTTCTATTGATAATTGCTGGATACTTTTCAATTAATGATTGATTTAGTCGATCTAATTTTTCACGATAAAGGTCTGCATTAACAGTTTCTACAGATTTAAGCACTTCAAAATGGATTGATTCCACGAATACCCCACCAAACACACAAAAGTGCCTTTTGAAATGTAAACCTATCTTAGAAGTCATTCGTGGCGGTTCTTTCGGATAGAGCCACTGTCTTTTACGTTTTGGATTATGATACAGGACCCATTTTTCATCTGCAGTGATCAAGCGATAAAAAAAAACGGTTCTGTATAGTACCGTTGAAGCAATAAGTTGCATGTCGTAGATCAGTTAGCTCTGTTTTCTTCAGACAAATTATGCGGAGCCCAAACACCTGCTCTGTTTGTTTTACCAATCTGTTGCAAATGTTCTTGGATGGTCGACCAAGGTTGGTTAAGAGCATTTGACAGTTCTTTGGTTGTCTGACACGGATTTGCTTCCACTTTCGCCCTTAATAATATCATTGTCTAAGGTTGTTGGTTTTCCTGATCCATGTGAGTCGGAAAGATCGAAATTACCGAATCTGAACTTAGAAAACAACCTTTGTATTTACGAACATCTAAGGCCCTTGGTTAAACATCGCAAATTTTTTTTTGGTAGGAACTGTTGCATTACTACCCTTGTGAAACTCCAAAAGCATGCAATGGCGGGTATGAATCTCTTCTGGTATTTGGCTAGCCATTTCACTCATAATGGGGGAAAAAATTAAGGTTTAGGTTTTCACAACTAAACAAGTCACTTTAAATTTGAAATGTCTCTGGCACGACTTTGAACTACGCACTGAAATCATAAATGGTAAAGCAGCATTGACATGCGCAAAAACGACATTACTTTTCGGTTTCCTAACAGTAGTGAGGGTTTACTGACAGCGATCTCTAAAGCAACACGAGGGATTCCGCGCTGAACCTCTTAAGTCTGAAACTCGGTCAAGTAACGAGGACCACACCTGAGCTGGCACAACCTCTTTAAACTACAACACTCCACCATTGGAAGTATTTAGAGTCGTGTGTATGAGTGTGTGTGAGAGAGAGAGAGAGAAAGAAAGATTTAATGGACATGACATAATTCCTCAATTTTTCAAATTTATGTCCGAAGTAATTTTTTGGCCGAGGTTGAAGTGTTTTTCTGTGTGTATTAGATGTAAAACATAAAAATTTCAATAACTATTTATGATCACTTTAGTCCATAAAATTTCTTACGTTTAGATTTATAACACTACGAAAAGCAGTGAGCTTTTTTACACAAACACCATAAAATAAAATATTACACTTGTTTTTTAACACACACACAAAAAAAACGCTTTTTTAAACACCCTTTTTCACTTGTAAAATATTAACCACTTATTCGTTAAGGATGATCTTTCTCCTATTGTTATTTTTTTTAAAACCAATTTAAAAACATTCAAATGACTTATTTGGAAACATTATTTGATAATAAATAAGATCTTAGACATACATAAGCCTTCTTTCTACTCCCCCCCTCCCACGAAAAAATCGTTAGCTCTGAACATTTTAATTTCCCGATGGAATTCCTTGCATGCTTGTCGCATAAGTGTTTTTCTGTGAGCCAGAATTTTTTCCCTTCTTTCGATAATTTTACCGTCCTTTTATTTTGTAATAGAAACACTCAAGTGATTTTTAAGTAAGTGAATTTTAAAAAAATGAAAAAAAAGTAATGTAATAAAAGGAAACCATAGCCATGGAGTAAAAAATAACTTCAAGTCACTTGTTAGATATTTTTTTAAATGAACACACACACACACACACATATATATATATATATATACATATATATATAGGCTTATTCTGTACAAACAAGAGATAACATCAAAACAATCACATTCGAAAAATACATAGACAGTAGGAAAATCACCCAATGAAGGACATAAGAGTAACCAAGATTAAAAATTATAAAATGGATGCTGCAGTGTTATAAACATTACTGACTTAGGACTGCTAATAAATAAAATAATTTGTATAAAAGTGGGATTGAACATGTTTTTTTGGCCGGCCAACCTTTCCCCTTTATATATAAGGTAATGTTCTCCACCACTGTAAAATATAAGCAATGTTTTACTTCTTTTACCTGCTTATAAAATATAGATAAGAATAATATGGAATACCAAGGTTTTGGCTCTGCTTGTAGCTGCTAATGCGAAGGAAAATCTGTTGTTGTTGCTCATGCTACCTGTCTGACGTTGTCAGATCGAGGCCTATGAAACTCATCGTGGCAAGAGGCTAGTTGTACGACTGTCGTTGTCCTTAGCCTTGAACACCATACAGGTGACAGTACGATTTAGCTCGGTGAAATTCCCGAAGGGACGATAGATCTTTACGATAGATGGCAACACCACCTATTTCCACCTCCAAAATTTAGGCAAGGAACTGGAGAGAAGGGGAAATATTCTCCAGTCCCCTGCACTCGTGGTTTCAGCTGCAACTGCCCACAAGACTTTTGGACCCTCTGATTTAACGAACACGTACTCTGTGTGTACTCGCAGGGTATTTGGTGGTATCGGGCATCGAACCCAGGCCTTCCGGTCTGGAGACCGATGTTCTAACCACTAGGCTACCCACGGCTCCAGGAAAACATAGAACTGCTAAAGGAAGACTCACAAGATGCATAGCAGTGAGAAATGACCATTTTTGTTACCGTGTAACTCGCTGCGAAATGCAGTATATTTTGCCATTTTCAAAAAATTTTACAGTGCAATTTACACACATTTTTTATTATTAATGCAGATGTCACTTGAAAACTTAATAAATAACACTGAATATTGTAAATTTGAAGCTTTGTATTTTGTAACACTGTGGTCGTTTATTAGCTGACCATGTTCAGTAGTTCTCTTTCAAGGCTCATTTTTTATAATGGTATTTTGGATATTTTGAAATACTAGGTATTCCATAATATCAGACAGATTTTGATTCATAATTCAGACTTTTAAAAAAGCACTTGGTAGGTCAGCATTTTCGAACCGTTGCTGAAGTTCAGTAAGCGTTGTATTGACATGATTCCACAAACCTGACGCTAATTTCTATGGTTTGCTGTACCGATGGAACAATGCCTCGATAAGTATGGTGAATATGTAAAGTAATATCTATCTGCGCCTTCTTGCATTATATATATTTTTCATTTCTTGAATAAATTACTTATAATGGGCATGTTACCTTTTTTTAAAACCCCTACGTCAGTGTTTCTCAAACTGTGGAAAGCGCCCTCTAGGGGGAGTGATAACCCTGCAAACATATTGAAAGTCTAAAACTAAAGATTATTTTAAAAGGAAATTGTTCGATTTACTGAAAATAGACAAACAAAATACATCCTGGCATGATAAAGAATAAAATATACATTTACACCTATGTAATTCACTTATAAATATATTAATCCTGTGTACAACGTATTTTATTATTAATTTAACAATACTAAGTTGCGAGTAAGTTTAATAATTATCCTCATGGACTTGTCACATGTAAAACTATATGTAAAAATTAACATTTATCTTGATCATTTGTACGGATTACAATTAATCCTTTAATTCCGATTGGAATTTACGCGATTCTGCTTCCAAGTGCTACCGTTTATCATGTAGATGAGTGAATGTGGTGTAATGGTGGGGGTTAGAAAAGGAATAAATAATCAAATCCTCTGAAATAAGTAAATCCTTCTTAAAGACTGTCATTGTTATTTTATTGCATTCCAAAGCCTTCGAAAAAATTTCATCAATATCAGTTCACAAAAAAAAAAAAATCGTGCATTGGAAAGACGTATTTATACGTCATGGGTAATTAACGCACTACCTGAGAGAGACGTTTATTTACACCATCAGCACATAGGAGGTTAAACTCGTGTTGTAGATTTAGAGTCAAAGTGCAGTATTATTGAATTTAATACATTGTTATTGTATGGGGGAGGGGTGCACGATGAAAATTATGATTGAATATCGGGTAGCTAATATTGAAAGTTTGAGAAGCACTCTCCTACATATAGTTATATATTTATAAGACATTAAAAAAGCCACGTATCAAGCTCGTACAAAGCATTTAGGGAAAGTTGCCTTGTAGATCTAGTCTTTTGTATTTAAAAATAAAACTTATAATTCAGACAGAGTGAAAATCTAAATTAATTGATATCGTTCCAATATTATTTAAAATTAAGCCTCAAAAATGAAGAGCATTTTAACTAATCTTTAACCTTGTAACGAAGTTATATTCAAAGTTAAGCAACTGTCACCACTAGTTAAACTTAAGATACGAATTATAAGCTATGTATATTATTCAACGTTCTTAGTCTAGACATTGCATCGGTGTAGAAACTATATCATAGTGAAATATTATGCTGTTGAGAAAATAAGTTTGCAAATCATGAATGCCAAACAAGTACATGTTACATGCTTTAGAAGTTGAAATTTTGACAACATATACAGCAATAAAATTAATTCGAGTTTTTAAAAGTTTTGTGTTTAGTTGTCTGGAGTCTTTGTTTGTCTCAGTTCTTTTAAACTAGCTATTACGTAACTCCTTAATTGCCTTATTCGCGTTTTTTGCCAATTTAAGAAGTCAAGAAGACTAACGAAAAGCTATCAAATGGAATCTATCTGTATACGAAAAAAATGTTTTTTGTGATGTAATAAATTTATTACGTATTAACGCAAAAATATATATCAACGTTCAAGATAACTTACTTAGCTGGCAACCCTAATTTAGCACGTGTCGTACGCGCTGAAATGGTAACCATCAGCTTGGCTTCATAAGTACCACCAATATAGTTGCGATAGTACATTATTGCTAACTCTCGCAGAAATATTTTATAATGATTGTCTGGACTGGAATCGTTGCGTAAAAAGAAAGCCGTTGTCTCATACGAAGACTTGCTAACAATCAATGCAACTAAATACTCAAATTTCCAGAAGTTGTAAGAGCTGAAGGTTTAACAAAATCTGAGGATTTTTTCAGTGATGTGTGTGTGTTGTACAATGCAACTTCAGTGATAAATTTAACTCAAAAGAAGCGCCAAAAATGAATTTTGTGAAAAAAAAATAACAAATTTACAGAACTGCATAATACATGTTAAATAGAATATGAGTAATGAGTATGAATAGTTGTATAATTTGTGCATTGGGGTGGGTCCGTTGTTAGCAGTGCCGCCTTTCCGCTTACGCACATGCCTAGAATTAGAGGGTGAAAAAACAGAAAAAATTAAAAATACAGCGAACGTACCACCGACCATGAAAGAAGCATTTCTGCTTTTAAGAGAGTAAACACTGAAATGAGATATACTATGGGAAAAGGAAAGCTTAACATTTTGAAGTTGCAATGCACTCAAAATGATATACAATGAAAATTGATTACAAAGATGCCATTAATGATTTTGCAATAATTTAAGCTCGGAGAAAATCTTTGTTTTACAAGTATAATGACTCAACAAAGAATAAGGATGTCTTAAAGTTAAAAATAGTTAAGTGGTAAGTAATGAAAAGGGATGATAATTAACAAGTTGGAAACACACGGTTCACACAATAATGTTAACTCTATACGGTAATTGCAAATGATTTCATTTTTCACCAAAGTGAAAGTGGGTGGTCCGAGACGGTAAGAAATGAACAATAGTTGCCACTATCCTTTTCTTACGGCTGCCAGTCCGGGACACAGTGGATTCATAGGTGTTGGATAAGGGGAAGATTTTCCAAAGAGCCGAAGCAAAGGAAAGGAAAAGAGTAAGAGAATTAAAGTAAAATCCCTCCCAAACCAAAGCTGACTGTGTAAAAATTGAAGGAGTGGGATGCTCTGGAAATAGTGAGAGGAAGGCGTAACAATTTGAAGTGCCTAGGGTGCCGGGGAGGTTAAAACGACAGGGGGTCCCCCTTGTGTAAATAATTTATATAAAGCCATATAAGAAAATAGTGTCAATGATGATTAAGCAGGAGTCGGCTGGGTGGCTTGTTTGGTTTGTAGCTGGCCTTCTGTGCCCAAGGTTGTGGGTTCGACCCCAGCCCAAGTCAATGGATTTTCACTATGCAGAAAATTGACAGCGGTCATGTCGTATGATTATACGGCATGTAAAAGATCCCTAGGTGGTGATCTAGGCAAAATTAAATCCTAGTACAGGTTCGCATCGTCAGAGCTCAGGTGCCTCCCTCTAGGGAGAAAACTGGGGGTCAAAATTACCTGCGGCGATTGGTATTCTCCAATATGGCGCCGCACTAAAAGGAGATGCCTGCTTTCGGTGAATGTACTAGGTAGATTGATGAACTCTATTAATCACTGTTCATAATCTGCCATTAGAAATAAAAAAAATGATGATTAAGCAAAAACATTTGTATATTTCATTTCTTATTAACGTTGCACTATGAAAGTGCAGAGCAGCTATTGGCGAAAGGCCTCTTTAATTTGAAATGTGAACAAATGTAAAAAACACTACTTGAACTATCCCCCTATTATTTAAATTTCCACATTAAGGCCTAGTGGAAAGAGTTTTATTAACATCGTACTATAAAACACTAGAGCTGATCACATAATTTTGAGCCTCGGTTAAGTTACAAGGACGATACCCGTGCGCGAGTTGACACCCCTTATACTTAAAACCATACCCCACCAATAGGAAGACATTAAGCATTGACAAATTTAACATACATCGGAGCTTCTACACGGCAGGTCTTCAGTGGCACTAGGACTCAAACCCACAACACTCTGCACGATTTCGTGACCATAACTACTATGGTACTGCGACTACTCCACACTATGCTAAAGTGATGACTTGAAATATCGATATGTCGTAGGAAAATGATGAAATTGGGGCTTACATCAAATCCCTAAAGGAGATAATCAATTCACGCAAGATGTTAAAATAACGTCTCTTTGAGATCATTCCACTGATGCAAGTAAGTGATCTGATCAAATCTCCGAACCGTTTTAGTGAAATGATGAAATGAACAAATTAGCATTTGTAGAGCTGTTTTCGCTTTTTACCACTCCTTTTTACCTACCCCCTTCTCTCCTCGTAAGTGCAAGGCAGCACCGGGCTTCTGACGTGACGCACCAAAACGAAGTGACAGAAATATCATTTTTTAGTTTTATTCAGTTATATTCTTTGTATTATAATCTTTCGATTGATGTATCACTTTTGTATGCTTGGGAATTAGAAACTGGATTGAAAAATGTAAACAAACAAAATGGGGAATTCGGCCATGCCCTAATTATAGATAAAAAAAGCTTTTTTATAGTAAAAAAAGTATTTTAAAAAGGGAAATAATAAACAAAAAAGGTGATACAAATAAAGCAGGATATTTATGAAGCACTACATTAATTTAATTATAATTTTTAAAAAAAAGTTTTCAAATTCTGCTACAAATATCCTTTTAAAAAAATACCAGCTTTATTATCTAATTATTTTGTTAATTAATTTCAGATAAATAATTTGTAATTCAATAACTATTGTTGCATTAATTACTGTACTTTTAATAATGCACCCTTATTTGCACGCGCTAAGTAAACACTTTTAAACTCCTTTCAATTCTAAAATGCATGCTTGTTTTTATTTGGAATGTGTGTAATTTTTTTTTCTCGTTTCATTTATTTTATTTTACGAATATTTTCACAAAACAGGCGGATGTAGTAAATATAAGAAGTCGTCACTTTCAAAATAGGGTTTATTATTTATTAAAGTTACGTGATTCGTTCCCCAGTGACACCTTTTTTCAAATATGTACACGTATGTGGTGTTGGAGGGAGGGGGGGACATAAATAAGCAAATTTGTGTGTGAAAGAAGCAAATCTTTTGTAAATATTGTTAAGGTCCTTATATTGCATTTTGAAACCTTCGGAATAGTTTTACTGATAGAGACGCATGGGGCAGTTAACGCATCAGTTGAGGAAGACGTACGGATACACCGGCCGCAGTTAAAGTGCTAAGGGTGGATAATAAACATTTAACTTATAAAATCTTTGCATTACAAATAAAAGTTACGAGTGAGTGAATATTAACGTCGCACTGTTCAGCTACACGAAGGCTTTGGGCGATGGACACCTTATAATTTTGAATCATGGTCAAGTGACGAGGCCAACATCTGAGCTGACACCCCTCTCCTAACTACCACACCATACCAACAGGAGGACATTTGAGCTCTCAACAGATTTAACGTGCATCGCTCCCCTACACGGCAGGTCCTTAGTAGACTGGGCTCGAACTCATGACACGCCAGCCACTATCCGATACCTTGACCACTAGGCTACCACGGCCACGAGACGCACTAGGCAGTTATATATATACGCACGGGGCAGTTAACATACAAGTTGAGGAAGACGTACAGATGCGCCGGTCGCAGTTAAAGGGTTAAAGGTGTGCATAATAAACATTTACCTCATAAACTGTTTGCATTACAAATATACTTTACGAATTACAGTATATTTAAATGCAAAATCAAATGCAAGTGACTTTTTTTAATCTGTATGAAATTTTCCCGTTCAAATTCATATTTATGTACCTACAAACGGTTTTCCCAAGAAAAACTTCTGTTTGCAATGTACCATTTAATTTCTTTTCAAACTCGTTCTATTTCAAACATAATCTCCTTCATTCCAAACAACATGCTATGCATCAATTGAAGGAAAGAATAAAAATGTTCCAAAAATGCCTATTGCGTTCAAAAGTAAAAAGCCTTACACATTCCATTCTCTTCAAAAGCTGACGTCAAAAAACGAGGAACAATAAAAGTTTAAAAATAAAAAAAAAAAAAGAACATTTCATAAATTTCATCTTCTACAATGGAATTTGTTTTTTTCCGGAATTCTGAGGCATATGCAGAAAGCAGCTCGGTTTAAAATAAGTTTTGTTTAGGAAGAGAAGTAAAAATACTTTTCGGTGGAATGCTTTTGAAGAGAATGGAGGAAAGAATTTACTCCCCCCACCCTTACATTCTGTTCTCTTAAACTTTAGACCGTTCTAATTGAACCAACAACCTCTCAGCGTTTAACAAGCTTTGGCGAAAGAATGTAAAGTACTAATAAATACGTTTGCACGTAAGAATAATTACAATTTTAATGGAACGTTGCTGCAGCATTCCGGTGACTGCAAAGGGCTAAATGGGCTATTATCAAAAAAAGAGCAATGTTTAATAATGATTTTTTTCCCCTTTTCGCATTTTAAATGAAAACTTTATAGTTGTTTAAAATCGTATCTTGAATGGTTATTTAATGTACGGCTTAGGTTAAAGGGTTAAAGTTGGAAATTGTTTAAAATATTTTTTTTTGAAATGCATCTTAATTGGTTCTGAATAGCCTATTTAACGACACATATATTTTCATACTGTTACGAATTTTTGTGTTAAGAATATTAAAATAATGTAAAAAATTTTTATAACGGGATGTTTAAGACGTTTATATTTCTATAGTTCATTTGTTTTATTTAAAAATTAAAATTTCGCAAGCAACGCAGCCCCTTTTTTATGATGGTGATTCAAGGGAAAAAAGAGCGAAATCGTTGATAGAGCCAAGTTGACATGATTTTGGCAACCACATTGGCAATTTGGAAAACCATTTGGGTGACCTATGGGGATTTTTCCCAAATTTACAGGAGAAATTTACTAATCCCAGATCTATGACAAGCGGATTTTTCTAAAAAAGACCAAAGGTGTAAAAGGAAGGGTCACAAAACTGGTTTGTCTTTTTTTGACCGCTGAAGTTAGTATTGATTTGACCGTTAAGAGTCAACCACAATTAGTTCGGCTGTTGAATGGGATGAGCGAGTGTTTGGATTAATATTTAAATTCTTTTTTTATACACGGGGTGAAAAACTTAAGCAACAATGTAAAATTTAGCAGATACCCATAAAATTTCAAAAAAGGGGGTCTGGAATCAGTGGGGGAACCGAAAGGGTTTATAAACGTCATCTTTTTGCAAAATAGGAACAAAACGTCAGAAGCGATGTGGCGTACGCAAAACGCGTGATGTGGCCCCCTGCTCAACAGGAGAATGAAATGAAGGACGGACGCAATCACCATATTTCTGCAAGTGCCGTGAGTCAAGTTCGGAAATAGGGCGAAGATATCATCTGGATGACTTCACACGTGGAAGAATGATCGGGTGGAGGAAGGGCGTACTGTCACCAGTGTAGCTGCAGAGTTCGGAATCAAAAAAGTGCGTTTCGCGCGTTTGGGAAAGCGTTCCAAACCCAGGTCATTTTGGGTAAAAAGGTTGGTGTGGGCCCCCGGGACGACAACGCGGGGGATGACCGATATATCATCCTGCAGGCAAAAAAAGTTCGACAGCAGTCACAAGCCCATTTCTCAAAAACCCTTTGACAGCAACAGGTCGACAAGTGTGCGGTTTACTGTGCCCAGACGCCTTCAAAAAGGGGGTGTTCACCCGCCGTCCTGAACGCTGCCTCCCGTTGAAAGATGGCCATCGAACCCCCATTTACAGTGAAACAGGAGCACAAAACTGGACCTGATCAATGGAGTCGTGCTTTACGGATGAGAGTCGGTTCAGTACCAGAAGCGATTCTCAACGCGTTTTGATTTGGAGAGAGATCGGGACCCGGTTTTACCCCAGTAACATAAAGGAAAGCATCGTTACGGTGGTCCGGGAGTTCTTGTCGTTGGCATTATGCTGAACGGCGGAACTGAGTTTCCCCTTTTTCGACAGAGGGTCTGTAACCGGGGATCCTATTGTGAGGAGGTATTTCTTCCCCATCTGCATCTTTTCCGGGGTGCCAGGCCCAGACTTCATCTTTATGGATGACAATGCACTGCCAATCGCCCTCTTGCTTTGAGGAGCTGCTGGAAAGTGAAGATACCTAAAGGATTGGCCAGCGTGCTCCCCAGATTTAAATCCATCGAACATGTGTGGGTTTTTGGGGAAACGTTTCCCCACACGCTCACATCCCCGGGTACAACCAACTCAAAAGATGTTGATTGGGGAATGGGCACCCTACCTCAAGAAATGTTTGCACCAGCTGGTTCTGAGTAGGGGGAGAGGGTGCAAAGCAACCATTGTAGTAAGGGGGGGCATATACCATATTGGGGAAACCGTTTTTTTCTTCCTGTTGGATGACAATCATGAGTCACGATACTATGCGTTCAATAAAGTTTTTTTTTTGTTTGATTCCATACCGTATGGTTGTATTCCTTTTTTCAGCGCCGATGCTTTCGTCACCCTTTTTACGTATATAATACTCTCCCTCATTTCAAATTTCATGTCTCTCGATGTTTTTTCGTGAAGTTATGGCAAAAACCCACCGTTGCTTAAGTTTTGCACACCAGTGTAGATAGTTGTACCTGAACACCGTAGAAGGGGGAAAGGCCTTTCCCCAATTTATTCTGCAAAATTTAAAGTAGTATCCTGTATTTCAGGAATTTTTCCCTTTTTGGACTGTTTTGGGGATAAAATCCTTAACCGATCATGCATAATAAAAAAAAACAACATTAAATTATCTCGCGTAAGTGAGTCTTTGATCACGAATTGTACTAATATTGTTTCTTTGGAGTCTCGTTTCCATGTCCCGTCTAAGAGTATGATGTATGGCTCAAAATTATTAAATGAGGGCTAAATTTGCATAAACAATGCCCATCATTTGAGAAACAAAATTATGAAGTTAACCCAATGCTCTCTTTTCTTCAAATGTGTTAACCCTTTTTATTTATTTGTTTGTGATACAACAACCTGTTTTTAACACGTTTTTTATAAGTTTCATTTTAAGGAATCTTTGGACTAAATTTTTCCCACTTTAAAAGGTCAGTTAATTCGAAATTTTGCACTTTTTTTGGGGGCCAATCCCAATCAAAAATTTCAAAATTTTGTTCCATTGCCCCGATCAGGATCGTCAAGAATAACCATTTTGGGACTTTGATTTGGCGAAATTGATAAACCTTTTTCCCAAATTTGGTGAATAATTCCATATTCCATTTCCAAATTTGGGACAAAAAACCCCTTACCCTTAAAAAAAGTGCAGCCATAAAAGGAAAACGCTTGTTATTAATACAAAAAAAACAAACAAGAAAGTGTTCTTTAGAAAGGAAAAAAAGGACTCGTGCATGTGAATAAAAATAATTTATGTTCTAACTGCGAATTTTTTTTTATATTTATAAAGTATGTTTAGAAGTAATGATACGAATTAACATTATAGCAATACTTTAAAAGGTGATATATAATACAAATATATTTAATATTTCTTCTAACACACTTTTTTTTAGTTAGAAATGCACATCTAATAGTGACGTAATCGTTAAAATATAACGAAAAGACTCATCCGAGGCCCCCTAAACGGGGAGAATAAATACCTTTCACACACACCCCACAACACAACAACAAAACACACACACACACACACAGACCCCTTAATTAATATCCATTAAAGAGCAAGACAATTCCAGCAGCCACATAATTTGACTCCAAATATCAAACTCAAGGATGAACAACAAAGAAAAAGATAGTTTTTAAAATCAAAAAAACAGGCTTTTATTGTAGATCGAACTAAAAATAAAAATAAATTATAGTTTTTTTTTAAAAGGGGGCGTTTTATAGTGAACCGAACTAAAAGGAAAAATAATTCTTAATATAAGAATAAAATTATTAACGAAATATTTAATGTCATTGTGGGAAAAGGTTGAGTGCTTTGTACTACATTTTACACTCACTCAGTATTTTGAATAGAACTATAAGAAATTATAAAATTTAAAATATAGAGCACCCCCCCCCCTTTTTTCCCAATGACATTTTTTCTCGTTCTTTTTTTCTTATATTAAAAAATTTTTTTTCATTTCTTTGTTCGATTCATATAAAACGTTTTAGTCTTTTTAAAAGACATTTGAAATCTGAAAACACATTTCATAACTAAAAAATGATGCATTATTTATTTGAAACAAATGTCTACATCGTGTAAAAAAAGGGGAATGGCCGGGTCATGCGTTGTCCTCGTTATTTGGCTGTGATTCGAAACTTCAAAATTCCTTGCCAATCGCCTTTTATTTTATACTTTAGAGTGTGTCATTAATAAGCAATCAATCGATCATTCAAACTCTGCTAAGTTTTTAAGTCACTGATGTTTTAAATAATTTATTACTAGCAGAAATCTCTCTCTCAGAACATAACGTTATCAAATTATATATATACGCGTTAAATTTACTTAACATGTTCACCTTTTCTGGTTGTGCCGACTGGGAGGCGTGTTGGTGTGTCGCTACGCCTAAGATTGCGGGTTTGACTCCTACACAAGTCAGTGGACTTTCCTGATGCAGAAAATCGACAGCATCCATGTCGTATAATTATGCAGAATGCAAAATATTCCTTTAGTGCCTGTTTGGCTTAAGTGTTCCCGGGAAAATTAAATTCCTAGGACAAGTTCACATCGTCAGAGCTCAGGTGCATCCCTTTTGGGAGGAAACTAGATATCAAAATAACTTGCGGCAATTGGTATCGCCTGTATGGTACCGCACTAAAAAGTGAAACTAGCTCATGGGATGTGTACTAGGTCTATAATGGTGAAAATACCAATCTGCAGCCCCCTTAAAAAAATTTTTTTCGTTGTAATTCTGATTTAAATATTGATGCTTTAAAAAATCCCGGTTCCGTCTATATTTATAAAATGATAAGCATTTTATGTCTTATGTTGTATTCTAAATCAAAAGAATTCTAATCTCTGGAATTCAACATTTACACCTTGTTGTAATCTAGAGGTTGCAGGTGAGGAGAAGTTTCGGATAAGAACCAGACATGATTTTAAAAATAGATATTTTTATTTTAGATGTGTGTAACACTTTATAAACAATTTACAATTTATTCTTTAACTTTGCGAGCAACCTGAAATTGAAATTCTTAATCTAACTTATGAGATTATTCAAAAAGACTTATCTATCCTCGTAGTTCCTTGGACAACTCCTCTTCGAACAACGACAGCTTGGCACAGATTCACTTCTTTTTCCTTCTATTACTCCGGGCGGGTGCTAAAATGGATATTAAGTTCAAACCGCACGACTTCCTAGTCAAATCACTTTCTACTATGCCGAGATTTCACGATGTCAGGGTTTAAATATCACTTGCATTAACATAAAATCAAGTTATCTCTGCGGATACTAGTTTTTAAACTAAAATAACAGTAAACGGATAGTTTCCCCAAGAAGAATAGTTAAAGTTCCGTGGATAGAACCAGTCACCATTTCCATTGTCAAAATGATAACTATAGGAATAATTTACAGGGTTGATTAAAGAATTTAGAAGCATCACGGTGGCTGTTGGCAATTATTTTCTAATATTTATCGAAATTGTGTGTGTTGTATTTACTCAAAATATTCAGTTTAAGTGACAATAACGCGAGTGACTCTGTGAATTCCACACTCTACCTATATAGTTATAGCAAGAGTGCATTCGATCATTAACATTGTACTACAAATAAAAACGAAGATTGATTGGCAGCTGTCGGAATTTAGAATCACAATAAAGTGACAGCATGGTACCTGACCTGGCACTCAATTGAACACGTTGAACGCATCACGTCAACTTGAGAAAGACACATTTAAGGTACATCAACTCCTCTATTTAAATTTTGAAGTTTTTCTCTTATATCTCGATAAGTCTGCTTCTGGATAACCAAAAATCAACTGCATGCGGAGCCTTTTTTTAAGGTAAGTTTTAAACAATTTTTTACAAGTAACCTATTTTTCTATATATAAAAACATTTTTAAATCAAAAATTTATATATTAGTTCCGACAACTCCAAAAGCCTTCAAACTAGAGTTTCTAAGTTTTTCCAATACAAGATCCTTTTAAAAAGAATAATTTTCGTCATAGACCAACCTTCCCCATCATTTTTATTTCTTTATATACGATATATAGTATGTAATATGATAAAACTAATATTTGCTCACGCAAAAATTGGATTAGAATTTTACTAATAACAAACAGAAAACCATAAGAAAGGAGTTCATTAAATTTTAAGTAATATATATTTAAAATATAATCTTTCACTATAAAGGCATGAATTTCATCCCTCCCCACAAAAATTGCATATTATCTATGCAATAATAAATTCGAAATCTAATAATTTAATCCTTAAAAATAAAATAAAGTTTTAAAAAAAAAAATTATCATCGATCCCAATCAACCCTTGGAATAATATATACTCCAAATTTCCATAGGTTCTTTACGAATCCCGTTGGGAATACGCGGGTTTGAATTTAAAAAATGGAAATATCCAAACAATCCATTCAGCGTGTGGAGTTTCATCGAACAAAGGTCGCTTTAATATCTAAATTCCTGCGTTTAATCAAAGCATTTTGCAACGTTAAAGAGTATAAGGATTTATAACTATTTCATTTACTATATATGCAGCCATCCCATGGAAACTATTCGGTATTTTGTAATCTACCAATTTACGCTCAGCTCCAAAACTCGAATTGGAAATTGAAATGTCCGAAAACTAGTAGGGGGATGGGGGAGGTACCAGTTTTGAAATGTTTCCAGACTCTGTAACTAGTTGCCTTAATGTCGTTCAATTTGTGCTAACCTTTTCAGAAACTATTGACTGACTTTGTAGGTTCCGATTTCCCGGGTGAATAGACATTGACCGCTAAAGCACAACTTAATCGTGAAACATTTCAATACCTTAGTTTTGGTTACAGAAAGGGTTGATGTAGAACACAATCGCGACATTAAATGCTAAATAATGGTGAGTAGGAACTGTTTGTGTGGATTCCGACGTATATCCGCGTGATTTTGAATTGTTTAATAATCACAGAAACTAAATGCTGTACGGAAGGATATTACAGTAAAATGTCTCGATTTCCCGTACAATGTTCGTTGCAGATTTGAGACAAGAACTCGGGTTGATTCCTATAAATAAACCGCTAATATGTAGCTCTGTAGCAGAAAGCTATACATATAATATACTAAAAGTACTACAAAAAAATCAAAAGAGAAGCTTAACGGGAGCTTGACTAATATGGTTCCTTGATGGTAAGGTATGGTTTGAGAGAAAAGAGTATAAGTGATATCGATCTTTGAAAAAGCATTCGACTTTCATTGAATAACCTTTTTCTTTTTTATATTTTCCATCTGGTAAGAGTGGCCGTGGTAGCCTAGTGGTCAAGGTATCGGATCGTGGCTGGCTTGTCATGAGTTCGAGCCTAGTACCACTAAAGACCCGCCGTGTAGGGGAGAGAGGCACGTTAAATCTATCGAAAGCTGAAACATCCTCCCGTTAGTGGTGTAGTTAGGAGAAGGGGGTGCAAGCTCAGGATGTCGTCCTCGTCACTTGACCATGGTTAAAAATTAAGAGGTCCGTCGCCTAAAGCCATCGTGTAGCTGAATAGTGCGACGTTAATATTCACTCATTCACTCCATCTGGGAAGTACACATTTTTGTGCAGAAGGTCTTTCGCACTTTGTGAAACGATATTTTAATTTATTTTCTCGACTGCATTTTGAGACAAAAATTATTAGCAACCTCGGAATCATCGTATGCTAATGTGTTCTTTAATTGCAATGTAAAATAAAAGATAAAGTTTGAAAATGGCTTCTAAAATTGTTAGCCGGCTCGAAGGTTAGGTAAATGCGCTTTCCGAGGAGAAATATTACTATCAACCAATTATAAAGTGATGTAAAAGACTCCGTTCACAAAATCGACACTCTTTGCTAATAAAAGACCTATCTCTTATCTAAAAAACTCCATGACTCAGAGAAAGACCTGCGACGATATTTAATAATCCCACAGGGTGGAAACAAACAAAAAGTATCTTTTTTCTCCTCACGTCACAACAAAAGACCTCTCACCCTTTTTCAACGGAAAGAAAACACCATTATATCAAGGAACTAGGCCACAAGATTTGCCAAAGTTGTTTCTTTTCCCACCATTCACCAAACTGGGTTTCTTTTGACGACAGCAAAAAGGTGATTTCTACTTGCTACATTCTTACATAAGAATTGTGTCTAGCAAACAACAAATAACATTCAGAAGTATGCAAGTAAACAAAAAATTTGTTGTGGTAAACAACATATCACCTGGGCTTCATTAAAAGGCAAACAAAAAGCCATTATCTCAGGATAAAAATGCTCCCCCTTTATCTGGATAAAAGAGCTCGAGTTTAATTTTAAATTTAT
Source organism: Trichonephila inaurata madagascariensis (assembly GCA_019973955.1). NCBI lineage: Eukaryota > Metazoa > Arthropoda > Arachnida > Araneae > Nephilidae > Trichonephila > Trichonephila inaurata. The sequence continues at coordinate 82,932 of BMAV01002441.1, read as the reverse complement.
TTTTCCTGTACATTTTACAAGTGATAGGCTTAACTTAATTAACAGGTAATATAAAAAAAAATTGAGTCAACTCCTACTTAGGTCAACAAAGAAAAATTTTATTTTAGTTACTTTTTATTAAATAATTACAATTAATATAAATATGCATATACATATGATAGAATCACAATATTAAGAGACAAAATAGAAAGCGATTTTCCTTGCAATTTTCCATTTTCCTTTCTATATAGGGTGTTGGGATATTTTTTTTTTTTACTATTTATTCATTCAAATTTAGTTATTCTAATAAGATAGTATAGTAAAAAAGAAACCATATCCTTCTCTCAGAAATTAAGCCATCCCAGGCTGGTTTTGAACTCGCGAAATTTGGACTAGATGTCCAACGTGCTATCCATTACGCTGCAAGGACACAACAAATGATTTTCCATTCTCTATATGCTGTTGCACTGTTATTTTTGTTTTATTAGTACTATTATATTACTATTATTATGTTATTATTTCTATTTATTCATTTTTAATTAATTTAATGAGTAAATGTTTGAAAAAACTACATTAACATTAAGTGTCATCCACTACAGGTTTAAAAAATGTACTTGAACCTGAATGGATGAATAGAAAGTATTTTATTAACGATTGAAAATTTGCACACGAGATATATAGAAAGAGTATATATATTGTTACGAATTTGGTGCAAAATAGTGTAAATAATTTGTATTTGGATGTGTAATGCCTTTATCTTACTCTAAAAAGGATTTAATTTACGTTAAAATTGTAATATTCACAAGTAATGCCGTCCCCCTACGTTATAATGGTGATTCAATAGAAACTTGCCGAAGTCTTGCTGATAAAGTCAAGTTGGTGACTTTGGCGATCATTTTGGTGACCATTTATGGCGAGTTTGGAATCCTCTAGATTCTTCAAGAAATTAGTACAGAAATCCACTAATTTCAAGATCTATGACACAAGCGGCTTTCCTCGAATTATCCGCGAGGGATATAAATAGAGAAGACGCTCGTCGAAAGTCAGTCAGTCTGGTTTTGACTAGCGATCAGTTAGTATTGCTTTGATTGTTGAAGTGATTATTTCGCTTTTGAACGAGCGATTGCTTGCGAATAATCTTTTATATACGTGTATTTTGGACACCGACAATTGTGTCTGAGTGCTATTCAAGATGTGAAGTCCTTCTGAGATTTATTCTGGGAATATTGCTGCTGAATCCTGTAATTCAAAGGTTGGATTTTCGACAATTAATTCTGACCGCTCTTAAAGAACTGTCTTGTTGTTTGCGACTGATTTGAATAAAATCCTCGATCCCCTGATCAACGTAACAATATATAGAGAGGGTATATGTATATGGAGAGAGTATATATATAGAGAGAGAGATAATATATATATATATATCTCAACGTATATATATATAGCGTTTCTCAAACTTTGGGCCAGCCCCTTGGGAGGCATGATTACTCTATCAGGGATCGCGAGCATTTTGAAAAGTCGAAAACAAAAGATTTAAAAAATTATAAATTTACTGAAGGCGAACAAACAAAATATTTTCTGATATAATAAAATATAAAATACACATTTACACTAATATAATACACTTATAAATGTATCAGTACTTTGCAATGCATTTCATTAATTTAACAATATTAAGTTAAGAACAAATGTGATAATTATCAGTGACCCCATGGGCTTGTATTAACACTTACCTTGATAATTTGTATAACTTATAATTAATCTTTAACTGCTGATTTAAAGTTACGTGATTCGCTCTCCAATGGCACCCCTTTCCACGTAGGCCCGCGTATTTGATGTTTTCATTTGGGGAGAAAAGGAATAAATAAGCAGATCCTTTGCAAACACTGCCAAGGTCCTTGTATTGCATTCCAAAGCCGTCGGAATTTTTTGAATAGAAGTGCACAGAAAAGATCATACTTCGGAAAGACGTATATATACGTCCAGAAAATTAATGTTTCGTATGGAGCGAGACAAGTTTATATACGTTGGTAGCATATAAGAGGGTAAAGTAGTGCTAGAAGCTCTTTAGTGTCAAAGTACTATTATTGAATCTAATACATTGTTATTGTATGAAGGGGGGGCGCGATGAAATGATGATTGTGAATATTGGGTCGCGAATATTGAATGTTTGAGAAGTGCCGATATATAGGGAGAGAGTGAACTGATTGTAGAAATTGAAAAATCATCTATCATGTGTTACAGGAGTTAGAAAATATTTTACGAGTGGGTGAGTGCAAGTTTTATTAACGTCATACAGTAAAGCTGCAGAAGGGCTTCTTCATTTTGAACCTCGATCAAATAATGAAGTCTATACTGAGCTGGCATCTCTCACCTAACTATCGCACCAACAACTTCGTTTCTCGCCAGATTTAATGTGCATCGGCCCCCTTCAAACGCTGTGTACCCAGCTGCACCAGGACTGCAACCAGAGACACTCCGGCATGCCAGGAGTGAGAGCCACCACATCGTCTACTACTAAGGTTACCGCTGAGGGCTTTGGCGATGAACCTCGTCATTTTAAGCTATGGTCAAGTGGCAAGGATGACATCTGAGCCGACACCCCTTCTCATAACTTCCACATCACTCAAATGGTAGGACGTTTGAGCCTCGACATATTTAATGTGCAATGGCTCGTTCTGCACGGCGGGTCTTCAGCGGTACTAGGCCTGAACTCACGGCCACAAGTCCGTTAACTTGACCACTAGGCTACCGCATCCACGCCAATGTGGGAAACCTACTGAATAATTTTGAAAAACATCATCCCTCTAAACGATTTGGTATCTTGAAAGTATACGGGGAATACCTGTCGAATAAGTGCGATGGGGAAGATCCCACCTCTCAATCGTGATAAGGAGACCGAATTCGCGATCAGAATTACTCAACTATTGGGAGCATAAACACTGTGTGCTGACTTAATACAATAAACATTGTATATATTCTATAATATTTATCGAAGTGGGATTTAACCGTGTGCTCTTAAATCGTAGGTTTGAAGCCCAGATCCACTAAAGAGTGATTGTATAGGGGTTAAGGCACATAAAAGATATTCAACTCAAATCGTTTGTTTGTATTTGGGCGTCAACCGAAATAACGTGAGGACCATTTAACAACAAACCACGTACTTTTAAATCTTGGTAAATTGAGGGAAACGACGCACATGAACTCAATCTTCAGACTTCCACACCATGCTAGCATGAATACTTTGGATCACAACATATTGAAAGTTAATTAGCGCACCAACACGGTGGGTCTTCAGTGGAGCAAAACTCGAGCTGACGACTCACCGGCTATGAGTTCGAGACCATGATCGTTTAGCTACCCGATCAAAAATATTCGTGTGGTGTGATATGGAAGTTTCGAAAGTAGAGTCTTCTGCTCAGGTTTCGGGTGCGTTGCCAAAGTATACTTCAAAATTGTGAAACTCATCGCCAAAAGCCATTCTGGCTTCAGAATACAATTATAATATAACAATCGTTGCTGAAGTAAATTTTAAATTTTTACCGACGAAATTCATTTATTATATATTATTATCTACAATGGGAGCCTTTCAATCACGTTTACTCTTACTTTTCCTTTATTTTTTTTTAAAGTTGTTTCATTGTGATAGCTAAGAATTTCTTATGTTTTATTTTTCTTAAACTTCGTCAGTAGAACAAAATATTTAATGAAATGTTATCTATACGCCATGCCAAAACCCTTTATAAAAAATTTTTTTAAAAAAAATAATTTCGTTTTCCTAAGGCACAAAATTGGCCCCAAACAATATTTTTTTCTCCGTTTTTAATTTTAAAGGAGGTCATTGGGTAAAAAGCAAATCTTAAAAAAAAAAAGAATCAAAAAAGTTGTCATTTTCTTTAATGCAAAAAAAAGGGGAAATTAAAATGTAGATTTATGGTTTTGGGTAAAATTCAAAAAGTTTTTTAACTTAAAAGGGGCAAAAGAGTTTTTTAAAAAAAAAAAAACACATTAAAAAAGAAAGCGAAAATTTTAAAATATATTTATATTACAAAAAGTAAAATAACTCTTTAAAAAATATAAGAAGAAATTTTTTTTAAAAAAATTTTTTAAAATTTTTAATTAAATTAAAAAGTTATTGAAAATTTTCCCTTTAAAAAAATTTAAAAATTATTAAAAGCAAAATTTTTTATATAATAAAAATTTTTTAATTAAATTGAAAAACAAAATGACTTTTGGAAAATTTAAAATGTACGAAAGACAGAAATTTTTATATAATAAAAAAAAACAATTGATAATTTACATTTCAAATAGTGAGAAGAAATTCAAACCAGATGACAATTTGAAAACTTTAAAATACGGTGAGGAACACTTGCAATTTGATATTCTTATATATATTCAGAAAAATAATGAACTACATAATGCATGTAAATTACAGTTTTACATTTAAAGCAGAAATACCAAAACCAGAATAAGAACCTAAAATTTTAGCAATGAGTATGAACAGTTGTACAATTTGTTCAATGGGGGTGGGTCTGCTGTTAAGCAAATAAGGATATCCCCACGTTCGCCAAACTTATATAAAAAACACTATTACGCTCACTCTAAATTCGGCGATTTTTCAGTTCGATAATAATTTTATTACGGAAAACGATTTGCTAACTTTTACGATAGTAATTCTTTTGATAGGCCTTTTAAATAATTTGCTTACCGATTTGAAAACTTGCTGAAATTTCTGCTTTTTATTTTAACCTCCATTTTTTCATGCAGTTCTATAAAAGGGAAATATAATTATGGTACAACTTTAATTATATTGTAACAGAATTAAATAAATTTATATAAATTATTTTTACAATATATATATATATATACATATATATATATACATATACATATATATATATATATAATTATTGTACTATAATTAAATAAATTTATATTAATTTTACTGTATAATTAATATATACTGTAATTACTTAAATTTATATTAATTAATATTACAGCATAATTATTGCATTATTAAGTAAATTTATATCAATTAATGTTACAATATAATAATTGTAACATTAATTAAAAGGGAAACATACTCGCGCTTTATCAGTCACCCACCACCATGTGCTAATATTTGTATTTGAAATGAGATTTAACGTCCACCATCTTTCATCACTGTAAATTCATTTTGTAACAATTGCAAGTATTCCTACTAGAAACAAAACATTTTCTTGGAACTACTAAAAATATACAAATTCTTTTGCCCTATGAAACGACCAAGCCGATTCTCGAAATGTAAATAAAAGCACTCTGGCAGTTAAATATTATGTAAACCAGCTATGAACGTAATAAATACTTTTCTTTATCTGTGTGAAAATATTTAAATATTCCTGAATGAACATTAAAAACATAACGGAAAAATTTTCTCTTTCAATTTTCTGATTCTTTTATAATAAAATATCTGTCCTACATCTAAGCAATTCGCTTAATATTTTATTAATAAAACTCAATATCTAAAAGAGTGATGGAGAATGCATTGCAAGGTTGTTTACAAAATCCCAATATTCCCACTTTTTAAAAAAATAGTAAGAGAGTAAAAATTTTTTTAATAAAATTTAAGTATCTAAAATAATGTTAACGCTTCATTTGAAGTGTCCAATACTTTTCCAAAAGAGTACAAGATATATAACTCCTATATTTTTATATAGAATTCTAATTTCTCTTATTCTAAAAATTTGAAAAAAAAAGGAAATATTTTAATATATCCCCCCTTCCCCAAAAAGAAATCGAGAAATCGTTAAATATTCATTCTGTGCCTTTCTATTCTGTCAGAAGTGGAATTGCATTAAAAATTGAACCCATTTCATAATAAAATTTTTATTTTCCTTATCTTGTGATTAAAATCTAATTCTGCTTCATAGTTTACCTTGTACGCAATTTCTCCAAGCCCCTTTTTTTCTAAACGTATTATCAGTGGTTTCCCAAAAAATTAATTGCATCTTATTGCATGTAATTAATTTTTCTAACATACTGAAAACAAAGGAAAAAAATAAATATTTTATTAAAAAAATTTGTTTTTTAAAAATAAATATACCCCCCAAAAAGGGAGCCCCCAAAGTTTTAATGTTACATTAATAATGCACCCCCTTAAAATTTTTTGAATTTTCGGAACAATTTTAATTATCAGAACTCGGCCCTTTTTAAAAGGGGGAATTTCAAGAGATTTATGTTTAATAAATATTGGAAGAAAAAACAGCTTTTTTATTTTTGTTTAATTCTTTTAAAAGCCTTTTATTTTAATGCTTTTCCTTGTGTTTTTTTTTAATAAAAAACTTTCCCCATTAAAAGCTATTTAAAATAAAAGAATGAATTTTTCATTTGAAATACAAAAACAAAAAGTTTTTTTAGTTTTTTTTATTTCATTTTTAGGGTGTTGGAAATCCTAAAAAATTTAAATTTTGATAATATTTTTTCTTTTAAAAAAAAAATATTGAAAATTTAAAAAAATTTTTCAAAGCCAGATGTGTAGAATATTGAAACAGCTACTGATGAAAGCATTTTTGATCCAGTTCTTATTTAACCAGTGCTTCTCAAACTCTTAACATTTGCGACCCAATATTCAATCATGATTTTCATCGCGCTCTCCTTCCTTAGAATAACAATGTACCGAATTCAATTATACTATACTTTGACGCTAAAGCTACAATGTGATTTTAACCTCGTAAGTGACACCGGGGTATATATATATGTCTCACTCACCCAAAGCGTTGATTGTCCCGGACGTAAATATAAGTCTTCCAAGAAAGATTTTTCTGTGCATCGCTATCCATAAAATTATTCCGAAGGTTTGATTATAAAAAAAAGGATTTTGACATATTTAAAGATTTACTTATTTATTCCTTTCTAATTCATCCCCCCCAATAACGGGTTTTCTTGTGCCTAATGGAAAAAATTTTGGATTGGGGGGCAAAATGAGTAATTTTTTTCTTCAGTTAGGATTTAAATTTTAAACCACAAATTATGAAGGTGTTAATTTTGTATATAATTTATATTTTCAACCTTATTCCCCGGGAATTATTAAATTTGTTCTTTAAATTGCATTGTTAAATTAATTATAAAATATTTTGTGCAGTATACCGATACATTTTAAAAGGGGAATATCATTAAATTTGCAGTTTTGTGATTGATTTATTGACGTCGCCTGTTTAGCACACGGGGTTTTGGGGCGGGCCAGTATTTTGAACCATGGTCGTGACGTGGAACACCTGTGACTGGCACCCCCCCCTAACACCACACCCCACCAACGGGAGGACGTTTCAGCCGACAGATTTTAACGTGCATCGCGCCCCCTTTCACGGCGGGCTTTTGTGGACTGGGGTCGAACTCGGACAAGGGGCCACGGTCCCAAAATATACCACTCCCTACCGCGGCCGGGAGTTTTGGAGTCTGTTAATCTGAAATAGCAGTATGTTTTTGTTTTTTGTTTTCTTTGAAAAATTTAATTTTTTTAAAAAAATCCTTTTTATTACTTTTGAATATTCTCACGCCCTCCTTGAAGAGTTATCAAACCCCCAGAGGGGTGCGCTCCACAGTTTGAGAAACACTGTATTAAACGTGTACGCTTGTCATCAATTAGCGATGGATAGTTGCTAGTTGCTGTTTTTGGGGCTTTGTCAAAAGCTGAGCGGTTGCTGCGCGTGGGTTTGACGTCTTTTGATTGCTCTTTTGGTGGGTAGATGGCGCGTGTTCAGAACACGTCCGGATCACAAATGAAGCGGCGCTTCTCCAGAGGACAGAACCCGCGACCTGCAGATTAGTAAGCACGTAACGCACCACTAGATAAAAGTGATCACCTATATCTAGAGGCTGTTACAAGCTTATGTAGATACCACCGCTACAGTAGTTTCATTTATAATTTCATTTTGAGTTTTTATATATAATTATAGACTGAATTTTCACTGTGAACCAATTTTAATTTTTTTGTAATAAAAACTAATTATTTTTGTTTTATAAATGAGTAACAAGGATTTCATTATTACTTTCTTTTTTGCATGGTTTTGGGGAAACTATTTAGGGTTTTTCATCTTGCCCGATGTTTTAAAGTTGTGGAACATATCTTCACATTTAAAAAAAAAAAAGTCTCATGTATTTTTTTTTTTCTTTTTACTGTTTTTTTTATTTTTTCGCACGTGTTTTTAAGGAGTGTATTTTCCTTGTGAAAAGAGATTGGATATACTTCAATTTAAGTTCATTTGCAATAATCGTAAAACCGAAATTGAAAACATTAAAAAAAAAATATTTAGCCGAGAAACTAATGTCAAAAAGTTGTAGTTGTCTCTGTCATTTTTTCTATTATAACTTATTATTTTTATTCACATTTTCAAATTACATATTAAAAATTCTATGGAAAATGTTATTTCAACCAAAAACTATAAAATACAGTTTTAAGTAACTAATAAACAATTTACTCTTATTACTGAGATATTTAAAAAACATTCCATTCACTCATTTTGAAGTATAACTAAGAATCAAATATTGCACATCGGAAAATTAGACTTGTATAAAAAATTATTCTAAGCATTCTTTAGAAGATACATTTTTTTCTAGGAATTTCCTTAAAAATGTTTAGATGCGAATTACATTATTCAAATATCTTTCATAAGTAAGAATTCTGCTTTTTGAAAAAAACTTTAGAATTCTTAAAATTTTCTTGAAGAAAATATCTAACGTATAAATTCATAGTAAAGTACAATGTGCGTTATGTTTAAAAATACACTATTCTTTGTTTTATTATCAACTTTAAAATATTTTAAATGTCTATCGTATAATAAGGGTATTTATTTAATTCTGGAAAAGTTTGAAAATATTGCAATCAAAAATTATGTATTATACAACCGAAGTGTATATCCTTAGATATCAGTTACTTGTAAAATTCAAAAATTCAAAAGTAAAATCAGCATCACAATTACTTTTCTTTTATAAAACAATTAACAATGATCAAATGGTATAAATTATTTTATAAAAATATAATCTCACAATTCATTTGACCTTTAACATAAATATTAGTAAAAGGATTATTTAATGTTTAATGTGTGTGACACACAGCAACATTAAGAGAAATAGTTTCCATTTCTCACTAAACATTCGTAGAGTAAATTTGTATAGTTTAAATTTTTAATGATTATTTTATTAAAATAAATAATTGATTACAATGAAAGTGTTCGAACTATCCAATCAAATGTATCAATCAATAAAAATAATCGTATAATTTTTACTATCGTGTCTTCTCGTATCATAGTTTCTTCACAAAACATCACATTTCCTTTTTTTAAAAAAAAAACACTATTACCACAAATGATTTTTTAAAAAAATGTTCTAAAAGTTTAGAGTAGTCTTAAGAACATTTTTCACACTAACTATTATACATTATAAAGACACACATTTCAACATTTCTTCATTTTTAGTACATTTCGCAAGTTTTTTATACTTTTTAGACAGATTTTACTGACATTAACTTTCTAAAAAATATCAGACCACCATTTGTGAAAGATATCGTCAAATCAAATATTGCAGATGTAAAAATGGATTTTATTCCACGAATTTTAAAAAAAACGTTTTAAGTCTTGCTCAAAAATAACATACCTGCTCAATAAAATTAATAAATATATTACAAAAGTTAAAGCAATAAAATATTAAAATATTCATCCCAAAACAAAAGTGAAAATAATCCATAATAAAGTAGCATTAACGCAAAATATATTATAAAAATTATAATAGAAACTTTTCAAAAAAAAAAAAGGAAAAACTAAATACTATTTAAAAAAATGGAATTTGGCACAAAACGATTAATGTGTTAGTAAATTCTTGAAATAGAAATGTTAAATTTGTGGATTATTTGTGTAAGTGGAACAAAATACTTTTCCCGGAAAAACGGGGCCAAAATTTTAAAATAATATTTCACCCTTTTTTTTTTCAAGAACATAGAAAAAATTAAAATAAACCCAAAATAAAACTTTCAATGATTGACCTAAAAAGAGTTTTAAAAGAGAAATAAAATATATATCTTCGTCATTAAATATAAAAATTACTTCACATTTCATAAATCACGCTCTTATCAATACAGAACTGCGACAATTTAAAAAGAACTATTTTAAAGCCCGTTTAACATAGAAAAAATATCAAAGAACAAGCAAAGAACAAAGTTTGCGATTTTATTCGAACAAAAATTAAAATATAAATAAACTATAAAATGAAATTGTGAAACCTTCAGTGAACCTAAAGAAAATTTTGAGTGAATCCAAATATATCTTCGTCAAAAAATACAATAATCATTTTACTTAGCATGACTCGTATTTTTATAAGTACGAAACTGAGAAAATTTGTAAAAAAAAAAATATTATTTTAAAATCTCATTCGTAGAGCAATTACCAAAAAATAAGCAAAAACTTTTTAACAGTTAAAAAAATATTAGCAACATTCAGTTGATTGACCTAAAGACAATTTTAAAAGAGAACACCAAATATATCCTCGTCACAAAATACAAAAATTATTTCACTTTTTATAAATCGTACCTAATACAAAACTGAGAAAATTTAAAGAAAAGAATTATTTAAAAGGCCAATTTTTGTAAAGGAAATACCCCAAAGAAGAATAAAAAAATATTTTAATAGAAATGAAAATTTATTTGTAAAAAAAATTAAAACTATAAAAAAAAAATTTAAACATTCTAAAATTTTAATTTTTTTAAAAAAGGGGTAAATATATGAAGATACAAAAATAAATTCCCCTTTTAAAAACTTAAATTTTAAAAAAAAAAAACTGCAAAAATTTGCCAAAAAAATTTTTTAAATCGATTGTATTTGCAATAACTGAAGAATAAGCACAAATTTGGGATACATGTTATTTTATTCGTACAAGAATTAAACTATAAAATAAAATTAAAAAGTTCAATAATTGACTTATAAAAAGTTTAGGAAAAACCAAATATATCTTCGCTATAAAAAAGAAGATGAATTTACATTTTTTTAAATCGTACAATTTTTAAAGTCCAACTTTAAAAATTTCAAAATTTTTAATACCCCGCTTTTTTAATATTACCGAAAAATAACCAAACAATTTTCTAGAAATGTTATTGATTTTGTACAAGAATTAAACTATAAAATAAAATTAAAACGTCCAGTAATTGTTTTATAGAAAATTTTGGGAGAAACCAAATATGTATTCCATGTAAAATACACAAGAACATTTTCACTTTTTACAAATCGTACACTTTTAAAATATGTAACTTCGTAAAATCATCAAAATTATTTTTAAAAAATCTGCTTCTTCCTGCAAACACCAAATAATAAGCAACAATAATTAAATTTCCTATTTATTATAAATATTATTTTATTCGTACAAAAAATACGTATAAAAAATAAAAACTCACCACTCTCAATTTCGAATCCCATGACGCTCACAATACAAGAGATGAGTAATAATCCAACGGCATTAACCATATTCGGGAAACAACTTTCGGGGAAAAAGAAGATTTTCCACAAAAGAATGATCCAAATTTATTGAAAAAAAGGGAAAAAAAATTCCCTTTTTTTAAGAATATTTCTTTTCCCTTTCCCTTTTAATTTTTCTTTAAAAAACCCCAACCCAAAAATAAATTTATAAAATTTTTATGTCTTTTTTCCGGCCGGATAAATTGTTTCCCGTGGAAAAAAAAAAGGGGGGCAAAAAATTTTCGGAAAAATTTGGGAGAACGACCTTATCATCTGCCGGTTACGGTTAACGGCTGAAGAATGAAAGCGCGAAACTAGTCCTCGATTCACCAGAGTCGGAGCAGTTCATTTCTGCCGGACTACGGGGGAGATTCGGAATGGGATTGAAGATGTTCCGGATAGTTTGATAAGAGAGAGCTTAAAAGTTTATTTTTGATGGCGTCGGTATTTAGACTCCGGAAAAAGGGGGGCCCATTTTTTTTGAAAAAAGGAAAAAAAAAATTTTAAAAAAGTTAAATAGTAGGAAAGAATAAAATAATTTTATACTTTCAAAAATAATTTTCTTTAGTTATGAAATCTTTTGTTAGTTCCGTAAATTTATTGGGAAAATGGAAAAATTTTTCCAAATTTTTAATACTAAACTTTAAATCGGTCGCGGAGGGGAGTGGGAAAATTTTAACGTTTCACCGTTCGGTTAAAACGAGGGGTTTTGGAGCGACCACGTAATTTTGAACCATGGTCAAGTGACGTGGACGACACCTGAGCTGACACCACACACCAACGGGAGGACGTTTGAACTCTCGACAGATTGAACGTGCATCACTCCCCTACAGGGCGGGTCTTCACTGGTACTGGGCTCGAACTCGTGAGAAGGCTAGCCACAATCCGAAAATTTGACCACTCGGCTACCACGGCCACCTGAACTCGGTGGCACAACAGCCCATGAGCACCAAAGCCTACTGGGCCTATATTGGTTTACTTGATCTTAAGCGCTGGGGTGAATGTGCGGATGTGGTCAGTCTGACGTGAAACCCTCAATGTTCAGTTCCCAAGCACGCTTGGTACTCATTTATTGACCCACTGAAGAGATTAAAAGCTGAGATTTGAGCCCTGGACCTGTGTTGTGGAAGCGCGTTAAACTACCACTCCGCCACTGAGCTTCCTCTTCCACTATAATACTACGTTAAATCTGTTCTTCCATTGACGTGGTGTGGACCTTAGGAGATAGGGTGTTAGCTCGGGTGTCGTCCTTGTCATTAAACCATTGTTCAAAATGACGAAGTCCGTTACCAGTAGCCCTCGTGAAGCTTTATACTGCGACGTTAATATCACATGAAGCCCAGTTGTGCTGAGCAGTTAGTGCATCGCGCTTCTACACCACAGGTCCGAGGCTCAAACCCCGAGCTGGGCAAGGTCGACTCAGCTTTTCATCCCTCCAGTGGTTCGATAAATGAATACCAAGCTTGCTTGGGAACTTAACACTGGAGGATTCGCGTCAGACAGACCACATGACCGGAACATCTGCTCATGGTCGCATATACTGTGTTGGGCACAGTAGGCCTTGTCCCTCATGGGATGTCATGCCTCTGAGTTAATATCACATACCTTATATCAGCGATCCTCAAACGCCGGGCCACAACCCTTAGATCAAGTACCAGGCCGAACAATGAAGATTAGGATATTTCCGTTTTATTTATTGCGATGTATTTCTGTGGGGTTTGTGCATAACTCTCCTTGGAAATCACTTTGTATTTCATGTTAAATCACTTTATTTATTTTTTGGTGACACTATATTTTATTTTGAATGGATTTTGAGTACAATTAAATTAAAATTTTTAATTCGAAACTATTAAAAATATAAACATTTAAAGTTCTCCCCCCTCAGTGAACCACGGTAAATTTTTAAACGTTGACTGTTTAGCTATTGAAGATTATCGTCGCTCGAGAGCTTTGGGTGACGGACCTCATAATTTTGAACCATGGTCAAGCGACGAGGACGACACCTGAGCTGGCACCCACTTCTCCTAAATACCACACCACACCAACGGGAGGACGTTTGTGTGAGCTCCCAACGGATTTAACGTGTATCTCTCCCCTACACGGTGGGTCTTCAGCGGTACTACGTTTTACTCATGATACACCGGTGACGATTCCAATACCTTGACCACTAGGCTGCCGTGGACACTTGGTCTTTATGTTATTACTATCATCTAATCCCCGCGGCCACGCGAAAAAATGACTTTTACGAAAGTCGATGTTCGTAAAAGTCACTTTTAGCAAACCTCTCCTCAATGACAGAGGGAAGGCTGCGAAATTTGAAATCCGTAGTTGTAGGAGTAATTTTTTTATCTGCATTTCAAATTTGCACGTCGTGAGTGAGTCGCTTTCTTCCTTTGAAGTGAAATCATCTTAATTAATGTTCAATTATAAATTTTAAAAGGTGTTAATGATGCATTAAATACGGTTATTTTGTCAGTTACTTCAGAATGAACTTCACTATATTTTTCGTTGCTTCAAATCTTTGAAAATCAGTGAAATCATGATCATTTTATACTTCTGTTACATTTCGCATTTGAGCATTAAAAAAGAATCTTTTTATATATCTACATTGCAAAAAGTTCTATCTCAAAATACAAACGAGAATATAAACTACAAAATCGTTTCTTGAAGTGCGCGCGAACGACCTTCTGTACAAAATTGCCTATGCTTCCTTTCTAGATGGAGTGAGTGAGTGAGTGAATATTAACTTCGCACCCTTCAGCTACACGAGGGCTTTTGGCGACGGACCTCTTCATTTTGAACCATGGACAAGGGACGAGGACGACACCTGAGCTGGCACCCCTCTTCTAACTACCAAACCACACCAATGGGAAGATGACAGATTTAATGTGCATTGCTCCCCTACACGGTGGTTCTTTAGTGGTACTGGGCTCAAACTTGTGACAAGGCTAGCCACGATCCGACACCTTGACCATTCGGCTACCGCGGCCATTTAACATTGACTGAACCACGGAGATTAAAATGCGGGGGACTGCTTTAACCCTCTGTATGAGGAGGAAAACTTCACCGAATCTTCACACGAGTCCTAATTGCAGATTCGAGTCTCTGTGCAACTGAAGATTTTCCGTGTAGAATGGGCCGATTCACGTTAAATCTCTCGAGGTCAAAGCTACCCATTGCGTACTGTGATAGTTTTGAGAAATAGATCGTCCTCGTCTTCTGATTGCGGATCAAAATTAGGAGGTTCATCGAAAGGCCCTTCTTGGTTTAATAAACTCTCACCAACAGCAGAAATAGTTATTTCTATCAAATCGTGGGTTTGAATCCTAGTGCCACTTGACCCCTTAACTGCTGCAGGTGCATAAATCCGCCTCTATCAAACAGTTCATTAAACGCACCGGGCGTATATGTACTTTTTTGCGAAGTATGATTAATTTCTTTTTCCTGCTATCAGTAAAAATATACCCAATGCTTTGGAATGCAATACAATGGCCTAGACAGTGATGGCAAATCATTTACTTATTTCCGAGAACATTTGCTTATTGTGCCTTTTCTTTCCCTCTAATACACCACAAACGATCAACTATGTGAAAAACGGTGGAACCGGGAAGAGCGAATCATGTACATTTTCTTTGGTAGTTAATGCTGTCTTCGGTCAAAGTAAAAGAGCTCTAACTAAACGCGAAGCACATTTTCAGACAGAAAAAAATGACCCAATTTCCATTGAAATTTGCAATATTATAACTCATTCCTCTGTTAACAATAGAGTGTTTTTAAAAATTTCAAAATATTTCATGAATACTTTCTTTTTGTTTTAATACGTGAAGGCTTAGCCCATTTAACATAACGATGTAATAGAAAAATTGCAAAACACATTTTATACCAGAAAAAAATGAATCAACTCCGTTAAAAATCTGAAGTATGATCAAAAATGCTGCTCTCTAAAGGATAGTGAAGCCAGAATATCATGTTAATTTTTCATTTCTTTTATATCTAAAAAATGTTCCAAATCCGGGTCCTATTCTTTAACATTAAAAAAAAGCCTTAAGGGGTTAATCCAATTTTGCGAGGGGCCTGAGAAATGTGTGTGTATCAACATGCTTTCATTAGTTTTGAAACACATACGTGGCAATAAATAATTATTAGCCATAAAATTATAATTACTTTTATCCCATAAATAAATTTGTAATCCTAACACCATCAAACAGAAACCTTTACCTTTAAATTCTTTGTATTGTACTTTTTCTTGAAAAATCCGAGCGACGCAAATAAACAGACATTCCAAAGACAAAAATGTGTGTAAAAATGGCCCCAGAGAAAGAAAAATATCATTTGATGTTGTTCTGTTGTGGCTAATGCCACCTGTGTAACGTAGTCAGAACGAGGCCCAAGAAATTCATTGTGGCAAGGGGCTAGAAGTACGCTTGTCGGTGGCATTGAGCACCAAATACAAGTGAAAATACGAATTAGATCGGGGAAATTCCCCGAAGAGACGATAGATGGCGACACCATAGATCTCCACCTCCACAATTTTGGTATGGGACTGATGGGGAGGGGAGGAAAATATTCTTCAGTCCCCTGCACTCATTATTCACCCCACAAGACTTTAGGACCCACTGATTTAACGAGCACTTAACTCCGTGTGTACTCGGAGGGTATTTGGTGGCATCCGGCATCGAACTCAGACCTTTCGGTCTGGAGATCGATGCTCTAACCAGTAGGCTACCCACAGCCAAAATAAAATTTAGATTTAATATATAACCATCTCTGACAGGGTTGCTAGAATTTTAAGCTTCCCATGCGAGTTTCCGTAAAAGCATACGTGTTTACTGTCTAAACTCGCCAAACCAGAAATGATCGACAATGCCGTGGAGTGAGTTAATGATTATAAACGCCGCACTGTTCAGTTACACGAGAGCTTTTGGCCGCGAAACATGTAATTTTGAACCATAGTCAAGTGACGTGGACCCAGTGTTTAAGGAATCGCATCATGGCAGGCATGTCGTGAGTTCGAGCCCAGTACCACTTAAGACCCGCAAAGTAGGGGAGCGATGCACATTATCCTCCCGTGGGTGTGGTGTGGTAGCTAGGAGAGGTGGTGCGAGCTCAAGTGCCGTCCTCGTCACTTGACCATTGTTCAAAATTTTAACGTCCGTCGCTAAAAGCCATCTTGTAACTGAACAGTGCGACTTTAATATTCACTCACTCACTCATTCTCAGACCCTTGATTTGGTGATTGAGTGAGTGTTTAGGTTTCATTTCAAAGTAACACAAAGGCTATTGGTGGAGATACTCATCATTTTGAACAACGATCATAGATGATACCTAAGACGGACTAGAAAAAGATACCACCCCAACTTCCAATCTTCCACATTACACAATCGCGACAACTTTGAGCTTTATCAGTCAGCACCTCTGCATGGAAGATCTTATAGTGAGTGTATATGAACCTCGCACTATTCAGCTACACGACGGTGTTTGGCGACGAGAACTCGTCATTTTGAACCATGGTCAAGTGAAGAGGACGACACCTGAGCTGACACCCTTCTCCTAACTACCACACCACAGCAACGGGAGGACATTTGAGCTCTCGACAGATTTAACGTGCATGTCTCTCGTACACGGCGGGTGTTTAGTGGTACTGGGCTCGAACTCGTGACATGCTAGCCAAGATCTGATAAATTGACCACTAGGCTACAGCGGCAACAGGGAAAATTTTATAAGGGTAAGTTAAGTAAATGTTATATTAAAGTCACACTATAAAGCACCACCAGGGCTATTGGTGATGGATCCTCGTCATTTGAAACCTTGGGGTTAACCCTTTCACGACGATGTACTGATCAATGGGAAGCAATTTCACAGACGGATGTGTCACCTATGCATTCACCCCAAATGTCACCGGGAGACGGTTGATTCACCAGTGAATCGCGTTCGTATTTAATCTACAGGACTGATCATCACCACAGAAAGTGGCATTGTACGGCCTACTGACCAATAAGGGGGTTTGAGACTCATGCATATATGACACATCCATCGTAAAAGGGTTAAGTGACGAGGACAACACATGAGCTGGCACTTCATGTTCTCTCCTTACCACATCAAACTACCGAAAAAGCAGTAAACCTATATAGATTCGACGTGAGTCCACCTGTAAATGTAGTGCCACCAGGATTTGAACCACGGCATGTTGACCACACAAGTTCCAGATCCTAACGACTTGGCTGTCATGGACACCCCTCTGTATTTAAATTTTATGTTAGAATGCAGGAGATTTCACGATAGAAGAATCTATCTGAGTTATAGAATTCATATAAGTCCCTATGTACACTTTAATGAATAAGAAATATTAACGTCGCACTATTCATCTCTACGAGTGCGTTGGGTGACATGCCTCGTCGTTTTAAACCCTGGTTTAGTGAGTAGGACGACACCTGAGCTGGCAATTCAGTCTCCACACAGCGACGTTTCAGCCGCGACAGATTCAACGTGCATGGTGGGTCTCTTGACACGAGTCCGTGACCTTGAACACACCGCGACCTCCCCCAAATGAGAAAGCTCTTCATTGGTCTCACCGGCTGGTGGTGTCTTGACTCTTGAATTTATCCAGTTAGAGCAAGCGCCAGATGCTAAATATTACCACGATTTAATTTTGACGAGAATACCCAGGGGGACAATTGATATTCAACAGATATTTTATATGAGTGCCTACAATTATCATCTCCAGAAAATCTATCGACTCCAGTTGGGGGTCGAACCCGCAACCTTAGTGTACCAGTTATTCAAACTACCTCTAAGCCACCAAGATCGATGCATTCTGGCGTGGTGAACATTCTTTCTTCAATACCAACTACCACAGTTCACTCTCTCCATTTATATATAAATATATGTATCTTATTCAACCTTTCAATCGTTAACAAATATTTCTATTCATCCACACAAGATCAAACGAATTTTTTGAAACTTTTAGTGGATAATACTTGTTGTTGATACAGAGAGTTTCTTTTTTTTTAATATTCATTCACTAATTAAATTTTAAAATGAATAAGTAGTAGCAAACAAAAATAATAGCGCAACAGCATATATAGAAGGGAAAATCGATCGCCGTGCCATTGTAGTGCAATGGATAGCGCGTTGGTTGATTGATTGATTAAATATTAACGTCGCACTGTTCAGCTACACGAGGGCTTTTGGCGACGGACCACGTACTTTTGAACCATAGTCAAGTGACGTGGACGACACCTGAGCTGGCACCCCCTCTCCTAACTACCACACCACACCAACGGGAGGACGTTTCAGCTCTCGACATATTTAACGTGCATCGCTGCCCTACACGGCGGGTCTTTAGTGGTACTGGGCTCGAACTCGTGACAAGGCATGCCACGATCCGATACCTATACCACTCGGCTACCACGGCCTGAATAGAGCGTTGGACTTCTAATCCAAAGGTTGTGGGTTCGAATCTCACCTGGGGTGGCCTAATTTCTAAGAACGGGATTTCACTTTTAATATTCTATTTTATTAGATGAATTAAATTTAATGAATGGATAAAGAGCAACAAACAAAAATAATAGTCCAACACCATATATAGAAAAGAAAAAGGAAAATTGCTTTCTATTTTGTCACTTAATATTGTGATTCTGTCGTATGCGTATATACATATTTATATTAATTGTAGCTATTTAATAAAAAGTAACTTAAATGAAATTTTTCTTTGTTGACCAAAGAAGGAATTGTGTGCCTTTATTTATTTTTTTTGTATTACTTTTTTTTAATATTTGCAAAGTAATTTTTTTTGAAACTTCGACTTACACATTTTGGACATCATTGGATGCTAATAAAAGCCAAACTGGCTGCTCAAATATTGCCAACATGTATCGTTTTCAATAATGTTCATTTAAAGGAAATTTACTGGAATCTGCTAATAAATTTCCATTGAAAAGAAAGTGATTTAGTGGAACAGAAAATGTGATCATATTTCACTGCATTAAGAGTGATTCAACAGATTCACGTCTCATCAAAATGTTGACGTCCTATTCCGCAGTCGTTTTGCAATAATAATTTTATTTACTTTGGTGCAAATTTCGGTAATGAATTTTAATAAGCAAGACTATCTCCTCCAATTAAAGGCGTCTAAATATCTCATACAAGAGAGCCTAAATTATTTTTGGGATGTTCCAGCCGTAATTGTGTTTAATAATTAGTGTAATAATTATAATAACGTATTAGTTTAATGACGTACTTAAATTTTGTGGATGTACCTTTACGATCGTGTCTACTTGAGATATTAAATTCGTGGATATTTAATATTAAACAGAAGAGTGTGTGCTTAGCTTTCTGAAATTCGGGTGTCAAAATTACTCTATTATATTACTATAAAGCTCACTCAAACGCTTGAGAAAATCAAACAGTATTTAACACAATTTATTTTTCCTTACTCAGGACTGGACGATTATTTTTAAGTACTTAATCCAAGTAACAAAAAACTCTTACGTCAACTTCCAATTCATTAAAATATTTTAAATGACTTTCAAATGTGTGAACATAATAAAGAGTTTAAGTATTGAAATTTTTAAACCTATTTTGTACTTGCACCCTTACGGTTAAAAAATTCATCTTAAATAGCATATTTAGTGAACAATTTTTGGAGAAAGCTGTTGACCTTGCTGGAATATTTATATGAACTACAGGTCTACCAGACCACAGAAACTCGGTGTATGCGCTACCGAAAAGGAATCCCTACTCGGTTCATTCGTTAAGGGCTTTTATTCATGTCCTTCGTTTGCAACTTGTGAAAATAAAGTTCGCCCCCCCCTTCCTAAAAAAGGAAGTTGTTTTTGCTGTTGATAAACTTTATGAGCCACACTTTTACAATAGGTCATTTTCTAAACATTACTGCAATTGCTATACATTCTGAGTAGGTTTGAGAGTCCTTGAAAGGTTTATCCATTGACGTTGTAGGCAGTCTCTTGTTGAGATGGCGGTTCTAGCAGATGCGTTTGCCGATGGCGTCGTCACTTGATCATGTTTCAAAATTACGTGGTCCGTGGCCAGAAGGCTTCGTGTAGCTGAACAGTGCGACGTTAAAATTCAATCAATCGCCGATGGCGCTTATATCACTATCAATTTATTGGATGACCGTCACCCAATAAGGTTAGACTCTCTATGGAATGAATGCATAATCAATCAGTAGCCTGTGTTGCCATTTAGTGTTCAATTCGTGTGTCACCACTTTGGCGCTTATTGTTTGGGTGAAGGAAGATGACCCATATTTGCTGTGGTCGTATTTCTAAGGCAGGACAATTTGAACTGCTCAAATATGGATCCAAAGTCGATACATTAGGCGATTAGGACGAAAATGTATCCCTTATGAACTTGTAGTTCATCTGCTCGTGTGCTAGGATTTTACAGAACCACAGAGTGCCTTAAATCTGTTGATCACAAAGTTTTCACGTTGGCGTGGAGTAAGTGATTGAGTGTTAATAAACGTTTCAAGCTAGCTAAAGCAACACGAGGTCTATTGGTGACGGACTTCGTCAATTTGGATATCCTTCCGGTTACGAGGAGTGGTCGATAAAAGCCATCGTGTAGCTGAACAGTGCGACGTTAATATTCAATCAATCAATCAACCGGTTACGAGGACGAACCCCATAACTGGCAACCCCTTTTCAAACTACCACAGTAGGCCTACAAGAGGAATTTGAGCCTCGGCAGATCCATCATGTATCAGCCACTCTACATGATCCGTCTTCAGTGGCACTTCGGCTCGAACTCACACATCGACCATGAATTCGTAGGCCATTGCAGAAAAGCTACCGTATCCCAGAGTGGTAGTTTATTAAATTGGTTGCCAATCGTCCTTTCCCCTTGATCCTCGTCTAAAATTAGGATGTCTATCGCTAATATAACCTTGTTTATACGTGCTAAGTAAATAAATAATCAGTAAAATGATAATATATTTAAGGTGTGTGACTACCTTCAGAGCACTTTTTTTAAATATATAAATTTCCAACTAAATAAACACTTTTTTTTATTTGAAATGGAGTATAAAACTAGGAATTCAAGTACAATTTCGACAACATTAAAAAGAATTTTGGATATATTGGGAATTTTGACCTAAATTTTAGTGAAAAATAGCAGTTACAGTAAGGCTTGTATTGAAAATTCTAATTAATATATTCGAATAATATTTATACAGTACATACATAACATCATTATTTGTGCACGGAACAATAAAATTTTAATACTTTTGAAAGTTTTTGAAATATGTCAATTTTTATAAAAGAACTCAATTTTTTTTTACAAGAAACAAAATGTTATTTTCGCACCAAAAGTGTAATACATAAATATATGCACAGAGATTAGGTAGTAGTATAGACTGCAGATAAAACTAAATGAAACATTTTCTAAAAATTTCAATTCAATATCTTGAAAAGAAAACATGCAGAACTTTACCGTAAAGCGAAAAATTTAAAAACAGTTTCTCAGAAAATAAATTTAAAGATTTTAAATATATATATATATATAATATAAAAATTTTTCTACAAATTGTACATTTTTTTTTAAACTCACCATATTTATAGATCAAGATCACTTTAGCTTCATGTTTAAATAATTCGGACTTTTTTTTCACCTTTTGCTGTTTTCTGAAGAGTTTTATAGACTATAACAATTGTCGTTTTTAGTGACATTTTGATGAAAATTTGCAGTTACACAAAATTCTAATATGTGTATTCAAATAATATTTATACAGTACGTGAACAACATCTTTATATGCTAAAAAAATATAAAAGATTTGTGATAGTTTTGAAAGTTTTTTTAAGTATGCCAAATTTTAATGCAAAAACACGACTTTTTCAAAAATTGATGATTTTTTTTTCATAAAAAAGCAATAAAGTACATAAATATATACACAGAGATTAAATTTTGACTCATAACACAGATTAAATAAAACATGTTTTGAAAATTTCAATTCAATACCTTAAAAAAATTTTGTGTAGGGATCTACATCCGGTTTTCTAAACCTAATTTCCAATTTACTAATTATGCTAAAACTTTGCTTCTAAATATCGTAGAAACAGAAATAATGTTTTTGGAATCTTAAACGTATGGGCTATTAAATAAATGCAGAAAAGAAAGTTGGAAAGTTTTCACCAAAACGGCGAATTTGGGTAGTCACCTTAAAAAATGGCAGAACCTTTGTTGGTAAATCGATGGTTTGATTAAATGTCACTTTTATCGCCAGCTACAGAGCACTATATTGTAATGAAATAAGATCGTATTATGTGTGGATGTGATATCAGAGTTGCTGTAGCTAATCTGTTATATGCATTCAGTCATTTTGCTGTAGCGAATCGAAAAAAGAGTAACCACTTTTCAATCTTCTACATTCCACAAGTAGATGATCTGTAGTTCTAACAATCTGTTGGATTTCATATATTCCTCGTATAACGAGGTCACGGTGGATGGTACTGCAACATAATTTTGAAATGTAATTCTAAGTAAGTTTTCTTGACCACGCTACATCTGAATAGCTAAGGAGTCCCGATGTTTCAGAACACTCCCTGTATATTGCGATGAATGCGTGTTGATAATATTGAATTACAATATCTTCTAGTTGGAGTAGTCTGGAATATAGGATAGTGCAATGTCAAAACTCAGGTGTCAACTCATCATCTCTTCTTGTGTCTCCGAGTTTCCCTGAGGGCGATTTTGAACCAGAACATGTGTATCATAATATATAAAAATAGTAAACTGAGATGCTAGCCCAAATATTACTTTAGTAGTTGGTAATGATTCAAATTGACGAAGTCTACCACTATTAACGTTTCTATTATTTAAGTGGGATAAGACGACATAAATTTCACCCTAGAAGACCCTCCCCCCATCCTCTAAATTTTTACTCCTTGCTAAAGTGAAAAAGTTTTACTCAAACACACATAAGAGTAACCATCCAGTCTCATCTGCTAAAATTTATTTTGAATTGAAGAGAAGTTTCTCTCAATCTTTCAATACTGGTAACCCAATTTTCAGTCATAATTTCATCGCATCCCCTTCGTATAACAACAATATATTGAATGCAATAATTATGTACATCAACGGTAAAGCTACACACAATAAGACTTTAATTATAAATTGCCCAAATTATCAAACTGTGTATTCAATTTTGTATTTAATTTTTTATATGGCAAGCACATGAAAGTCATTAGCAATTACTAAACTTATTTCTAATTGAGAATTGATAAATTAATTATCAAATACTTTTTGCTGTACTGTGTGTGTGTGATGTATTTATAAGTATCTTATATCAATGTGAATATGTATTTATTTTTAATTATATCAGAATGAATTTAGTTTTGTTTCCTTTCACTAAGTTGATAATTATTTGGAATATTGTACTTTTGACTCTTCGATATGCTCGCACCCCACATAGTTATCACGCACTTCACAATTTGGGGTGAGTGAGTGAATGAATATTAAAGTCACGCTGTTCAGCTACACGAGGACTTTGGTGACGTGGACGACACCTGAGCTGTCACCCCCTCTCCTAACTACCACACCAACGGGAGGATGTTTGAGCTCTTGAGAGATTTAACGTGCATCGCTCCCCTACACGGCGGGTCTTTAATGGTACTGAGCTCGAACTCGTTACAAAGCCAGCCAAGATTCAATACCTTGACCACTCGGCTACAGCGGCCACCCACGGCTTGGGAATGAATTAATAAGTGAATATTAACGTCGAACTGTTCAGCTACACGAAGGCTTTTTGCGACCGACCTCGTAATTTTAAGCCATGGTCAAGTGACGAGGACGACACCTGAGCTGGCACCTCTCCTTTAACTACCAAACCACGTTTGACTCTCGACAGATTTAACGTGCATCGCTCGCCTACACGGCGGGTCTTTAGTGGTACTGGTCTCGAACTCGTGACATGCCAGCCACAATCCGATATATTGACCACTGGGCTACCACGGCCACCCATATAGTTTGGGAAATGCTGTTGTATAGAGGTCTTTATACATGATTTTAGTTTAGAATGAATGGAAGGATTTTTAATGATAGATTAAAACCAATTTTTTCTATCCTTTTCAGATATTGAGACCAAATGAAAATCATCAATCAGATGGCATAAGAACACGTAATGCTCATTGTCCTTAACAAGAACGACAAAGACAGTTAGGATTAGATTTCAATTTGAAGCTATGCAAATATAACACACAAATGGGCCATTAGTTAAGAATGATGTCGTTGAAATGGGGATTTACATCTAAACTGGATGAGAGAGTATAAGAGAGAAGGATTTGACTCGCAAGCTAGTATTAGAGTTTGACCACCAAATCTTCCAGTCCTCAATTAATTTATTTAGCTATTACCGACAGATTTGATAATTTTGAAGCGTGGTTCATGTGATGAGAATTCGCCTGAGCTGATATTCCCCTACTCAAACTCTCACACGACGCCAAGTGAGGATGAGCCTCAGCAGGTCTTTAACTAAAATCAACTTGAGCCCACGACTCAATAAAAATATTCTCAGGCATGATCTCACCACTCATCTATGACAACATGGCTTCAGCAGTCACAATCAACGTTTGGCATAGAAATAGTAAGCGCTTAGAGCAGTGCTTCTCAAACTGCCAATATTAGCGACCCAATATTCAATCATAATTTTCATCGCGCCCCCCACCCTCCAAACAATAACAAAATATATTGAATTCAATTATACTATACTTTGACGTTAAACCTACAATACGACTTAAACTCTTGAGTGCCACTGGTATATATAAACGTCTTGCTCAGCCAGTGCGTTGATTGCCCGGGACGTATATATACGTCTTTTCGAAGTACGATATTTTCTATAAACTGCTATCCAAAAAAATTCCGAAGGCTTTGGAATGAAATAAAATGACATTGGTAGTGTTTGTGCGAAGAATTTACTTATTTCAAAGGATTTCCTTATTTTTATTCCTTTTCTACCTCACCCCCAATACACCACATACACTCGCCTACGTATTAAACGGTGGCATTGGGGAGCGAATTGCGTCATTTTTATCGTCATTTATAAGGGATTTATTATAAACCGTACAAATTATCAAGATAAGTTTTATATATAATTTTCGCATATAATTTAATATATGACAAGCCCATGGGACCACTGGTAATTATTAAATTGTTCTTATTATTGTTAAATTAATTATAAAATACATTGCGCAGTACTAATATATTGATAAGTGTATTATATCAGTGAAAATATATATTTTATTTTTTACTATGTCAGAACGTATATATTTTATTTATTTTCTTTCTTTAAATTAATATTTTTTTTGAATAACTTTTTTTATGTTTTCAACTTTTCAAAAGGCTCACGTCTCCATCCCCCCATCGTAGAGTTATCACGCCCCCCTAGGGGGGCATGACCCACAGTTTGAGAAACACTGGCTTAGAGCTCGAATTTCAGTATTTCTCCTCCACGTTTTTATTCAGCAAACCATTTCGACAATTCTTCTGAGTTTATTAAAAACCCAGCATGTGGGATGGAAGGGGGTAGGACAGACTGTGTTTCTCGTTCTGTTTTGTTATTCTATTCGATCAATACGTAAACAGAAGAGATGATGACTGGAAAAGTAACTCGATTTATCCCTATCATTAGGGCATCCTCTGTTGGCACCGGAGCAATGAAAAATTCGGAAGCGCCATCGATTCCTGATATGTGGGTCACGGAAGCCATGAGACACGTCAGATACATCATTGTCAAAGGATGAATAATTTATGTATTGAAATTAGCCCATTTAATAGGCTGTTGAGTGCTCAAATCTTCTTGGAAACTAAAGTTTGTTGAATTGTGTGTTATTGACATATATTAAAGTCATTATATACTTAGGTAACCGAATACCTAAAACCTAATACAGAAGGTTGTACGCACTTTATGGAAACGATTTTGATTGTTGAAGTTAACTTCTTATGGCACGTCAGGGAAAAATTTTCGCTACGCTTTACCAGTTATGGTTACGCGATGAACGTAAGTTAAAGATGTATGAAGTTCCGACTTTCTCCACGTTTTTAAAAAAGCTGTCGCGAGTTTAAGAAATATTCATATCATAACCACGAGATGTAATTTGATATTTATATTTATACTAAAATAAATTCAAAACTCTAAGAAGTTTATAATAATAAATGAAACAACTCAACTAGTATTGAAGCGATTTTGTAAATAAGAGATTTATGGTTTTATGTTAACGGCAACAGGAAAAAAAATAAATAAAAAGAAGATTTAGAATGCCGAATTTTTGTGTGGTTGTGAATTATTTGAACTAATCTGTTTTAATATAAATTGGACGAAGCAAAAGCCATCAAATTCTTTCTATCAAATTCAGACAAAAAACAATTATAGAATCGGAAAGAGCATTTTTTTCGCCACGATAGATTATTTTTTACGATTTTTCTAAAATGAGTCAAAATCGATACGTTTTTAAGAAAATGATTTCTTAACCGTTCCCGATTCAATTTCTTTTCCCGTTAATGAATTGATATTCTACCCTAAAAATGTTCATGCTTTT
This sequence comes from Trichonephila inaurata madagascariensis, assembly GCA_019973955.1. Lineage (NCBI taxonomy): Eukaryota > Metazoa > Arthropoda > Arachnida > Araneae > Nephilidae > Trichonephila > Trichonephila inaurata. The sequence goes on along the minus strand of BMAV01002441.1, from coordinate 55,928 downwards.
CTCTTTTAGAGTCAGTCATTTAAAAAAAGAATGCAAAAACAGTTTCTTTTTTTTTTACGATTTTTCAAAAAATTCACAAAATTTTAAGTAAAAATTAAATAACTTCGTTATTTATAAAAACAATCTCACGAAGTTTTTTTTTTTGTGTGCAGAACAATGTTATCCATAATCTGTACAAAGATTGAAAACATTTCTTTACGGTTTTTAAAATTTTTTTGGCGTTTTTCGTCTCTTAGCCTTTTTACAAAAATTTTTTAATAAAAAATATTCTTAGATTTTTTGTTTAAATATTACCATTGTGTTTTCATTTGATGTGGGAAATTGTAAACCACTAACTTAAAAATTAAGCCTTCAAAAAATAAAAACTTTAATAAAAAACGTGATTTTACGAATTGCCAAGGCTTTGACGACGAAAACCAGTTTCGCTAAATTGGCAATCAACATCTGCTTCATCACATACACTTCACATTACAGTAGAAAACTGAAAACACACTAGAAAACACTAGAAAAACTGGTGACAAATGAAAAACTCCCGATTTTGGAGGGGAAAAAAATGCGAATGAAAAATTTATTTTTGTTTCCATAATGGCATATACTTAGCAACTTTACTAACTACTAACTACTTACTATTATAAATTTACTATTATTGCAAAAGAGAGGAAATTTACTGCTTAAAGACTTCTATCAATTAGTGAGAATGTCAAACGAAAAACGCACACACAAAAAGGACTTTTACTTCATGTTACTTCGCATCTTTTATTATCATATCGAACTCCATTTCAAATATTTTTTTAACGGCCCTGCCGAATGCGGTAAAACGTTCGTAATTAAACTTTTGATGGAAATTTATAATCTCTATACAAATAATGATGGATACTGTCATGCATATATAACTTGTGCTTCAATTGGTAAGGCAGCAGTAGCTATTTCAGGAACGACTGTTCATACAGCTTTAAAAATTTCTTTATGAAGATTACTTCTGTTACATTCTGAAACTGCTCAACAATGCAGAACTCTTTTCAAATACATATAAAAGTTATAATCATTCATAAAAGTATGATCAGTGCTCAATTATTATTGAAGGTTGATTCCAGACTAAAACCGATAACTGGAAATTTTCAGTCAAATTTTGGTGGATAAGATATTATTTTAGTAGGAGAGATTTACATCAAGTACCACCAGTTCGTTCTACGCCCATCTATAAGCAAACAAAACAGACCATTGTTGGACCAATTTTACGGCAAAATCTAAAATTTTATAAACTAAATGAAGTCATGCGTCAGGCGAATCAACAAATTTTTCTATACTTACAAAAATTGGAAACGATGAGCAACTTGATGAAATAGAAATAACTCTGATTGAGTCTAGTTTTTGTACTGTGAAAGAAGCTGAATTAAGGTGTCCTCAAGGTATACGATTATTTAACACTAACAATTCTGTTAATAATAATAATAATAATAATAATAATAATAATAATAATAATAATAATAATATATATATATATATATATATATATATATATATATATTGAATGCTTATGCGGACAGAATAACTTCAACTGCAAAAGATGTATATATTGGTTGTACTTCAAAAGAACAAGAAGCTTTCGTACGTCAAAAATTACATAAAATGTCATTAATTGATACAAATGGATTGCCTTATCAAACAATTTATGTGAATAATATATTTATTACATGATTACCACAAATATTGATGTAACAGATGGATTGGCAAATGGTGCAGTTGGAAAGCTTGTTCATGTAGAAACAAATGATGAAGGATTAGTTAAGATAATATGGCTCAGGCGTTTCCAGTTTTACCTCAAAAAATGCAAAAATTAAAACACAAAAAGACAATTTCGTCTTATCTTTACAAAATAACAGAATAATATTCACGACAAAATCAAATACTACGGTTGATGCAGTGTTTTCGAGATTCTTAAATGATATTGAGTGCAAAATCTACAATTCTTATTTTAGTTACCACAAGCCTTTGATAACAAAAGTATGTACTGAAATACCTGTAAGCATAATGTAAATAGACTAATAATAATGATACTTTTCTATGCATGTATACAATAATTTTTTTAGTATTATGTATTGAAAATGAAAATTTTGTTTATACTTTTTTTTCATCCTAATTATATTTTTAAGTACAGTTTGAAATAATAATGATAATAATAAATTAGTTAATTCTATATAAGATTACTCTCTTTAAACTAAAACTTAATTTTACAATTCAATATATATAAGCCGCAGAAGTTAACTTCTACCGCGTGTTCACACCGATACACTCAAACATTTAATTTGTATCTATAAATAACGGATTTTTTTGTGGCAATTTGCCTCAATCTCAGTGATTCCTAAAGTGGTGTCTATATAGACCCCCAGGGGTCCACGCCAGCGAAAAAATTATTTGGGGGCCAATGAGGTGTAAATGAGGGTCTATGATAGTAGCTCTCTTTAAACCAGAACGTGACTTTAATCTTAAAAAAAAATGATCTAGTAGAAACTAGATGTTGCCAATTTAACAGATTTATTTACTAAATTTAGTTAGTTTAATTTGTAGTTACTAGGTGAAGCATAAATTTTATTCAGACAAGGGCCATTTCAGCATTTCTTTCCAGAATTAAATTAAAAAAATAATATTGGACGTCATGAATTTTCTCAATCACAGGCATTCTGTCAGGTCATTTTAACTTACGTTCAACACATTTAAATGTCTTTTACTCAGATTTTGAAACTATGTTTTATATTACTTTTTTATAGTAATACCCCAGTAGACAATGAATTAATACAGTCCTATTGAAAAAAAATGCATTACAACAGGAATGGTCAGAATAGGCCCCAACCATCTTAAAAGAAAATTTAGAAAACGGATGTCAACAATTTTGGCTTTGAAAAGACATACCTGTTATTTGTCACGAATTATGAAATATCTTCAAAATGGTTTTAATCACTTTTTCTAGTGAGTTTGTCAATCTCAAGAACAAAGAGGTGGGGAACTGGAAACTTACTAACAAAGGAGATTTAGGGTTAAACCTGACTAGATTGATATTAAATATTGAAATATTGTTATTAAAGCACCATAGCCATCCCTCTTTTAAAAAACATTTGTTTTTCATTCAGTTATTTTATGTAACAGTTGTTTTATGTATTAAATTAATTTATTTTAATTTTAATTTAATTCATTAACATGAAGTTTTAAACTTCACTACAGTTAGAAATTTTATTCTTTTAAAGTAATTAGTAGTACCAGCTGTCAAAAAGATATTTAAGTTAATATATTTGCAAGAATTCAATATTAGGTAAGCAGGGGTCTATCCGAAACCGAAGAACATGGCAAGGGGTCTATGAGACAAAACAGTTTGGGAACCTCTGCTCTAGATTAAATTTTCCATGAAAGTAAACGTTTTGTTAGTACTATCATGTCAATTTTATTCCATTCCTCTTAAGACTTTTCCCAAAGTCCGCTCAATGTTCTTGGATGTCACTTACTTAAATCTCGTTTTATTAATAAACCAAAAGCACAAAAGTCCATTGCAGAATCACTAGAGGATTTTGAAGGTATTTCATCAAACAGGTACACTTTATATTTGTTTCTGATTTTTCTTTGCTAAATAAGTGCAATTGACTTAGTATGACTAGAGGCTTTGTCCATATGCAGCTTAACTTTATCAAAGAGTCTTTTTCATATAAGTTCATATAAGGCTGGAATTTCTTCTTCAAAATTGGTTCTAAAATTTTTGGTTGATAGTAGAATGAATTGATTTTGGCTTTACTGGATATGTTTTGTGAGGCATGAGCCCGTGGGTGCCCCATTTCTACTTTATCTACGTGACCTGTTTCTGTAGGAAATAACGAAGAACCAGACATATCATTCATCTTGATATAACTTTATTAAGATCTTAACTTATTCACTATACATAATGATAATAATAATTATAGAAAGCGGATCTGGAGTGAGAAGACACATTTCGTATGACCAAATAATCGCGTAATTGACCACTATATCTAACCTTACAGATTACGGTTAATCTCCTTAATACACGTATTTCCTTATATCTTAATTGAAGAGTCTTACCGCTATATCTTGGGTAAACAGCAATTCGCTTGATCCTATCTAACGTGGCTTTAGTCCTTGTGAAATGGTATCCACCTTTAACTTGATAACACAGGTACGGGTAGATTAACTCTTGAACTCGGGATTTCCTCTCACTTTAACTTAAGCGTTTGTAAACATAGACATCGTATATTCAATTCACATAGCCACACCGCGAATTCTAAACTTCTACTATTTATAAGATTCCTAATTTGCATTCTCACGTTTTTCTTCTCGAGTTGGTTGGAAAGAATTGCCATTCTTGCCCCAAGGAACCCCAATAGGACTAGTAGAAAATCGCGATGAAAGCCTGTCACAGTTTTTATTTTTAATTTGCCGTTGTAACAAAATCCTGCCCCTATTAGGAATCCCTTTGAGAACTTTTCTGTACGCTGACGAAACATTTCGTACGGCCATTCCCGTCAGATGAGTTATAGAAAAATGAGCTTCTTTTATTATAGTCATTTAAAAATACCCATGTCTCATCCAGAGTTACCACAAATTTCCATTTTTCAGCAGCTAGGTGTTTTGCATGTAATTTTCTACAATTTGTTTTTCTTTCAGCAATGCGTTTAGGCAAAAGCAGATGAACTCAGCGTTTAAACATCTTTTCCTAACTTTAAATCTTTGTGAATGATTTGACATACAGTATAGAGCATTTTGCGTTCATTTTGTAAATAAACTCATTTTTCCTTTTTTTTTTTTTTTGCTCTCCTACCTTACGGTAACTGCCTACCTTCGGACCCAATTTTTTTATAGAAACAAATTGAGTGCTTTTAGAAAGAAAAATAAGAAAAAATATGTAAATGTATAAAAAATGTTAAGTAAATAATCTACTTTTAGAAAAATTGGTTGTTTTCTAGGAAATCTTACCAAATTTTTACTAAAACGGGTAACACTGTAGAAAAAATTCTAATACAATTATCATAATTTTCTCTATACACAACATACATATTATGATGCTCTTCAAAAAGAACCAAAATCTAAGAGAAATATTAAAATACAAAAAAATTACAGACAATTATACATAATAATATGAAAATTTAATATTTTTTAAGTTTTTTCTTTATAAAAACTACCCTAAATGAAAAAAAATATTTAACCTACAACAAAACTTATGGTCCACTTCATGAAAAATTGTATAATAAATATTCCCACAAAATTTCAAAACGTTATCAGGTTTGGTTCTTAAGAATTCATGTATCTGGTAAACAGTTTCTTTCGAAAACATAATTTTGAGAAAAACTCATTTAAAGTTTTATCTTACTGCCCCTTTGCTTTGAGTGATGTCTTTTTTTAAAATCACTATAACTTTATTTTTATTTCGCGTAAAAGAAAAGAGAAAACTGTTTTGGAAAGAAAAATGTTCAAAACATAAGATTTTGAAACAAAAAAATGCCTCATGTAGACGAAATACGACACTTTCAAGGTAGGCGTTCACCTTAACAAGTCACTTATAAGACCCTACATTTCTTTATTAAAAAACACACGTCTTATTACAATTAACCCATTAACTGCCATCGGCGTGTATATCCGTTTCGCTAAACCGGTGTTTTAAATACTCTGGACGTATGTATACGTCTTTCCGAAATACGGCGCTTTTCTTTGCGCTGTTATCAACAAAACTTTTCCGAAGGTTTTGAAATGTAATAAAATGACCTTGACAATACTCACGAATGAGTTACTTGTTTTGGAGAAAAGTTTTCTTATTTGTACCCCTTTTTCCCCCAGCGCTCCCTAGACGTGAGCCTATGTGAAAAATTGTGGAACTGTGAGGCGAATTACATAACTTTTAATTGGCAGTTAAGGGGTTAATCACCTCTCGACGTTTGAGAAAATTAAGGAAGAGATGATTTGTAATGACTTAGAGATCAATTTTTGAACATAGATGTAGGCACGATTATATAGATTTGGAGGAGGATGGATTAAAAGCCAGCACAGGAAGCATCCTATTAGATGGAGTGTACAGATTTAGTATTGAATACATATTTTTATCTTTAATATATGACCTAAGAATAATACTTGTATCAGGAACAGTACTTTAAAAGTTAATTTGAATTAGAGTGAAAAAATGGAAAAAAATAACAAAACTTCTATTTATTAATCTTTAAAACCTGGAAGTTCATATGCTTAGTTTGAAATTTCATGTGTGTGTGTGTGATACAGTTTTTAATTTTAATTCATTTATAATTGTATAAGAAAGTATGGCTGATATTTTCCAATGCATATATTATATATATTTGTGTGTGTGTTACAGCCAAAGCCCGAAGTTTGGCTAATTCGCATTTTGGCTAAGATGTTTCGCAAAAATCCAAAGTAATTGGAATTAATAATGTAAATTATACTTTAGTTGGCCACTTTACGAAGTGGCTGGGAACCCTTCGCCAAAGCCCGATGGGGTAATGGTAGACTGACCGGTAGTTGCTTTGAATTTAATCCTCTTCTCGCTGTCACGTTGTTAGAGCATATACGTTCACTGAATATATATATATTATGACTTTGATATGAGAACAGATTAAGCGAGGTCCTATTTTTATATATTGCAAGCTTATTTTTAATTCAGACGTGTCAGTCATATTTGAACTCGTTCCTGAAATAACTGTAGTTAAAAATACAGTACACGTAAGTACTTATTTTTAAATACTTCATTTTTCAGTGTGAAAAAAAATGTGCTCTTGATTTATTTTTTCTTTCTTTGGCAAACCTTCCCAATCCACTTCGCGAATTGGCCGTCAAAGCCCAAAACCAAGAAAAGATTGAACTTTGGCCGGCAAGTTTACAGCAATGTTAGCCAAAACGAGAATTGGCCAGCCATTTTGTTTATTTCTGGCTTTGGCAGTAGCACATATACATATAACTTAAAACATTTTCGTGAAATTAATCAGATTAGCACCTGTACATAAAAATATAAAGCATCTCAAAACTTGCAATTTTAGTTCTCTATCACATTCTATTGTTTCAATAAACGCAACAACCTCCTTTAGTCTTACACGTTTCACCAAAGAAACAAAAACGTACGATTTGTTTAAACTGAGATGAACAAGTTATTTAAACAAAGGAAACTTTTCTAAAGCCTTTTGAGAAAACTTAATGATTTGTGAACAACTCAACCCTCGGAAAGGGAACATCAAAGCCTGGCGGCGATAACCATTAACAGTTAACAGTAGCGATTACCTCGGTTCGAGTTGTGATGTTTTAAAAAAAAAGAAACAAGAGCAGCTGTTAGCAGCTCATAAGACAGACGTCAACCAACGTAAGATTAAATATTTATTCAAAGGTGGATGCCCTTATATATTGAAATATTTTTTTAATGTGTTTCTCCCCGCTTAGGAGAGGAGAGCTTCCGTTGTTTAATAATGGATTAGAAAAATGAAATATATTAATTTCGAATGCTTTACATTGCATTTTTATCTCAATGTGGTGTTTACTCTGTATCTTAAATTACATTTATTAATATTTTCAGTACCTCTTCATCTCATCGCCATTTTCTAAAACAAATTAGAATTCATTCTGGTATTTTTTGTAAAAAAAACCCTTTCTATAAGGTTGTAATAAATGAAAGGTCCGATTTTAAAGGTCACTTTTAAATAACCATATATTTTATAGAATAGATTTTAATAGACAAAATATAAGAGCCATTAGCTTCAACACATTTTTGTAAACTGGAAACACAAGTATCTTTTTCTTAAAATTCAGCACCTCTAGTGGAGGCAAACTCATTGAATGCCATTTCAGCATCCCTTGCATTTTCGAAGCATTTCTCCTGTAGTAAGTTACCCAGTTTTAAAACATGTGATAATACGTGGGTGAGAGATCAGGGGAATATGGGGGGAGGGGTCCTGAGTTTCGTAGCCCAATACATAAAACTTTTGATGGGTGATCATTAAAACATGTGCTCTGGCATTGTCGTAGAGAAAGAATATGCCTCTGCGTCAAGGGTAGACCAAGCAATGGACGTCTTGCAGACAGACCACTCTGCTGTAAATGGCGTCGAATGGTACACGCAGACACTGAATGATGCATTACAGACTCAATGTGCCGAGCTATGGTTCGTGATGTGACTGAGCGATCCGTCACTGCCATGCGCACAATTTGCCGGTCCTCACGTGAAGTGGTGCACTGAGGTGGATGCAATCGACCACGTCGGTTCGTCCTACCCTCCTGCATCCAACGGTCATATATCCGCATTACAGTTGTTTGGTTTCGTCCAACACGACTACCGATTTCCCTGAAAGATAATGCACAATCTCGGTAGGCTACTATCCTTCCTCTTCTGAACTCGGATAGTTGATCAAAAGCTGATCGCTGTTTTCTACGAGACATAACTGATCGTTTTTTTAAGAAAAACCGCAAGAAAAGCACAATTGCCGAACTTGAAATCGTCAAAATCTCCAAGGCTTAAATAGCGCTTTGAGGTGGCGCCACAGTGGGCGCGTGATGTGTGTCTGCGCTGAAATTCTATTCATTTGCATATCTTACCTCCACTAATTCTTGTTGTAAATTTCATGTTATTTGCATGTTTCCTTCAGGGTGTTGCAATTACGGTGGCCAGCAGTGTATATTTAATCGAAACAGCGGGGTGAAGAAGCGAACGAGACCCAAAATGATTGGAGGAGAAAATTTTATGAAGATCAAGCAAAACTTTTTTTATTTACTGTTTCTCTTAACCAAATGTTTGTGTGAGATTCTCACATTAACATTAAGTTGTATTTATGTAACAAAAATATAGCCATTTCATAGAACAAGAAATCAGTTTGATAAATAAAATCTCTTCAATTCAAAAACTAATATTTTTAACGGTCTTGATCAGTAGTAAATATTAATATTTATCTCTTTGTAGCCGCATGAGAAAAACAACTGACTCAGAATTAATTGAAAAACAAAGCAAAATTTATCCTTAAGCAGAAAATTTGAAAAGAATTCATTCAACATCAGCTGAAGCTGATATACCATTTTCTACTGCAAGATTATTTTCATATAAAAAATCTAACGATTGGGCTCATTTATAAAACTATATTTCGCTTGTTTTTTCTCAAATGGCACTTTAAAAAAGAATAAAAGTCATACAGTTGGACCTCTATATAACAAAGTCGCTAAGTCTCGGAAAAAGTTCGTTATATGGAGAATTTGTTATATAGAGTTCATTTTTAATATATTTTATAAAAACGACATAAAACAAATTTTAAATTCATAATTACAAATGTATTTAATTATGTATAATTTATTATTAAAAAAATAATTATTCACACCTTTTTTTTAAAAAATTAATATATGTTTATTTTATATAACTTACCTATAAAAAGAAAGAAACAAAGAAAAAGGCAAGGAAAAGAAGAAAAAGGAATGTCGAAGAATTCATTGTATTTTCAATATGAATATAATAATTTTATACAAAAATTTATTGTTTTAAGGACATTTTTTAATTTAAAGCATACAAGTAATATTAAATATACATTGTTTTATAATTAGAACACGAGGACACGGAACAACTCCGCTGAGGGTGAAAGAGGATATCGAAGATGTTTCTAGTAATCTGGACAATAGGGGTTAAAGGTTGCACTTATTGGATGAAACGTCCAGAACTCTATTGTTCTCGCGAGGCACACACAAGTTAGGATATCATAAAACCAATTCAAAATTTATGACCACCATAAAATGTGTTAAAGAGAGAAAAATTTGAAGTTTTTTCAGAAGTACTTTAAAAAAGGAGAGAACAAAAATTTAATCACAAAAGAAAAGTTCGTTATAGACTATACAGAGATTATTTTACGAAGAAAATCTTGAAATGTTCAAGATTCCAGGAAAAAGTTCGCTATATAGAAAAATTCGCAATATAGAGTTTCGTTACGTAGAGGTTCGACTGCATATATATACTTATATATATATACTTATTCAAAGAAATTATTATAGATACGAATTAAAAATAACTTGTTCTTAAATTTTTCAGAATTTTTGATATATTGTCTGGAAAGATTACACCATTCCCGGGATTTCCCTGAAATAGAAAATCCAGGAAAACAGAAACCGTAGATCTACTGGGAAATTGAAAGAAGCAGAGAACTTGTCACATGAAACATTGATGTAGCATATGATTCGTTACACAAAAAAAGTCATAATATTTTTACACGGGAAGCTATCAGGAAAATACGTTTTTGCCTTAAATAATCATATAAATTATGTATAGAAACATATTTTGCACAATTCTCTTTACTAAAGTCGTTCAGAAATGTTAAAACGATAAATTATTTCACATTTTAACCTATAACTTCGCAATTTTTTAAATTCCTATGAAAAAATTATGTAAGCTAGTTCTCAAGTAATAATAAAAGGGAAAAATATGAAAAAAAATTAAGCAGTTTTAAATTGAATTTCAGTCATTTTTTTGTAAATTACAAAGCTTTTTTTTTATATGAGGATTTTATTATTCATCATAAAATGTTTAAATTTCTTACCTGGTAATTTATTTCGTCAATAAACAAGAGGAAGCATAAAATATAATGGACTCTTTTTATAGCAAAAACACAGTTCTTGAGGCATCAGAGATTTTTATAATTGTTATTTCTGGGAAAAATGTACCATCTAGTGACAAAATTAGCTTGTATTTCGTTGCAGTAATCTTTTTTTTGTAGGTAATTAAAAAAATATTGATTCTGTTAAATTAAAATAAATCATATGTTGCAGAAATGCAACAGTGCGAAGTTCAGGGTTAGTACTTATTATATCTACAATTCCTTATAGTTACCAAAAATTGCTATATATTTTCACTCTTTCCATTTCCTATCGGAATGAATGTTTTATGAATAATAATTTAACTTACATTTGTGGAACAAGATATTTGAAATTCCGAATTCAACGAAGAAATTTTCAAACATATTAATCACACACATTTAAAATGATTTTCCTCAAACAAAAACAAGTTAAATAAACTAATAATTTATATGAAAAATTATTATAGTGTATACATACGTCTGAATATGTTTTAATGTTTGTAAATAAATAGTTATTGTTGAATATAATATATAATACATTAGTTTATAATATATATTGTATTAAAATATCTCTTTGTGTATTGCAAAAAAACAACAACAAATAAATAGAACTACAAAATACGTGTAAATTACAGTTTTACAATTTGAGTAATGAGTATGAACATTTGTATGATATGTACACTGGGGGTTGGTTTACCCTTAGGCGCATTATTCCAGTTTAGAGTACATCATTGAATAATTCCGTCATAAAGAGATTGTTTATTAGAGTCCCATTTTGAAGTTTCGTGAGGGTTATTGGAGATGTCATTTGGATCGAGAGGTCCCCAGTCTCCATCCTCCACACGAGAGTAATGAGCAAGTGAATATTAATGTCAAACGATTCAGCTACAAAAAGGCTTTTGGCGTTGGACTTCGTCATTTTGAACCATGGTCAAGCGAAGAGGACGACCTTTCTTAAATTCCACACCACTCCAACAGGAGGACGTTTCAGCCATGACCGATCAGCCCGTCTAGACGGTGAGTCTTAAGGTATCCGACTACTTGCGACAACTTTTTTAATAGAAAGAGATATGGGACTTTTTATTATTTTTTTGTGACTTTTATATTTATTTGGTACATTTTAAGAAAAAAATGATAAAATTAAGGTAAAAAGAAATTATTATTACTAAAATGGAAAAAAGGTTCTAAATTTACAAAAAATTACTTAATAAAGGTCCCGTTTTGTACAAAAAGTTTATGCACAAATTTTCAATTTTTTAATATTTAAAATGTTCCGGCTGGGTGGCGTGGTTGGTTTGTCACTGGTCTTCTGCACCCAAGGTTGCGGCTTCGACCCCGGCCCAAGTCGGTGGATTTTCATGATGCAGAAAATCGACAGCGGCCATGTCGTATGATTATATCGCATGTAAGAGATCCCTAGAGTGTCTGTTTGCCTTGGATGCTCTCGGCAAAATTAAATCCTGGTACAAGCTCGCATCAATAGAGCTCAGGTGCCTCCCTCTATGGAGAAAACTGGGCGTCAAAATTACCAGAGGCGATTGGTATCCGCCTACAGGCAACGCACTAAAAAGTGATACCAGATTCTGTGGATGTACAAGATCTGTAATGATTAATGATCAATTCGCAATATTTTAAAAATATTTAAAATGCTGCTTTGCTATTCATTTTTGAAAAGCCCTTCAGCATAAGAGATATTTTAATTTTGATAAAAAAAAACTAGAGCTCTTTATTTTAGTTATTATTTGAAATATCTTTAAAAAAAAACAGTGATTATGTTCATATAAGGGATTTTAAATTTTGTAATAAAACATTGACTGATAAATCTGAAGGTTAAAATACTTCTACTATTATACAGAACATTCACAAAAAATGTCAGATAATCATTTTCAAAAATTTTTGAGTAAGGACTCGCTGTCCCCGTTTAAGCTTTTTCCAAAAAAACAAATTTCGAGTCAAACGCATTTAAAAGTATGACATCTTGCTTGAAGTAATGGTATCTGTTTTAACTAAAATACTTGTAGTTTGTGTTCTAGAGACTGGAAAATAATTTGCTTGGTATTTTTATAAAAATAATAAGATGGCCTATAAAATAAAATTATAAGAACCAATTAGTTAATTTTTGGCAAAATTCATAATTTTAGGGTAGTCGGATACCTTGCGGCACTAGGATCGAACTCATGACATACCTGCCTCCAATTACCTTGAGCACTGGGCTGAGATTTGATGGAAAACAAGAGGTAGCCACGTGTTTGTTAGGGAATTTGCAAAAAGGTTTTCAAGGCACGGTGCACATTGCACACTATATATTATAAGTAAGGATTAAATCCCAATTTTTATTTTTATGTATTACGCAAGATTAAGTTTAACGTTGTTTAAACTATGTGCTTAAAAATTTCAACTAGAATTATTTCGAATACACTTGCTACAGCAGCCCAGTGGTCAAGGTATCGAATCATGACAGGCATATCATGAGTTCGAGCCCAGTACCACTAAGGACCCGCCGTGTAGGGCAGCGATGCACGTTAAATCTGTCGAGAGCTGAAACGTCCTTCCGTTGGTGTGGTGTGGTAGTTAGGAGAGGGGGCGACAACTCAGGTGTCGTCCACGTCATTTGACGATGGTTCAAAATTACGTGGTCCGTCACCAAATGCCCTCGTGTAGCTGATCAGTGCGACGTTAATATTCACTCACTCCATATATATATATAATCTTGTTCAAATTTTCAGTCATTAATAAAAAAACATTTTTAAACTTGCAATGGATGACACTTAAGTTAATACTTTTTTCAAATTCATTTTTTAATAATTCATTAATTAAAATAAGAAATGAATAAATAGTAACAAAGATAATAGTCCAACTGCATCTATAGAAAATAAAATCGTTCGTTGTGTCCCTGTGGTGCAATGGATAGCGCAAATTTACAATCGTTAATAAAATACATTTTAAAACCTCAATTGAGCAGAAATTTTTTTTCTACACGATTATTTTGTATGACAATACCGTAATTAAATTAAAATTAATAAAAATTAATTCATTAAAACTAATTATTCAAAGAATTACATATGCAACCACGTTGGCATCATTTTTGGAGACTTGTGTCAGAACTTTAAAAGGTTTTTTTTCTTTTACATTTTTCTTTTTACATTTTAAAGCACTCAATTGAGCTGAAATTTTCTATACACGACTGTTTTGGGTAACAATGGGATAACTTAAGTATAATTAATTCAAATTAATTGACTGAAACTAATTATTTAAAGAAATACAATTATAGAGTCACAATGGCTTTTCGTTTCTAGCGAATTGGTCAAAACTTTAAAATATTTTTTTTCTCACGTTTTAAAGCATTCAGTTTAAAGCATTCAATACGATACTTTAAGGATAATTAATAAAAATTAATTGCCTTTTAATATATTGATTCTGCGATAGGAATATACTTATTTATATTAATTCTAACTATTTAATAAAAAGTAACTAAAATAAAATTTTCTTTGCTGACTTAAGTAGAATTGACTTAATTTTTTTTATATATTACTTGTTAAAATAAAACATGAAATACTGCACTTCATAAATCGATGAAGAAATTTAAAAAAATATTCGTTACATTTTCTTTCACAAAATAAATGTAATCCTTTTATGTAGCGTCTACTGGGACGAACCATGGAACAATAATAAGATATCTTTCACAGTTTCATAAAATTTTATTGTTCATTCCTTGAAAACAGATGCACAAAGCTATTACTTCACAGCAGACATATTGCATTTTAGTTCTTATTTTTTTCTGGATCTTAGACAACATTGGTTTGGTTAAATATTTATAAAAGACACCGCATCTCTTATCTGGACTAGAATATTTGGCACTGCCAAAGTGTATTTGTGAAAGATGGCTTCCTGTGAAATGGAAACCATTTTAAATTTGTTTAGAAAAGACATACTACCTATCACACGCATTTTTTTCTGTAGTATTAAATAACTCGTTTGCAATCCTACTAACTAGACTATGCGTTTTTATTTAAAGTGTCACGTCCCGCTAGACGCTGGCATTTAAGGGTTCGAGCAAAGATCAGTCATAGTAATTCAAACACACTTTTATTATTTATTGTTGTTTCTAATGCCCCTGTCTGAGTTGAGTTGAGTTTGGTGTTTTATGGCGCAAGAGCCAGTTTTAGCTATACTGCGCCAAACATTCATAGGTCTGTGGTCTGGACGGGAAAAGAAGAAATTGGATGACAAGATGGAGGGTCGAAAATAGAGAAGGATCACTGGGGTACTCCGGGGTCGTGACACCCGTGTTTACCAAAGATAGTAAACCCCTTGGGAAAAGGAAAAGATCACTAGGGTACCTCGGGATTGTGACACCCGTACCCACTTGAAGAATTGTGAGCTCCCTGAGGGGAATGCCCCTGTCTGATATAGTCAGATCGAGGCCCACGAAATTCATCGTGGCAAGGGGCTAGATGTATGTCTGTCATTGGCCTCAGCCTTGAGCACCATACAGGTACGAATTAACTTGTTGAAATTCCCCGAAAGTATGATAGATGGCGACACCACCGATCTCCACCTCCACAATTTAGGCATGGAACTGATGAGGAGGGAAATATTCTCTAGTCCCTGTACTCGTGATTCAGCCCACAAGCCTTTCGAACCCACTGAATTAACGAACACGTACTCTGTGTGTATTCGGTGGGTATTTGGTGGCATTGGGCATCGAACCCAGGCTTTCCGGTCTGGAGTCCGATGCTCAAACCACTATGCTCCCTCGGTCTTATTTATTTAACTTAATATAACTAGACAACGTAAGAGGGAGAATGCACGTAAGACAATAACACTGAGGAGCAGTCACGTTGGATTAATTTAATTATCATAGAAATAAACACACTTATCTTAATATGGGAACGCTCTTGACTCCAATGCGGGGATTATCTTTTTGGGTATCTCTTAACTTGATCTCATAGACCACTTACCTTGTTTTCAGTTTTGAGTAGACTTCTACTTACCTTATATTGGATTTCTGCAAATGTATTAATTTAAATGTCTTTTTGACAGCTGTTCTATAATTCTACTTTAAAAGTGTTATGTAGTGAGTAGAGTGTTTAAAACTAAAGAAATGCATGCTAGTTAATTAAATTAATACATACGAAAAAAAACTGAGCAACAAGAGTGGTGCTTCAGTAACAAATGTTCACTATTTTATTTCAGTCTTGGCTTAACCCTCCTCGGTCCAATCTTTCTTTTTTGCTTTCTTGTTTTGTTTTGAAGATTGAAAACCGCACTAAAACTCCTTTCTATGATAAACAACACACACACTTTCCGGATGTTTCACAATTCGGCATAAATAACAAGTATGTCTTTTTAAAGCAAACCTTGCTGACATCCGTTTCTAAACTCCGATCATTTCCTCTTGTTATCTAACATTTTTTTCAAAGTGCCCACATGAATTAATTGTGTACTGTGGTATTACCGTAATTAAAGCTTTCTCACAAACCTAGTTTCAGTATCCGAATAAAGGGCATTTAAAAGTGGATTACAGGGGAAAACGTCATTTTCCTGGCAGATTGTCTGTGACAAATTGAGAAAATAATCAAATTCGTGAAGTCCAATATTATACTCCTTTAGCTTAATTCTGGCAAGTAACACTGAAATGTGTCTATAAAATGTATGCTGTCACCTTTTTTGTAACTGCAAATGAACCTCATTAAATTTAGTAAGTAAATCTGTTTAAATCTGTTTTCCACTTAATTATAAATTTTCTTTTAAAATTTTAGTTACGATCTGGTTTAGTCTATCGTAGCCCCCATTTACCTCTCGTGGACACCTTCCCATTTTTTCCACTGACATGGACCCCTTGAAAGTCGTTATAGACCCCTGGGGTCGATATGGTCCACTTTAGGAATCACTGCCCTAGTCTTACGAAATGTTTAATTCAGAGGAAACTGTATATTTGTTACTAATGACCTTGCTAGTATCTCCTATATGACAGTGTTCCTGGGAGCTAAAATGTATTTGTCACATATATCCCTCATTTTTGGGAGAAGCAAATGGTCTTTTTTTCAATCTTAAGATAATTGGAGTCACTGAGTTCCCCGCGTGACCACTTTTGTTTCAAAATATTTTCTATGAACCTGCTACATTTTTCTCTTGTAAAAGACTTAGTGATTTTGATTGCTGTGTTGTACGATTCATTATGGTTCATAAATATAAACTAACAGAATTTTTAGAGAAATAAAATGACATGTGTTTGATCTCTATTGGATGTAGTTGAGATTGATCAAGCAAGAAAAGAACCTGATGAAATAATAGATATTAATCATGATAGTTAAAGTAAATTTAGAAAGGCGATGGGAGGGGGGACATGAAACGTTTGAGTTGAAAGGGAAGTTTTCTAATGCTACCTAAAAAACTACATCAAGAAACATATAAAATCAAAAATGTACCACAAGACGCACTGCGTTCTGTCAAAAAGACGCAAGCAAGAAAAAGTTCAACATGCTATTTGACTTACATCAATGGACAACATAACTACAATAGCTTGTACAAAATATGGCAGTTTTGCCTGCAAATAGCATTTCTGTAACTAAAGAGAAAAGTATGCTTGATTTGTCTCCTTTATTAAGGAGTCACGCACATTTGAAACATTTTAGTTCAGTTTGATTAGATTTTTCTTAAATCATTGTTTAAAAATTTAAAAGTCCTTAAAAATAGGTAAATATATTTTCTGCCTCTTAATTAAATTATTCACTAGAATTGCGATTTTTGTAGTATACATTAGAAGTAATTATATAAAAAAAATGATTGGGGTGACTCCGTTCCCCCGCGTGACCACTAACATTGATATCGTGGGTGAGCCTTCTACCGGGTGTCTTGAGAGTTTGTAACCGTGACGCTGATATATATTGCGCATTACAAAAAAATTCGTGCTGTAATGTTATGAAAATTGAAAAATTGGAATTACACAATTTTCATTTCAGCTAAAAATGCGGCCATTTGAGAGCGTTTTGATAGGCTTAAGGTTAAAATCACAATCATTCTTTTAGCCTTTATCTGAATATTTATTATTGAACAAAACAGCCTTTGATATTTCTATGAAAACTTCAGAGCTCTGTTTGATTTATTAACTTAATATTTGACTTTAATCACCTTAAGGAAGGTCAATTAATCTCACGACATTGATTTTCGCGGTATATCTATTTTGGGGAATCCAATTTGTGTCCTGTATAAGAAATCAACTGGATGCATTCAGAAAGGTGACCTTGAGAACTATTAATCCTCCGGCTTTGACATCTGCTGCCACTTCCGTGTCATTTATTATAACTGCATTCCAGAAACGGATTGTCTCATCATATTCCCAACATTAATATTCTGTTATATGGATACTTGGACACAATCGGGGTGTATTCTTTCTTCCACCTTCGAGATCTTTGAGAAGATTTGTTTGCACAGTTATATTTCAAGAATTTATTAAAACTTTACATTTATTTTCATTCACAGTATGTGTGAGTTTTTAAAATTAAGTATTGAACACTATACCATTGCTTTACTTTAAATTTCCCTATTTTTGGTATAGGGACGTAATCATATCGAAAAGTAAAAAAAAAAAACATTCTAAAAAATTATTAATTTACTGAGAGGAAGCAAAACAAAATAAATTATGATATACTTAAATATAAAATGCTAGTTGCGTGTTTATTGCAACCTGTTTCAATTTTCGAGCAAGAGCAAAAGTAACTAGAAAGTAGAATTAGAGAAAATAGAATTAGAAAGATAAAAGTAATTTAATTCAAATATCCGTTACATAAAAGAAACAAATAAACGATTTTCGAACAAATACGATTTTTTTGTAAGGTTCATAATTAAGAACATATTGTAGATTTTACGTCAAAGTAAATTATGAATGCATTCAACACATCTTTAAGGGGACCAGGAATCTTTTGAACATTTCTTTTTATGATTTAAAATTTATATCTAGCATTTTATATAATATGTTTCTATTAAAAAAAATGACACAAGATAAATTTTGTAAATATTTTTCACACAATTTTTAAAATGTAAATTTTGTAAGGAAAAATTGGAAAAATAAAAAATTGTACTCTTATTGAAATTATTTATTTTTTGTCCTGGAATTATTTTTGTAATATTCTCAAGGATGTTATAATTAACCTTAGGTATAGATTTTACAATAACTTAATTAGTTTTGGAGAAATGTTAATATATATGCTAAAATTGAACAAAAAAAGCCAAAATCTCCTACATTTTGATTTATAAAAAAAAGTATTAACAGCAAAATTGAACCCTTATTTTGTTACATACAGTAAATATAACACACAGGAAAACAATGGGACTGGTAAATAATTGTGGAAGGAGAAGCTTTTTAAATGCGAGAAAAATTAAACTGAGAAAAACCATTTCAAAGTTCATAATTCTAAAAAAATAATTATTGTAAGCAAAAATAAAAATTAAGCATCATTTTGAAATATTAGCTAAATATTTTTCTTAAAAATAATAGCATTTTCATATGATTTCAAACCATATATTTTATAAATAATCCTATTTTAGCGAGTATTACTTTCATAAGAAAACTCAAGGAAAATGTTAGAATTCTATCTATTAATTTTATTTTTTATTTTTTTTTAAACACAGAAATTTTAAAGTTGTTTGTGCCACATAATATAGAATTTTTTTATGAAAAACTGAAATGAACTTGACTTACAATATTATTAATGCAAAATGCCTTATTAAAAAAAATTTCATGCCACATTTAAAGGGGAAAAAAAGGCATCAATGTAATACTTCAAATATATTCTGATTTATTTATAAGGCCTTCCTTTTATTATTATTATTATTATTATTATCATTTCACTTTTAAATAACTTTTCTTTATTAAAATGCTTATTTTAGCTTTCTTATCTGAAAAGGTGGCGTGGTCGAATTCCCTAATTGTGTTCATTTACATTTTCAATTAAGTTTTTTCCAACATCTAATTTTCAGGTATACAAAAATGATATATCAATCAAAAGATAATAAAGCAAAGGATATAACTTAATGAAATACAAAAAATTAAGTTAAAAGTCATTTTTTAAGTGCCAAATCTTCTTAATGCTATGGGGAGAGTAATGAACATTATGTTTGAAATTCGGTTGGAAAATATTGAAAGTTTGAGAAAAACTGCATTAAAGGCTTTATTTTGTATTTACTTAGTTTTTTATGCTAATACCTAAGTGTTAGAAAATTTTAAAAACTTACAAAGAATTAATAGTTTTTTGTAACGTTTTGCGGAATAATTTAATAAGATATGTTAGAATAAGAACTTTTAAGTCTAATTTTAATGCCTCAAAATACCAAATTCTTTGTTTAGGTTTAAAAAACATCAAATTTTTAACAAGCTGACTGTCATTTATTATTCAAAGTATTCGAGATTATTTGAATGGTAAAACTAACATTTTTCAAGTAACAAAAAGTTTACATAATCTAGAAATGAAATTTCGAAATGTGTCTAATTTAGAAAAAACAAAGAATCCGAAACAAAATAAAGATAACTTCCCCTGAAATATAATTTACATAAATTCAATTCAATTGATCATTTTTCAAAAAAAAATGAATTTTAGATTATATTAATGAATATATATATATGTCAAGTAACTAAATAATTATCTATAATATACTTAAATAAAAACAATATGCATTATAAAGTAACAAGTAAATAACATGTATTATAGACTATATATTACACATGTATTATATTATTCGATTAAAAATATAATTTAATGTTTTCTGGATATAAATCTCTATTTTTAATAACAAAACATAATGCATAATTCAATAATGCAGTGCTTCTTAAATTTCAGTATTTGCGACCAATATTCAATCATACTTTCGATCGACCCATCCAATCCATATAATAACAATGTCTTGAATTCAATCATACTATACTTTGACGCTAAGGCTACCATATGACTTTAACCCTTAGTGTCACCGGCGTATATAAACGTCTCGCTTATTCAAAGCGTTAATTGTTCGAGATATATATTATATACATCTTTCCGAAATATGATCTCTTCTGTGCACTGCCATCTATAAAAAAAATTCCGAAGGCTTTGAATGTAATAAAAGTACCTTGACAGCGTTTACGAATGATTTACCTATTTCAGAGGATTTTTTGCTTATTTTTATTCCTTTTCTCCCCTCCCCCTCTCGAATACATTACACATGCGTGCGTACGTAGATTGATTGATTGAATATTAACGTCGCACTGTTTAGCTACAGAAGGGCTTTTGGCGACGGACCACGTAATTTTGAACCATGGTCAAGTGACGTGGACGACACCTGAGCTGCCCCCCCTCTCCTAACTACCACACCAACAGGAGGATGTTTCAGCTCTCGACAGATTTAACGTGCATCGCTGCCCTACATGGCGTGTCTTTAGTGGTACTGGGCTCGAACTCGTGACAAAGCAAGCCACTCGGCTACCGCAGCCATGTGCGTACGTGGAAAATGATTACATTGGGGAGCGAATCGTGTAATAAAATCGGCAGTTAAGAGATTCATTATAAACAATACAAATTATCAAGACAAGTGATGATTTTTGTATATTATGTTATAGATATGTGACAAGCCCATGTTCGTAGCTCAGTATTGTTAAATTAATTGTAAAATACATTATGCAGTACTGATACATTTATAAGTGTATTTTGTCAGTGTATAAGTGTACTAATTTTTATTAAGTCAGAATATATATATATATATATATATTACTTTTATTAAATTAATAATTTTGTTAAAAAATATTTTGTTTTTGACTTTTCAATATCTTCGTGAATCCGTAGTAGAGTTATCACATAATTCTTAATTCTAGTACATACCCCGGAAACTGGAATCTCTTTTTAGTGCAGCACCATAAAGGTGATATAACAATCGCTGCAAGTGATTTTGACACCCAGTTTCCTTCCCAGGAGGGAGCCACCAGAGTCTGATGATGAGAAACCACACTTGAAATTTAATTTTGTCGAGAGCACGTGACCCACTCAGACACTCAAGGAATCTTTAACAAACCGCATAATCTTACGACATGGATGCTGTCGATTTTTTGCATTGTGAAAATCCAATGCAAAATTCTGGGGATGAACCCATAAACTTTATGTATTATGCAGTTCTATTTATTTGTTCTTTTTCTTCCGCAAAACTTGTTCTTGTGGCCAGCTCCAATGTACTATACCAACCGTATTGGACACGTTACATGAAACGAAGCACATGGTTATCGAATCGGCGGGTACGACAGGGGTTCGAACTTGGCGAGTTATCTTGAATTTTAGCATTGTTGCAATAATACGTAAAAAATTTACGGCAAAAGTTTGCAGAAACGAAGCGTATGAACTGATATGTTGGAAGCACCTGATTGCATTCATCACGTGACTATGACGTCACAGGAACTCTTGAACTGATTGGATGGAATCATGCGATTGTAGTTGTCATTTGACAATGATGTGGAATGAATGTAGTTCATTAATTGTTTGCATAAGGCTTGATTTCTGAAAAAACAATTACTAGCTTTCGAAGAATATGAATAGTTTAATTCAGGCTTTAACCGATTGCTATTAAAACAAATTTGCAAGTAATATTTTAAAACTACTCGTAAATATAAATCATACTATACACATACTTCATTATAAATATATTGCATAAATGTACATAGTGAACAGAGGTGTTGCTACCGCTGTATCAGCCATTTCAATGATACGGGGCCCCCAAGCTACAGAGGCCCCAATATGTGTAACTACAGTCCCACTAACAGGGCTTTCATGTCTGAAAAGGGGCCCCGGAAGATTTTGATACAGGGCCCACTCAGAACTAGCTACGCCAGTGATTCTGAAGTATTGAAAATGTCAAATATGTTATTCCATGTTTTAGAAAGAATAGAACTTAAATAATGTCAAGTCTTTTTTGAACACGATAATGCAGAAAAAGATTGCCTTTTAGCTTCAAAATTACTTATATATCTTTATTAATCTATATATATGAAGGAGAAAAACAACTTCCTTATTCATTCATTCACTTACTTACTTATCACGATGTCTCACAACTTGATATTCAACAGGCATGTTTCTTTCATGAATTTGAGATTCGCTAAGAAAGGGTTTTAAGAAAATCGACACCCAACGGGGAGGACTGCAAGGGGTTCCAGATGCAGATGACGCAGGGAAATGGCGAAATTAGGAATTTCATCAAATCCCTAAGGGAGATGATCACTTGACGGTAGATGTTAAAACAACGTCTGTCCAAGGTCATTTCCCTGATAAAAGTAAGTGATTTTATCAAATCCCTGAACTGTTTCAGTGAAATGATGAAATAAACTAGTCAGGATTTGCATTGGAAAAATGCTGTCCGGGGGGGAAGACACCTTAGGGGTCGAGTCCTTGTACTTTCTAACCATATAGGTAGTACTATCGATCCCCTAAATATCAACCCCATGTCTTTAAAAAAATGGCTCCATAGGATAAGGATTGATATTTTAGTGCGTAAGCAACCGAGAAGAAAGATGTTATGCGTCAAAAAATACCAGCCTAATTTCCTAACTATTTGTTAATTAGTTTCTGATAAATAATTCGTATTTCATTCACTATTGTTGTATTATGTACTTCTACGTTTAATAATGCACCCTATTTGTTAAATAAACACTTTTAAACTCTTGACAATATTATTTCATCATTTCACTAAAACAGCTCAGGGATTCGTTCAAATCCCTTACCTTTATCAGGGAAATCACCTTGAAGAGACATTATTTTAACATCTACCGTCAAGTGATCATCTCCCTTGGGGATTTGATGAGATTCCTAATTTCATCATTTTCCTGAGACACAGATATTCATGTTTCAAAGCTATTAGACCTACAAATTTGAGATTTGGCAGGTATGTTCCTTTCATGGAGTAGAGATCCCCTGCAAAAGAGGGTTTACGAAAATTGGCCCTCAATTGAGTTACGAGGGGTTAAACCAGCGTTTTTGAACCATTCGAT
Source organism: Trichonephila inaurata madagascariensis (assembly GCA_019973955.1). NCBI lineage: Eukaryota > Metazoa > Arthropoda > Arachnida > Araneae > Nephilidae > Trichonephila > Trichonephila inaurata. The sequence goes on along the minus strand of BMAV01002441.1, from coordinate 32,336 downwards.
CTGCATACTGAAAATGTGTCAGACGTGTTACTAACATGAAGTAAGAGATCCACTATAAAAGAGATTTAAAAAAAAGAAATTCTGTAAGGAATTTGCGCGGGGTTAAAGGAGTGCTATACATAGATAGATATTCTCGTTTTTGAACTGTTAGACCTACATACTTCAAATTTAGCAGGCATGTTTCTTTCATGGAGTAGAAATCCGCTGTAAAAGAGGTTTTGCAAAAATCTACCCCGATGTGTGTTTTACGAGAGAGAGAGTTTTATTTTTTAAAAATGTTTCTTTTATGAACTACTAAACCTAAAGCTTTAAAATTAGGAACACATGTTACTTTTGATGAGCAGAAATTCGCTAAAGAGGAGTTTTGAAAAGTCGTCTTGCAAGGAGGTTATAGATTTCAAATAATCCTTCTTTTCAACTGTTAGACCTACGAATATGATTGAAAATATGATTTGTTTTTGTTAAGCAGATATATGCTAAGAGATATATGCTCATTGTACAGCATTCCACCAAATCTCAGAGCTGATAACTAATTAGTTTTTCAGTATTTGAAATTTTTTCAGATTAGGTTTGGGTTTCTAAGCCCTCTAACGAGGACCTACTGGAGGGCCAGACTAATACCAGTGGATGCACTAATTATAGCTCAGTAAAGTTTATAATTTTAAAGCAGTTTTCCAATCTAAAATTGAAATAATTAAAAATATTTTTGAGTACAATAAAATCTTCCACTGTAATTATTAAAAGTCAACAAGGGAACATATTTTCAAATCCCTATACTAACTTTTGTTCGCAATAATTTAAGAAACATGAATCACTTGAAACGACTTAAAAACTTAAAAAATTGAGCATTTTATGAAAGTTTAAAAAAATTTCAATATTAATTTTTTTTAAATTGTAAAATAATGGCTGGTCAAACTGACTGTTTACTTTCAGAATCAACTTAATTATATAATATGAACATAAAATGCAAATTATTTTTACTGTTACTGTCTAAAAATTTTTTTGAAAAAGAGTACTATGTAGTATTAATATAGTATAATGAAGATAGAGTCATATTAACACCCCTCTGTAACACAAAACGAGGGATTTTGGTGACGGGCCTTGTAATTGTGAACCATCAAGTGACGAAGACGACACCTGAGCTGCCAGCCTGCTCTCTTAACTCCCACACCGCACCAATGGGAGGACGTTAAGCCTCAACACATATTTAACGCAAATCAGTCTCCTCTACACGGCAGGTCTTTAGCGGTACCAGGCTCAAACTCATAACTTACCAACCACAGCCAATGAACACAGTTTGAACTCCAATGTTCTAGTGTATGTGGAGTTTCCAATTAAGTTTTGGTTTTTCTCACGAATTTTGTAAAAACTCAGATTAGTTTAAGGATTCAATTGTGTGTTTTTCCTATTAATAAACAACCTCGAGGAACATGTGGAAACTCATTTGAACTTTGATTCTCGAAAAAAATATTATAACTAGTGTTATTTAAATTTGCTACACTTTATTTCGATCGCTGGCAGGCCCTTTTCAGTTACTACTGACGACTTCCCGAAGTCTCCACCAAAAGACATACTATCTGTCAGGGAACAAATGACGTCTTAACGTCATGGAGTTGTACGTGGGAAAATATACAAAACCGATCTCTACGACGCTTATGTTCTAAGACAAGTCGACATTTGATCTCCCTTTATCCAGCCGATACAGAGGTGACAGGTGCCGTTCTCCTACCAATCTCCGGCTTCAAAGTCCACCGCGTGAGGGGTTACGAGGACCAATACACGAATAGTATTCCCGGCCACGTCTGAACAGAAGTGATTATTCATCAGGTGAGGCTTGGAAGGGCATGAAGTATTCGATATCTTAAAAGATACACCAAACAAGTAATATATATATATAAAAAAAAACTTAGGTCAAATCCTACTTAGATCAACAAAGAAAATTTTTATTTTAGCTGCTTTTTATTAAATAGGTACAATTAATATAAATGTGTATATACATAGGACAGAATCAAAGCATTAAGTGGTAATCAATTTTTATTAATTAACATTAAAGTATCCTATTTTTATCCAAGACAATCGTGTCTATAAAATTTCAGTTCAACTGAATACTTTAAAACGCGAGAAAACAGCCTTTTCAAGTTTTCAAATCACTAAAAATGAAACCAACGTGGCTGTATCTGTAATTCTTTAAATAATTAATTTAAGTCAATTCCTTTTAATTAATTACAATTGAATTGTCGTATTTTTACCCAAAACAATAGTGTATAGAAAATTTCAGTTCAAACGAGCGCTTTAAAATGTGATAAAAAAAAAAAAACCTTTTCAAATTTTGACCTCAGGCACCAAAAGGGTCGCTAAGTCGCCAAAAATGATGCCAACGTGGCTGTATTTGTAATTCTTTGAATAATTAGTTTTAATCAATTAATTTTTATTTATTAAAATTAAAAAAATGTATTGCCATCCAAAATAATCGTGTGTATAAGATTTCAGCTCAAATGAACGCTTTAAAATGTATTTTATTAATGATTGAAAATTCCACCAAGATAAATATATAGAGAGTGTGAGCTAATAGTAGGAATTGAAAAAGGAAACCCAGATACTCTCGATACTCGACAAAGCACACAAACGCTAGAGAGACACTTCTACACCCCCATCACACTCCAACGGACTCTATCTGAAACTTAATGTGACTTATCAAGGCTCGCAACTACCAGCATCCCAATGTCTTCTTAACCCCGCCTTTCAAAGAAGTGATCCGCATTTATCAGTGACCTCAACAATGCTGCACCTTAGCAGCCCCGTAGCAAATCTTTTCCTGAAATGTTCGAATTTTTAATAATAAGTTTAGGTTTAGTTGCATCAAAATAGCTACATTAGGCTTATTTCTTATTAGAATGAAATAATTAGGTGCAGTTCATTCAGGAAACTTTATAAAGAAATTCGGTTTCACCTTGCTTGCTTCGAACAACTAGAACATATGAGTGTCTTAAAATGTTTTGAGAATAAAAAACAAGGAATATATATAAAAAATTAAGTAAATTCCTTCTTAGGCCAAAAAGAAAAATTTTATATTAGTTATTTTTTATCAAATAATTGAATTATAAATATGCAAATATGCATATATATATATATATATATATATATATGACAAAATCACAATATTTGTGCCAAATAATTTTTATTAATTATCATTAATAAAAATTGTCATAAAAAATAATAGTGTGTATAAAATTTCTTTCAACTGAATGCTTTAAAACGTGAGGAATGAAAACATAAAAAGTTGGCCCTAATTGCAAAAAATGAAGCCAATGTGACTGTATCTGTAATTTTTAAATAATTAAATTATCGTATTGTCACCAAAAAAAATCATGTATAAAAAATTTCAGCACAAATGAGCGCTTTAAAATGTGAGAAACAAACGATTTAAAGTTTTGACACGTCGCCAAAAATGAAGCCAACGTGGTTGCGCATGTGTAATTCTTTGAATAATTAGTTTTAATCAATTATTTTTTATTAATTGTAATTCAAATACCGTATTGTCATCCAAAATAATCGTGTATATAAAATTTCAGCTCAATGGAGTGCTTTAAACGATATTTTATTAACGACTGAAAATTTGAACAAGATATACTATATGGGGAGATTGTGAACTAATAGTGGAAATTGAAAAGAAGAAATAGCTTTTGAATTGCTTAACTTTAGTTTACATAATTTTGTTGTGTGTAAATGTACAAAAACAATTAAAATGGACAAAAGAAATATTTGTTAAAAGGTTATTTTGAAATAACTGCAATTTTCTAAAAGGAGAAAGGCAATTATTTTATCTTGATATACTTCGTGAGTACCAGTGAATTCAAATAATATTAGTATAATAGAATGAGAGAAAAATATTTTCAATTTATTGTTCATGAATTTTCTGAACTTTGACGTTTTTAGCATTGATCGATGCGTCTTTTGCTTGGAAGAAAAATTAGTTATTCCATGTGCAGAAGTAATAAATATTTGGTTTCCTCTTTCATTTGAAATATAATTAAAAATGTTCGAATTTATTATTAAAGTATTTTTTTGCTTATAATTTTCAGTTAAAATTTATTTGAGAATGTTTCACTTATTAATTAAGTTTAGAGTAAAGCATAATATCAATAGGATAGAATTGTAAATAAAATTAGGGGTATCTCGTAGTCGAAATACGTCTTTAATTAACATATTATACTAGGTGGTATCGTAAAATTTTAATTACTGTTTCAAATAACCAGGATGGATTTTATTTTTTTCTTATTCTTAAGGTTCCTTTCATAGGTTACCACTAGGGATTCTTGCCGGGAAACCCGAAGAAATTGTAAGATTTTCATACTCTTTGTATTCTCGGGAATTCCCGGGAACGACACGTAATTGATATAATCAATGCTTGAAATATCTTCAGAGATGAAATCAGCAGTTTCAAAAGCATTAATTGACAATATAGAACAAATTATGCTTAATGTAGAAATTTGTAAATGAGTCTACCATTGTAGCAGGCTTGATGCCAGTAGAAATTCGACTAGAAAACTATGCAGCCGAAACTCGACGTTGCTTACTGACGAATTAGTATTTAATTTTATATATAAAGACATGAACGAAAGAGAATCAGAATTTCCTAAAAACATGAAATGTTCTCTAGTCTAAAAAATTAATGAGAGCCGCAATGTTTTTTTTTTTTAGTTGGATCAATACAATATCCAAATTTTCAGGAAAAAGTACGAAGGCTTTAAATTTGTGACGGGTTTTTAAGTGACCTTCTTACAAATCCTCTTGGACTCGCGTTTAATTCACAGCCATCCCTCTCAAGAAGAAACTCTGATATGAAGATTAGTTAGAGTATATAAAATCAGTTTAGTAATTGTAAGAGAAGAAGGAGCGGAGAATCTGTTGCTAAGGCGACTTTTAATTGAATTACACAGCGTGAGTTAAGAACGGAGTTTGCCACTTTTAATTTAGTGGATTGAGAATTTATAGTCTAAGATTATAGTCTATTATAGTCTTGATTAGGTGAAGTTGAACTTTTTGCTTGCGCTTATTCACTTAGAGTTTATTGCTTTCTTTATATCATTCCTAGGGCTTCCTCTTGTGGTTTTTGTGGTTGATTAGTGTGCTTGAATAATAATAAATTAGAATTATTGTAGAAGTTTTTGGTCATGCTTTGTTTCCTCCAGCACCTTTAGGCAGGCAGGAGGGTGACTTCAGGGGGAAGTTGCTCACAAATTAAATGCCGGAAACTTAACGTAGAAACTGATAGATGAGCAAGCAGGTCCATGAAATAGAATTACAAAATTTGATGTTATCACTTCTATCGTGTGGTCATAAGCTTACACACTCTTTTTTTTAATTTTTACTAACAAAAGCGATAATGAAGGGGGTAAGGTTAGCTGTTTGCATTTCTATGCTTTTCAAGGCAAATTATGCAGAATACTCCCAAATAATTTTCCCCAAACCATGTAACAGAAATTTACATCACTATGCAGTTGTTTTACTTTGATGTGTCTAGAAAATGTTTTTTACTAAACTTTTATTTTGTAACTTTTGTTGAGAAATTTAGAACATAGAGACATTGAAAATTACTTAGGCCAGTTAGAAGGCAGTTTTCTATCGCGGAAAATAAACTTGAAGACAAAAATTCCGGCGAGTATCATGATGCAGATGAAATCAGGATAATAATAATTCTTTTTTAACTATCCTCAGGAATAAAAATGATACAAATATATATTATTTTTTATTTATTTGTAAGCTTGCATAATGTTGGATAATTCCAACATATGAGGTGTGGCACACACACACAAAAAAAAGAAAAAACAGACTGGTCCAATAAATCATTGTACTTACAGAATCAGTATCACCTTCAAAGTAGTTACCTTCAGCACTCACACACTTCTGCTTTCATTGCTGGTAATAGTTCAGGTACGAGGCTTTTGGAAGGCCCTTCAGGAGATTTTTCATTTTTTCCTGAACCTTTTCAACTGAGGTAAAATGGGATCTTTTTATTGTAAGGGAACAGGGACATCGTACACTTTGAAAAAATTGATTTTTCAATTTTAGTTCTAAGAAATAGTGCTTATTTTTCTGAATCTAAAAATTAGTGCTTATTTTTCTGAATCTAAAAATGTGTAATACTTATATGTTTGTTGACAAAATAGCCCTAAAATATGAAAAATAAAAATGTAAACAAATGACCACGCTCCTTTTGACACGCCCCTTAGAACTTTAAATATGTAGTTCCCCTGTGTTTTATTTATATAAACTTTTGATTATTTTTTTCGTTTGAATGTATAACCCACTATTTTTTAGCCACGTTTATTCGTGAGCTATTGTTCCAAGCTGTGACAAAATTTCTTACTTTAAATTTCAGTTTATGGCAAATGTTTTGAACCACGTTCGTCTATTTCGAAGTTTCTTGTGGCATACGACTACTTAAATTTACATTAATTTTCGTAAGAAATATTTATTTTTTACTTATATTTAATAATATTAATAAGGTTTTAAAAGTATTTAACTTCTTTTTAAACAAGTAATTATGCCAAGAATAAAAAAATTTGGCAGAAGGAAGTATGCTAGCAATCAACATAAAAAGTCAAAATCGACTGAAAACTTGCTTTCGAATTCCGTGGAAAGTGCTTCTGGGAGAAAAATTAAAATACTGGATATACCAAAAGAACAAAATCCTCAAAATGTAAATATAATCGTTGAACTAGATTCATTATTTTCCCTTATGAAAAACCTTTTATGTTGTAAATATTGCTGTTCTTCAGAGAAAATTGAACTGAGAGAAGATTTAAAAAGTCGTAGAGGTTTAGCTATGAGTTTGGAAATAATTTGTCACAACTGTGGAAAATGGACGAGCACAATGTCATCAAAAATATCAAATAAATATTATGATATTAACCAAAGATTGACATATGGAATGAGAGCTATTGGAAAAGGTGGAGCAGCTGCTCGAATATTCTGTGGGCTCATGAATTTGCCTCCACCACCTGCAAAGTTTGAATGCCATAATTCTGTGTTTTTAAATGTTTTAAAAACAATTAGTGAAACTCCATGAATGCAGCTATTCACGAAGCAGTCATAGCAAATGATAATAATTCAAATATAGCTGTGGCTGTGGATGGCACATGGCACAAAAGAGGCTATTCTTCATTGAATGTTGTATGTGCTACGTCTGTTGAGAACGGAAAGGTTATTAACTTTGAAGCTCTTACAAAATATTGTTCTTCATGTAAGGGCAAAAAAAAAAAACCATATGAAAATTGTGCTAAAATTAAGAAGGATTCAGCGGGGAATGGAATTCCGGGGGTATTAAGTATATTTCAGCGATCTCTGAAACATCACGAAAAGCATATTATACGCAGTATCTTGGTGATGGGGATTCAAAAGGATTTCTTACTATAAAAGAAGCAAAAGTATATGGCGACACAGAAGTTGAAAAATTAGAATGTGTTGGCCATGTGCAAAAGCATATGGGCACAAGGCTAAGAAACATTCCAAAAACGAGCAAAGGCATTAAGCTATCATATGGAAAAAATATTTCGGGACGTGGACGGCTAACACCTAAAGAAGTGGACTCAATCCAACATTATTAAGGGCTAGCAATCCGTAAGAATTTGTCATCTGTGGAAGACATGAAAAGAGCCATATGGGCTATTTATTTTCATAAACTAAGTACTGAGGATAATCCTCAACACGCTTTGTGTCCTCTTGGAGAGGATAGCTGGTGCGGTTATAACCGTAGCATTATTACGGGGAATTTAATATTGACAAGCATTCTTTACCTGAGTCAATTTTATTGAAAGTCAAAAAGTGTTTCGGGATCTCACAGAGAAGGACTTATTGAAAAAGTGTCTTCATGGAAAAACACAAAATCCCAATGAAAGTTTTAACAAATGTATTTGGGAGCGAATTCCTAAAACAGTATTTGTTGGCATTGAAACTTTGAAATTTGGAGTTATGGATGCTGTAATTTGTTTTAACGATGGATATGTAAGCAGGATCAAAGTCTTTGAAGCTCTGGGCATTAAACCAGGATACAACACTGAACGTGCCTTACTTATGATTGATAATAAACGAATTTTTGAGGCTGAACGTATAGTATATAAAGTGTCATTGGAAGCCAGAAATAAAAGGTCTTTAAAAGGGAAAATGGATAAACAGAATTTAGACGAAGAAAATGAATATCAAGCAGGGAAATATTAATCAAATCTATAATGTAAAGACAAATTTTTTTTAAGTTTTATTATATTTTTTCTCGAATGTTTATTTTTTTAAAATTTAGGTACACTTTAAAAAAACTATTGTATTATATTGTTTGAAACTTTTTATATATCTAAACAGGATACATGTGCATATAGTGAACAAAATATGTTTTAGTATATAATGTCTAATTTTTTAAAAAATAAATTTATATGTGCAAAAAAAAATAAGATTTTCAAAATTTCAAGGTTTTATGTTTATTTTAATGAAATTATGCAATTAATTCATTAAAAAACTGGTTCATTATGTTTGATATGTTGCTTTATATATATGTGTATAAAATGTTTTGTATATTCAAGGAATATTTTTGTAAGAAATAGTACCCATACATGAAAATATGTATTACAAGATCTCCAAAATTATATCTTCATGTTAACTAAAACAAAGGGAAAAAAACATGAATTTAAAATTACTTTTCTAACTCTATAAAATGATTAAGGATTATTATTAGGCATATAAAAAGAGGCAAGCAAATACTAATCAAGTGTATAATATGTGAAAACATTGGGGTTTTTTTTTTCAGTTTTTTTCACTTTTTCTCAAAAGCATATTTTTTTGCATTTAGGTACATTTTTTAAAAAAATTGCACTATATGATTTCAGATTTTTTATACTTCTATACAAGATGTCTATGCATATAGTGAACCTAATTTTTTTTCTATTAAAATAGTGCCCAACTTTATAAAAATAGTTTTAAGCAGATAAAAAGCAGAAAATAAAAAAAATTTTAATTTCAAAGTTTCATAATTTTTTTAAAGAAACTATACTAAAATTTTACTAAAAAATAGGTTTACTGTATTTAACGTATTGTGTTTTATATATGTGTAAAAATATTTTGCATAAAAAAGGATACTCTTTAAAAAATGGTACCTTAACGTAAGTATATATTACGAGTTCTCAAAAATTATGTATTACTTAAATTAAGTAGGAAAAGAAATTTTGAAGTAAAAAGTTATCTTTGTAGTTCTACGGAATAAATGAAGTATCTTTATTAAGAATATAAGAAATCTAAGCTCTATTGGAAAATGTAAAAGATATATGTCTCGTAAACAAAGGGTCTTAATTTTGGCATTTTAATCTTTCGAGCATGTCCTGGTTAACGGCAGGAAATAAAATAAGTCGCAAGGGACCAAATCAGGTGAATAAGACGGATGCCAATCAGTAATATTTTTCCTGGTCAGAAACTGCATGAGTAAAAACCCACTCATATCTCGATTTTTGACTGTTTTAGTCTGTAATCGCTGACCTTGGGTGCCCAGCAGGTCCATCATCTCTTTCACACTGACCCTTTCTCCTGAAAACTTCTTATACCATTTAAACACACTAGTCGAAGTTTTATTTCCATAAGAAACCTGAAATGTTTCCGTGGCTGATTTCTTAAGTTTCATAAGAAACTTGATATTGATTCGACAATTTTCCGGCAGAATGCAATTGCACGTGTTCGTTCAATGGCACAGTACTTCCAACTGGTGTGATTGATTAAGACAAAACTAGCCTCATGGATAGAGGAGGAATGTGGAATGATGCCAACAAAACAGTTGTTGCCAATTCCTCTCTTTTTTGAAACTACACAGTCTCGGTTTTTTTTTTTTCAATTCCTACTATTAGCTCCCTCTCTATATATTTATTTATCTTCGTGGAATTTTCAATCATTAATAAAATACATTTTAAAGCGCTCCATTGAGCTGAAATTTTATATACAGGAATATTTTGGATGACAATTCAAGAATTTAATTATAATTAATAAAAATTAATTGATTAAAACTAATTATTCAAAAGAAGTACAAATACAACCACGTTGGCATCACTTTTGGTGACTTAGCGACTCTTTTGGCGACATGTGTCAAAACTAGAAAAGGTTTTTCTCTCCCATTTCAAAGCGCTCATTTAAGCTGAAATTTTCTATACAGTATTGTTTTGGGTAAAAATACGATAATTTAGCTATAATTAATATAAATTAATTGACTGAAACTAATTATTTAAAGAATTACAGAAACAGCCATGTTGTTAGCGACTTGGGTGAAAACTTTAAAAGATTTTTTTTTTGTCGTTTTAAAGCATTCAGTTGAACTGAAATTTTATAGACACGATTGTTTTGAAAGGTAATACGATACTTTAATGATAATTAATAAAATTAATTACGAATTAATGCTGTGATTCTTTCATATGTATATAAATATTTATATTAATTGTATGTATTTAATCAAAAGTAGCTAAAATAAAATTTTTCTTTGTTGATCTAAGTAGGAATTGACTTAATTTTTTTTTATTTCACTTGTTTCTTATTGTGTAACACCTTGTACAGTTTTTTAAAATTATTTTAAGTTACATATTTATACTAAGAATTTTTAAAAACACATTTTCCTTTTAATGTAGAGCATGAGTTGTATCATCCTGATTTATTTCGCAAAAAAAGAGGGAAGAATATGCAAAGAAGGGTTAAAGTAATCAAGAACTAAACGCATTTCAGTATGTTCCTTTTAAAATGAATTTATTTAGCCTACTTTCCAAATAAATGTCTTATTTGGGATGAGTAAGTATAGTATCCGATTCAATATTACTTTTCTCACTCACATGATTTTAATTAAAACTCACAGAACATATTTAACAATTCTTTTAGTAATACTCAATCAAACAAAAAAAGAAGGAAACGAAGGAAGATCTTTTCGAATCAAGTTAAGTGGATTGTTCCCTAAGTGTGTGTGCCGTCGAACAATTCAACGGAATTTAATGAGCCATCGCTCTCCTCCAGGAAACGTATAAACGAAAATCTTTCCTCAACTATTTACAGACTTCAATTCAATCTAAATCTTTGATTATTTTCATTTAAAAGAAAACGAAAAGATCACGGATTGGAATGTAGTCTTGGAATAAATACGGGTTTAAATGTTTATTCGAAAGAAAAGGTCTTTCAAATACGATTGTATTTTTCCCTTATTCCGAAAAAGAACGGAATGTTTTCTGGTACACACGATGACCGTTTCCTTTTTCTTACGGAGTACTGTAAATGAATTAAAAATTAAAGTTAAATTTTATTCTGTGGGGAATAATTTAAAAGACTTTCTTTTTAAATGCATGGATTTTCTTAAGAATTAATATTTGTATAGTTGTTAATGATTGAAAATTAGAAACTTTAAGAATTTATAATTTTAAACTTGCAGAAAGAGAAAAGTCATTGTATATATATATATATATATATAGGAAAACCGTTAAAGTGTGAAATCCGGTATTTCATAGAATAACAAGACATTTCAGAAATTACTAGACAAGTAAGTTTAAGTATATAAAATTATTAAACTCTATGGTTCATCAAGGTATTCTATAGAATAATGGTTATTTGATGGTTAAAAGTAGGAAATATGACATTCGGAGGCTCTTTGAACCGGTTACAGCTGCTTTTTGTCATTATGAACCGCTTATTGGGGAAGGAGTTTTCCAATAAAGAACAATAGATGGCTGAATAAAACCGTTATACTCTTGACCTTTGTTTGGCACATGTGAGCATGAATTAATTTCGGATGTAGAAAATCCGAAAATTCATACAACGCTTCGATCTGTTTCAACAGCACAAAATTGCGGCTCTGGACAAGGATTTAAAAAGTGCTCGTGTAAAACAATATGCAATAATGAAAAGTGAGCTTGTTTCAAAAATAATACGTTATGCAACTAAAAAATAAAGGTATTTCATAAAATTTAAGTTAATATTATCTAACAGTTTTGTTTGAAAAAGTGTACACAATGTTTTCATGCAGCAACAATTTTTTTTACCAGCATACATTTTTTCAATTCCTACTATTAGGTAACATCTCTATATATTTATTTATCTTGGTGGAATTTTCAATCGTTAATAAAATACATTTTCAAGCGCTCCATTGAGCTGAAATTTTATATACAGGATTATTTTGGATGACAAATCTCAATAATTTAATTATTATTAATGAAAATTAATTGATAGAAACTAATTATTCAAAAAATTACAAATACAAAAGTTAGCATCTTTTTTGGCGACTTGTTTTTAAAAGTTGAAAATTTTTTTTTTCCGCTTTTTAAAAAGATTCAGTTAAACCCAAAATTTTTATAAACACGATTATTTTAGATGAAAATCCGATACTTTAATGAAAATTTAAAAAAAAAACTGATTCCCAAATTTTTTATTGTTGTATTTCCCTTGTCATATTTTATATGTTTTATTTCTTTTAAATTTCCCCCACTTTTTTAAAAAAAAAGGTAGCAAAAATTTAAAAAAGTTTTTGTTGATCTAAGTAGGAACAAATTTTTAATTTTTTTTTATATTACTTGTTTTGTAATAAAAATAAAAACTATTTCTTGCATTATATTTTCCCCCCCTTCTGTTTAACTCATGTTACCCGGGAACAAAACTAAAGTATATCATCTGCTTTCTCTTATTATTTATCAATTAATCCAGCATTTCTTAAACTGTGGGTTGGGCCTCCCGAGGGAGCATGATAAATCTATAAGGGGGGGATGAGCATAGTGAAAAGTGGAAAACAAAAGATTTTAAAAAATTATTACATTACTGAAATTAAACAAACAAAATACATTCTGTGACATAATAAAAAATACCCATTTATACTGATATAATATACTTATAATTGTATCAGTACTGAAAGAAATGTATATTTTATAATTAATTTTGCAACACTAAGTTGGGAAAATTTCATAAAAAACAGTGCCCCCATGGGTTTTTGTCATATGTAAAATTATCTATACATTGAAAAAAAAGAAAAGAGTCTTTTTTGTAATTTGAAATTAACATTTTTTTACTAAGTTTTAAAAAATACATACGGAGTTTATAAAAAACCCAAATTTCTAAAATTTTGTCCGTCTGTCGGCGGTATGTTGTTTGTTCCGGGTAATCTCTTTAAACGGTTGGGCCGATTTTTTTACGAAACCTTTTACTGGCAGATAGCTAATGTTACAAGGAGTATCTTAGGCCATTTTTATTTTGGGGAAAAATTTGGGGTTCCCCCCTAAAATAAAAAAGGGAAAACCAATGAAATTTGTGAACAATACCCTATTCAAATAAGGATTATTTATTTCAATAGGGGTTATTTTTTTTCCTGAGCCTTCTGTCTCAATGATTTTTAGCAGCTTTTATGAAAATTTTTTTTTTGATTAGGTTGGCCACTGCAACATTTTTTCCATTTTGGGGTAATTTGATCCTAATGATTTTTTCAGTCCCTTTTATCCCCCCAACAGTGTCAAAAAGTCCCGGGATCCCTTCCCCCTTTTGTTTGCCGGGCTCCGTTTGTGCTCGTTTTTCCCCTTACCGCTACTTAACCCGGGTTTTTATCCTAATGATTTTTTAAATCCCCATCCCATCGACAGTATCGAAGGTTATGCGCCCCTTCACCCCCTTTGGGTTTAAAAAAAAGCAAAGAAAAAAAAAAACAAAAAAAAAAAACATGGATTCACAAAAATATTGGGAAAGGGCATTATACTCATATAGAATAGGTATTTTTTTTTTCCGGGGAAAAAAAAAAATTATTGTTTTTGCAAAAATCTGCGAATTGAATAAAAAACCCTTTTTGGGTTTAATTTTAATTTAAAGAACGGCGGGGAACAGCCATTTCCCCTTTAAAAAAAAATGCATCAGAAAGTAAATTTAAAAGTATTACACATTCAGAAAAATTATTTACATTTTTTTAGAAAAACAGCAAAATTTTGTAAATTTAATTTTTTTACTTTGCTGAGCAGATGGAAGGTGTTTAAAAAATCGTCCCACAAAAAAGTTACGGGGCGTTATAAATAAATAAAAAAATCTTTTTTTATCAGCTATTATATCTACAAACTTAAAATTTAGCAAACATGGTTTTTTGTTCAGCTGAGATATGAAAAAGCTTTTTGTTTAATTTACAATTCACGTAAAATTAACTCATTAAAAACTTATTTATCCTTCAGTCTGTATTGTTTAATTTTTCAATTTACTCGTGCGAAGAACGGGTATACCAGCTAGTACGTATAAGAAAATTAACCCATATCTCGATAATGTTTGTACAGTTTATAATTAATCCCTTAATTGCCAATTGAAAGTTAAGCGATTTGCTTCCTAATGCCACCTTCCACGTAGGCAGTGTTTTGTGGGAGAGGGTAAGAAAATGATTGAATTAGCAAATCCTCTGAAGTGAGAAAATTCTTCGCAAACACTGCCAAGGTCATTTTATTGCATTCCAAAGCTTTCGAAATAATTTTATGGATAGCAGTGCATGGAAAAGATGGTACTTTGGAAAGACGTATATAAACGTCTAGGGCAATTAACGTTTTGGTTGAGCATGACGTTTATATACGCCAGTGGCACTTAGATTTAAGTCGTATTGTATCTTTAGAATCAAAGTTTTGAATTTTTGAATTAAATGCATTATTATTGTGTATTAAAGGGGTCGCAAAGAAAATTATGTTCGAATATTGGTTCACAAATATTGAAAGTTTGGGAAACACTGAATTAATCATCCGCAATAGAGATAAAATGTAGTTTTCGAGAGGTTTAAGCTATTTATGATCAATTAATTTATAAAATAACTTTGAAATCATTTATTTTTCACTTTAACGGTCTGTCATAAGTTATTTCATGGAATAACTAGTTATTTCATTGAATATAACTAGTTATTTCATTGAATAACTAGTTATTTCATAGAATAACTAGATAAAGTATATTAAATGTTCCCTTCATTATATACTTTAACTGACTTCTTGAGTTATTATGAAATACCTAGTTATTCTATGAAATAACTTATTTAATTCATTTTAACGGTAACATACACAGATTGTTTTTGTATTTTGTTTTGGACAAAACAAAAGGGATAATGATGGAAGAGCAGTTAAAAAAAGTGGAAAAAAGTAGTAAACTCTATGTGTAGAATGATTTTTAACTGAAAGAAAATATTATAAAAAAAATTAAGTCAACGCGTTAGGCTGTTTACTATTTTTTCATGCGAGTACTACGTGATTAACATAATTAATTATTCTGAAGTGCAGAAACACTTCAAAAGATGACAAACAATGTAATTAACCGGAAAAAACTCTCATTTCGAAATTAAATTGGATTATAAACTAATATTTCTTAAGCAAAATTGTACCAGATCCTCAAATGTTCCTAACTCAATTTGAAAGCAAAGGTTTCTATAAAATAATTCATAACAAAAAAATTTAAATAAATTTTTCTTTTTTTTTTCAATTCCTACAATTAGGTCACACTCTCTATATATTTATTTGTTTGTTTGTTCGTTTATTTATTTATTTATTTATCTACGTGGAATTTTCAATCGTTAATAAAATACATTTTAAAGCGCTCAATTGATCTGAAATTTTATATACATGACTATTTGGGATGACAATACAATAATTTAACTATAATTAATAAAAATTAATTGGTTAAAACTAATTATTTAAAGAATTACAAATACACACACACACACAGCCACGTTGATGACTTAGCGACCATTTTGGCGACGTGTCAAAACTTGAAAAGGTTTTATTCTCACATTTTAAAGCGCTCTTCATTTGAGCTGAAATTTTGCATACACTTTTGTTTTGGGTAAAAATATGATAATTTAATTATAATTAAAATTAATTGACTGAAACTAATTATTTAAAGAATTACTGATACAGCCACGTTGGTTTCATTTTTAGCGACTTGGGTCAAAACTTGAAAAGATTTTTTCTTCTCACGTTTTAAAGCATTCAGTTAAACTGAAAATTTATAGACACGATTGTTTTGGATTAAAATACGATACTTTAATGATAATGAATAAAAATTAATGACCACTTAATGTTGTGATTCTGTCATATGAAAATATATTTATATTAATTGTAACTATTTAATAAAAAGTATCTAAAATAAAATTGTTCTTAGTCGATCTAAGTAGGAATTAACTTATAAAAATATTTTTATATTACTTTTTTTTTATCTCGTTGTATTTCTAAGTTTTTTAAGATGATAATATGTGCAAATACTTTAAAATGTAACTTGCTATTGACATGGGTTAGTGCTGATCTATATGAATTGTAATTAATTATATTAAGTAATATAATATGATTTTCAATAATAATGTTAGAAATATTACAAAATGGTTTTTTATGAATATTTAAAGTATTTTTTTATTAATTTTTTTAAGACATCTAATTTGTTTCGTATTTTTTTATCAATCAGAAACTAAATACTTTTTTTCTTACAAAATCACTGTATAAATTGAGTTAGTGATCACCAATCTCCAGGCAATGGATCGCTTCTGGTCCATGGGTCAAATGGTACCATGTGGCCCAATGAGCATTTAATTACTTCCGTTTTATTTACTGCGGTGCATTTATGTCACGCTCTTGGAGAAAGACACGTGATACAAGTGATACGTAATGGTTTCTGTGTTTGGCGTAACCGAAATTACAATCCAACCGTTGGTCCACTGTCACCCATCACGGGGTGAACTTAAAAGTTGGAGATTTTCGTGAGAACTTGACCGATTTCTCGTAAACCTTGACCAAAGTAACGTCAAAGGTTGACATTCCTCAGAATTTATTTGTGGACATTGTCCTCTTCTCGATACTTTCTCACGAAAAACGTAGTGATCTTTGGTAAATACACTCAAGGAAAAAAATTAGCGTACCACGAAATAATTGCGGGATCGTAACGAAACTTGCCATGAAGGTACACGTCGGGGAAATATGCAAATTATTAGAAATGCAACGCGAATGCGCATTACTTATAGCCGGTATAGGGCTTTTAACTTCGTTCTACGTGGAGTATAAAACAGGTAAACAACGCTTGTTCGAGTGTGCTGAATGTTAACAAAGGAAGAGCAAAGGTAGACATGCCCTTTCCCGTTTTCAAGAAAACGAGGCCCCTTTGGAAATTGGGAAAAAATGGCAGATAAGCCGGGATCGTGGGCGAGTACTCGTCAAAAGGCCGCTCGATTTTATAGGGAGGGGTTGGGACAGTGGTTTAAAGGGATGTTTTTCCCAAGAAGACAAATGGGAATCCCCGAAAAGGGTTCGAAAAACCGCCAGTAAAGAAATCACGGCGAACGTTCACGGCCCACCCATAGGCCCCAGGTAGAATTTGGGCCCCCTACCCGAACCATACGAAGAGCCTGGCTGAAACGGGTCGGGGCCCATTCTCCTGCCCGACCCCCACCCATCGCCCCCTTTTGGAGGGTACCCCACAGGAAACTGGCTTTGAATAAAGGGGAACCGGCGTCTTTGGGAAAATCCGGGAAATCTCGCATGAGCAATCGGCTTAAACCCCTTAGTGAACGCCCAAACTGCCTTGTTTTTAAGGAACAGGCTCACAGTGGTTTTATCTAAGGGGTGCATTTTCCGGGTAAACTTTACCCCTAGTTTGATCCCGGCACCAAAACCCCAGCGGGTCCATGACATCCTGAAACAGGGTTTCCCTATGAACGGCCCAGGACCGCCCAAAAAGCGTTGTCCTCCCCGGCAAGAGTGTCCAAGACTATTTTGCACTTTTAATCCCCTTTCTTGCCTGTCCGTTTCCCAGATTTGTTCCAATCGAGCCTTTTTGGGGATCATTTGGGCGGCGAGGGGGCTTTCCCACGGTTTTGAACGAACTAGAGGCAAGGTTAACCCAAATATCGGAACGAAATGTCTTAAGACATCATATAGAACTTGGCCTAAATGCCCGATCGTATCGCATCGTGCATTCCCCCTATAGGGGGGTTCAACGGGGAAAAATCCTCCGTTTTTTTCCCTTTTCTGTAAATGATTTTTTGTTTTGTTTTTTAATCATTTACTTATATCAAAGTAGTCATTACGTATGTAAAATTTCGTTTCACTTTGACGACTCCTTCTTGGTGAGCTACTTTTTTGTCCATGAGTGTAATTAGCTTCTTAAGAGAAAATCGGTCCTGCGGTGGAAACATTCGCAGTTCAGTACATTCCTGTAAATAAGGGTTTTCTTAAAAAGTTTAGTTAATCCCCGGTATCACTTTGTAAATGAGTTTAAAATTTTAAAGGGTTTAAAGATTAAAAAATGTTTGAAAAAAAATTCATTATTTTCCTTCTGTAATATGAATAATATTTGGTGAATTTAAGTAAATTTCTAATCAATCTTAATGACAAGAATTCCTTAACAACGTAGAATTAATGCATGAATTATTTACAGTCTTAGAACTTAATGAATATATTAACTCCATATTATTATATTATTTTTAATTAATTTTTTTCAGGCATAAATTCACCAACATATTTTAACAAAAAAGTAAAACTACTCCCGAAGTATTTTTCCTTTTTGTCATATTTCAAAACGTATTTCGCAAAAACTATGTTTCGCAGTTTTTCGAATTTGTGTAAACTCTGCAACTGCCATTATTGGTTTTAGTTGTTGCCAGTTCCCAAATCACCAAAGAAAAGAAAAAACTTGGTTTTTCGTTTTCAATCGTTTTTAGATAGTTTGCAGCAACGCATATTTCTACTTCTTTGTAAACAGGTAATTTATCAAGTTTATTTCCCACCAAGAGTAATGCATTGTATCATTTTAAATGTCTGCATTACTATTGCCATTTTAAATTATATAAAGTTGATTTCAAATAAAAACAAATAGTTTTATTTTCTTTCTCTTGCTTCAAAATAAAGCATTTTTTTCTGTTAAAAAAAAGAGAATAATTTCGGATTTTACATTTCATACATTCATATAAATCATTATTTCTTTTTCTTTGGTTGCATTTTTGAAAGTAAATGTATATATATTCAATACTCTCATAATGCATAATAATTTTTTTAAAAAAGCTACATGAAAGGAGTTTAAAAGTTTTGGTAGGAAATTGAAGATCATAAATCTAATTTTAGAATTTAATAATCAATTCCAGCCTAAGAATTTCCCGTTGGGAACATTATATATGGTATAAAATATACAAATGTGACATTTTACACATGTACCTACGATAAATGTAAATATACAAGGAAGATAAACATTGATTTGTAAAATTTATAATGATGAATGTGATACTTTTTAATAAAATATAAATTAGGAATACTTTAAAAAAATAGTTGCATATTTTAAAAATAAAGATATAGGATTTCTCTTTCATCCTCAAAATAGAAGTTGAAATAATTGCGATGTTTACTCAAGCTGATCAGCATTTGAAAATATACGTAGTTTATCATTTGAGGAATATTATTTCTATAGTTTTTTGTAAACTTAGAATTCAGAAATTGTAATATTACTTGCAATACGATACATACTCGCATGTTATACACCAATTCGGGCAATGTGATGTACTATAAAATGAAACTGAGGTGTAAAACACTTTGCATTTCATGTTCATTGACAATAAAATTAAATGCAATGAGATTTTACACATCTGTAAAACTATTTAAACATTTATCGAATCATTTCAGATCACAGTGGGTAATACCTAAAAATATCTAAACCTGCTATTTTTAGTTGGAAATAGCTATTCAGTAAATATAAACAGCGATTTCCTATTTCAAAATCAATATTACATTTTAATTTTGTTTTTTATTTTGGTAAAATTTTTTTGCAGGTGTTCGAATTACTTCTAATGTAACCTAAGATACAAGCGCAAAAGTTTTAAATTTACAGTTGGTCTCAAATTTTATTGAAGCATTTCATTTGTTACTTAAAACTCATATTCGCTTTCACTTAGTGTTCAAAAGATATCAAGTGACTAATTTTTCTTGTTAATTTTTTGTGTATTAATATAAATCACTCATGAGAAATTATTTTTTATTTAAAAAATAGATTTTACATAGTTTACGACTACGTGTTTTATATTAATGTGCAACAAAGAAAACATATATGATATCATGAATCATATGTTCATTTAGAATGGTTTTAGAGTTAATTATAACGTAAAATTTTTTCTCGTTAAATTAAATTACGAGAAGTTCTCGTAAAATCTTTTTCATGCAAAAGTCAGCTGTGTAAAGAAGTACCTACGTAGCTTCTTAGAAATGCTATCCTAGTTTTCCTACGAAGAAGCATTAATTGCTAATTTTTGATGATCCTTCATTTTTTCAAAATTCCGTGTTCACTGATCGCCACGTTAGGCCTAATTTACAAGCACATCCGAACTGTCTGAAAACGTTAACAAGGAACAAAAAAATCATGAGTTGCGCGATTGCCACACGTATTAAGAAAGCAGCACGGAAAATAATTTAAAAATTTAGAAACAAAAATTTTAAAATGTTACTGAAATATTGAAACAAAAAACTTTTGAAATCAGAAAAGTTGAATCTTTCTCAGGTACGCAGTCATTCAGTTTTCATGAATCGAAAGAACTATTTCTTTACAATACTAAATTATTAAACATGCTCATTGTGTGATCTTTTTTCTTTTTCTACTAGAGACCCAAAAAGAAAAATATATCCTTTTTTGGTTTACTAGAGAATTAAATTGTGTACAAATTAAATAATTATTACCTAAAAAATAATGAGAATGCAAAAGAATTTATATGAATTATGTGTCAAATATATTAATAATATAATTCTAATAATAATATAATTAGATAATAAAATAATCATTATATATATAATCTTATATAATATATATATATATATATATATATATATATATATATATATATATATATATATATATATAATATATATAAGTTGAATAAATAACATTTGAAAAATATACAATAAATGTTTAAAATTTTTAAAAATGACTCTTAAATAAACGAACTATAAAAATATTGTTTGAATTAATAAGATATAAATTATATATATATATAATGAATATGTTATTATTATGGAATATTTTTAAACACGTTTTTTTATAACTTATAAACATTTATAAATGTTTTAAATACTTCAAATAAATAATTAAATCAATTAGTTAAAGTAATTAAAACAATTTATTAAAGTATTTTCTTTCTTTTGAGATTTGAAGAAAATTTCTGGAACTTATGTTCAGGGTTGCCAGAGGTAACAAGCTGAGTAATATTTAGCTTGAATACCATAAAAAGAATACAAATTGTTAAATTTGGCGGGGCACAGCTAAGCCATAAGAGGAAATTTATTCACAATGTCTCATTTATATAGCGAAAATTTTTAATATATATATATATATAGTCATACAACAAAAAATGTTCTAGCCTTATAATGCAATGAGTCGTTTAATGCTTAGTAAATATTATGTTTAAAATCAGATTCATGACACATGAATGTTTATATTACAATTATTATAAACTGTTCTTTACAGTATTTTCTTTAAGAAATAGATACATTAAATAAAAAAAAATAATACCTATAATTTTCACAAGAAGTAATTTATTTATAAGATAAGTGTTATTCGAGAGTTAAGTAAGGACAGTTTCGAAATTATTCAACAGCAATATTTAGATTGAGTTGAAAGAAATAAAAATAATATATTTTTACCTCTGTAAAGAATTATTTTTTTAAAGAAATAATTTTAAACGGAATAATTATTTTAATGAAATAATTGGAAAAAGAGAATCTTTGAAGCTGATTGGCGTTTTTCTTAGAAAACAAGTAATTTATATAAATAAAAATGTAATGTGTTTGTTCAAAGCCGCTAATCTCCGAAAGTACTTGATCATTTCTTCTGAAATTTTGACATAACGTTGCATTTGAGTCCGGACGGGTTCTTATGTACTTATTATTTCGTAATTCTCTCTAAGATTTTTAATTTAATATTTAAATGATTTCTTGGTGTTATGACGTCATATGTCACGATTCTCTCTGAATGTGAAAATTTATACTTAACACGCATTTTTTTCGCGCGTGATTAATACATTTTTTTAACTATAGATTGTCATATTTATACATTTTTCGTTCTTTGATTCGTGATTAAGATTATTTTTCTAATAAATCAGTTTTTCTAAAATTTCTTTCTTTAATTTTAACAATTCAAATTTGTTTTGTATGTTTGGCAACAATCGGATAGCATTATCGCGGTATGTTTACTATTTTGCTTATATTTTACATCGTGTTTCTTTATGTAATTTTAAGCTAAATTTATTTCTCTTCATTAAGCGAAGATGAAGATAATATTTGACCTACTTATAGTAACACTCTCTGCTCATTTTTCTGCCAAATAGTTACAGTTTTGATGATAACACAAGACTGTCGCCTGATCTCCACAAACGCTTCTAGCGGACCGATTGAAATTTTCCGCCTATTTTATCTTTCTAATAAAATCCGAAATAAAATTAATTCGTTACATAATTTTTAGGTTTATTTTTGGAATCTATGTTTTTTTCCGTTGACCATTTACATCAAATCAAAAGATATAGTCAGATACCGCGATATGCATTCAATGTTTGTAAAACGTTCCGTGCATATTCTAACAATATTTTTTCCCACTTGACGACATTTTAATTTAGCGAAATTAATCGAAGGAATTTTTTAAAAGAAAGTTTTTTTTTTCTGTTTCAGACAATTTTTTAAAATTTCATTTAATACTTATGTGTTATCGCCAACACGTTTGATATAACTTACCAAGTTAGCAATTTCACTTTCGCTTGTATTGAATGCGCTGAATTGGCAATCATGGGCTTCGTTTTATACAATGTCGCTAATAGGTAGCGATAATACATAAATACCTTTCGTTTAATGATACTATTTGAATACAAATGGCAAAATTAAAAGCTTCTTATAAATGTATTTTGAGTCATCAAAATATTGAACCTTATTTTGTTTTTGATTGCTTTTTAAGTTTGTGTTATAACTTTCTTAAACATGTTTCATTAGTAATTCTTTAACAAAATACAAATTTCTCAACAAGTTATAATGGCTTGCTTTTGTCAGAGACATAGCTATCACTTATCAGCCATACTAATGATGCAGGGCCCCAAAGGAATTTGGATACAAGGCCTACTCAGAGCCGTTTTGCAATTTTATGTTTTTGTTTTAACCTTTTTAAGTGCAGTCAATCGATTTCAGTACATAAAATTGATTTGCAAAATATCGGTCATCCTACTGACCACGCAAAAGCAGTGAGAGGGGTAATTCCACGTCAAATCAGAATAAGCATCAGAGAACAAGCAAAACAGATGGCTCAAATACGTGTTGAGGAAGCTAGTGTTCATAGGATTGTAATTATTTTTAAATTATGCTTTCTCATTGATAAAGATAGTTCAAGTTCTTTTATGTCAATTAACTTTAGTGTTGTATTTCATTTTCAATTTATTTTTAAGCTCGGGATATATATTTTTTGGATAAATTTTATGTATAAAATCTAATTTTAATTCTGTATGCTATAGATCTGTTTGGCGTGATTTCTCTCCACAAAGGAGTACTGTACCGAAGGAAAACCTCTACCTATTTTATCTTTCTCCAGTGATCCTAAATTAAATTAATATATAATTTTTATTTTCTTATACTTATGTTGTTGTTTTTTAGTCGACCATTTATCTAAAATCAAAAGACATCACCAAATGCTGCAATATGCATTCAAGGTAAAACCATTCTATGCCACAGTAATATTTTTTTGCTCTTGACTGTAAATTTTTCCACTAAGTAGTTGTCGAAATTTCTAAAAGTTGGGGCAATAACATTAGACTCACAAAGGATCTATTTTGTGTGATTTCAAAATATTATTTGGTGTTACTGCAAAATACAACTGGGAAAGTTAAGATTTTCTAATGTATATTTTGTGTTTGTTTTGGTATATACGAATTATCAAAACCGTATTGGCAAACTTATATGAAAGGAAGCACATGGTTGCCAATTCACCGTGTACGACACGTACAAAATCGGGGTTGATATAGTTGTAATAGTACCTTTATTTGGAACTGTTTTTGTTGACTTTATCAAAATGTTGAACTTAAATTTTTTATAGCTTTTTAACACTTAAGTTTGTTATAGCTAGCTGTACTCAGCCATGCATTCCAGTGGCTCAGTCTGATTGAAAAGAAAAAAAACACACATTTCTAATATCTTTATCCGCTTGCACTTGAGGTATGATTTTTTATATAAAAATGTGTAAATATACATAAGCAAAACTTTTTTAAACATATTTCATTTGTAATTTGTTAACAGGGTTTTCCAAGTTATCATGGTTTTTTCGTGTTATGAATCTAAAATTATTGACATTGTCTCCATGGGAGAGGTGCCAAGTTTAAAAATAAGCTTAAAACGGCTCTTTTTGAGGTTAAAAGATTAATTTTACAGTGCTTATATGGGTAGACATTTTGTGTTGATTCGTTCTCTGTACAGATACAAAATTGTCTCTTGTGCCTACTCTAGAACAGCAGTTGCCAACCTTCAGAACTTCATGAACTACGTAACGTATAACTTCATATTTTTTTGTGAATCTCCAACAGGATTGACCATTATATGGTGGCTACAGCTATATTTACCTCTTTATTTATGTTTCTATACCTCTGAAAATAAATTCATGAAAAGCAATAACAAATCGACGATCAACAGACTGAAGTGTTTTGCCATCAATTTATTAGGATTACCATAGCTGACTTTGCAAATTTCGATGGTTAATCTGAAAAAATAGCTAAAAATCGCTAAATTTAGGAATTTCGTTAAAAGTGGCAACTAAAAGGTTTTAGTAAAGTAAAATCCATTTTCCATAATATGTTGTTTTTGTACTTATGCATCACCTTAACAAAATTGTTGCCACGCGTATCGCACCTTAATATCTAAATAACAAAGATTCTAACTTTTTTTTATGAAAAAAATTGATGTGGATGGAAAATGATGTAATTTGCATGGTGGCAATTTGGCTGGGGTGATGCTAATATTTAAGTACCCTGAAAACAAATACCGTAAGATCCGGTATATAACGTTCACTTTTAACTCAAAAATAAGATTGAAATTCACGGGTGCATGTTATACACCATGTACAAAAATGATAACTTTAAAAATAAAATTTTAAAAAAGATGAGCATTAAAGAAATTAGACTACGGCATTTTAATCGAAATACTGCCTATTTAAAAATAACTGCTTTTCTTATGAACTTAAAGGGTTGTACTACTAGAAGTATTCTATTTTTTTTTTTCAAACACTTGGAATAATACTTCTAATAAACGACTTCAAAATATTGAGCATTGTGTACTTACATTCCAGGTTTCTACTTAAAACTGGGTGACATTATACGGCGAATATACCTAAAAATTAAAAATTGTAGCTTGGAAGTATTGGTGCGTGTTATATGCCAGATTTTACGGTAATTGTCCATGTGAAAAGCAGTTTGCGATAATAAGCCACTCTATTTTAAAGATAGGCCCTTAAATTTGTTGATAACATTTGCTAATTTAATCGCGAATTGCAAAAAAATTCCATCATTATCAACACTTTGTAGTAGATTTTGCTGCAGAATCCGTGTTTATATTTGAAATTTCCTTGAGTATTTGAATGAAAATATCTTCAACTCCTCATTGCGTTCGAGTTGAGCTGTGTCAGTTGATGTACGTTTAAAGTTAAATATTTCATTAGCATTTTTATTTTTCTTTCTTTTTGTTCCTGGTTTTTTTTTTAATGTTTTGAAATTTAGTATGTTTTTGTTTTAACTTTTTTTTTATCAAGTGCAGTCAATTAGTTTCACTACATAAAAATGCCTGTAGGAAATCAAACTTAAGTCATCATACTCGCAAGGCAAAAGTAGTGCAACGAGTGTAATTGCACTTTAAACTGAGGAAGAACGGGCATCGGCAAAGGAGAAAAACAGACAAAGAATTATACAAACACATGCTGAGGGCGCAGCAGAGCAACATGCAGCCAGACTTGAGGATGCACAGTTGCGAGCACAGTATTTTGCAACATCAGATCTGCGCTGTTCTCAGTAAAAGGCATACACTAGGTTGCGAATGGCTGAATGATGTCAAACCAGAAACAGCACATCAGTCTCAAACATGACTTTGTGGTGAGCAATTACACAATAACTGTCTCGTTGCATTCCGTTGAAACCCAGAGAAGATTATAGGTTGAGCCAGAATATTCTGAAGGAATAAAGTGTATCCTTATTGCAATTCTCTGAAATTTAAGGGAGAAATAAAAGGAATGTTTTGTACCAATGGAAAAATTAAACTGATTCAACTCGAAGAACCACCAGAACCGTTGAAAACTTTGCCTGCCAGATATACTGCGGAATCAGAACATTTCCTATAAAGCATCAGGAAATACAATTCATGCTTCCAAATGACAGTTTGTAGGAATGTGCATTTGTGAACATACCTCTGATTTAACAGAAATATATATCAGCTCTGTAAAACTAGCCCATTGCCCTCAAGGAATCCGGAGTGTGGAGGCATTTAAAATTTATGTTCAAACTTCAAGTTTCCACTATGAAGATAATGTAAATAACTTTAGGTTCATAGCATAAGGACAGAAATAAACTGTAATAACTTAAGGTATTTGGTTACAAATTAAAAATGATATCAGTTAAGGAGAGTTTTGTGTAAAATATATTTATACATTTTTTTAATAAAAAAATCATACCTCCAATGCAAATGTTTAAACATACTGAAAACATGTATTTTCTCTCTAACCAGACTGAGCCACAGCAACACGTGGCAGGGTACAGCTAGTATATATATATATATGTAATAAGTCAATTCCTATTTAGGTCAACAAGGAAAACTTGTATTTTAGTTACTTTTTATTCAATAATTACAATTAATATAAATACGTATACACATACAACAGGACTACAGTATTAAATGACAAAATAGAAAATAATTTTCCTTGTAATTTTTCATTTTTCTCTCTATATAGGACGTTGGCTTTTTTTTGTGTTTGTTACCATGTATTAATTGATTAAATTAAATTATTCTAATGAAATAGCATAGTGAAATAGAAATTATATTCTCAGAAATTAGGCCATCCAAGGTGGGACTCGAACCCACGACCTTTGGATTAGAAGTCCAACCCGCTATCCTTTGCGCTACAGGGACACAATGAACGCTTTTCATCTCTTTAAATATGGTGTTGGACTAGTATTTTTGTTTGTTACTATTTATTCATTAATTAATGAATTAATATTTGAAAAAACTGTATTAATATCAATTGTTATCCATTATAAGTTTAAAAAAATATACTTGAACGGATGAATAGAAAGTATTTTGCTAACGATTGAAACTTTGAAGAAGATATATGTGTGTGTGTGCGTGCGTGCGTGTGTGTGTGTGTGTGCATGTACATATAGATATATAGGGAGAAAGTTAACTAATGGTAGGAATGAAAAAAGGTTAATATCCGCAATAAATTAATTGCTGAATAAATAAGTATTTACAATTAAATAAATGATCCATCTGTCGAATGAATTCAAATGCTTATAAATCTGTAATATTGATCGCCAATTGATGACGAAATGTTTTCTTTGTACATATTGCTCTATTAATATAATTACATGTGTTTTCAAAAATAAAAAAAAACATGTTTTTAAAAGGATTGCCATAAGCCTTAAACGAATTTTTATTTTTACTTAGTTATTATTTGACAGTAAGTTATCGGAATCGGAGTTAAAAGTAACGTCAAAGAACGTTAGGTAATATGTCTTACGATTTTAAAATGTATTAATTACCACTATTTTATAAATAGCTGTGTTATATTTCTTTACTGTATAATTTACAGAAATCGATTAATTTTATACTAGATTACGTGCAACTTTTTATGCATTTTAAGTTTTAAGTTATTCAATTCCTACACGCTCTCTCTCTATATATTTATTTATTTATCTTGTGGAATTTTCAAACGTTAATAAAAAACATTTAAAAGCTCTTCATTGAGCTGAAATTTTATATACATGATTATTTATGATTATTTTGGATGACAATACAATAAATTTATTATAATTAATAAAATTTGATTAAAACTAATTATTTAAAGAATTACAAACACATTGGCATCATTTCTGGCGACTTAGTGACCTTTTGGGCGACTTGTGTCAAAACTCTTGAAAAGGTTTTTTTCTCACGTTTTAAAACATTCTGTTGAACTGAAATTTTATAGACACGATTGTTTTGGATGATAATACGATACTTTAATGATAATTAATAGAAATTAATGACCACTCAGTGTTGTGATTCAGTCCTGTTTAATAAAAAATAACTAAAATAAAATATTTCTTTGTTGATCGAAGTAGGAACTGACTTAATTTTTTATATATATATTGTTTGTTTTTAGTTAAAGTAGCCACACTAAAAATTTTTTTCACCATATATTTTAAAATGTTTTTTACTCCGTGAATTAAAGTTAGCATTCAATTTCTTCAGTAAATTATCCATTAAGTCTTATATTGCTAAAATAGTACTAAAAATTAGTTTATATTAGTATTAGTTCAGGTATTTATAAATACTGAAATTTCGAGTTAAATTAAACATTTTATTGTGAGTTAAAAGAGAAACCTACCATTTACCTATCAGAATACCTTACAAAATTGATAAGTTATCTTTTTTATACTGAGAACGAAAGTAGAACTCATTCGATTTTTGCGCCATCAAAAGAATTCACCTAAAAACGAACGCACTGATTTGAGTTAATTTTAAATGCGATTTATTTTTAATAAAATTCTCTTTTTTTATGTTTAATATTTATAATGACTAAATTTATGACGTCATAAAACTCAAACACGTGCTTCCAGCCAATCATGTTTACTGTTAGTTTCTACACAAAAAGAACAAAAGTTATCTTCTTTTAAAATTACATATTTTCTAATTACAATAGAGCAAATAGAAAAGCAAAATGTACTTGATTTAAAAGTACACGCATTACAGTAGCTGTCAAAAGTGTCCGTATGCTTGCATTTTTCTAAAATATTTTGTTTTTGCCTAATACAAATTATTATACCAGAATCATAATTTTTTATTATACATGGGGACCGGGATTAAAGTATCCAAAATTACGCCTTATTATTACAGAAAAACTGACCCATCAGAATGTAAAAAAACTGTTCATCCGTGGGTTGAAAACCCCTCCTAGAGTTTTTGGGGTCTAGTCCGATCGGCACTACATTATTCAGCAATCGCAAATGATAAACTTGTATCACTGACTTCATTAATAAAGATGTGGACACCACAGCAAAATGTGTAGTGCGTATTTTGGTTATAACGGAATTTAAATCGGTCACACGTGTACTGCGACATGTTCGAACAGAACGGAATGCCAATCCTCCTACATCTTAATCTATCCACTGATGGTAAAGGACTTTAAAGGAGACGGGAACCATATTCCATTGTGTTTGAACACGTCTCTGTACACGCATGACTGATTTAAATTCCGTTAACCAAAGTACTCACTGCACTTTTTGTTATGGCATCCACATCTTTATGGATGAATTCAGTGTTACAAGTTTATCATCTGCGATTGCGAAAAATGCCCCCCCGTCACCCCTACAGACTACGGGGAAAAAAAATCACGAGGGTTTACCAATCCAAGGATGAACAGTGTATTATTTTCCGATGGGTAGTTCCGTAATAATAAGTTATAGCTTTTGGATACTTTAGACCCGACCCCTTTTGATAATAACTTGTTTTATTGAATAACATAATAAATTTTTTAAAACTTGTTATTCTACTTTTTAAAAAAAATGTTTTTTGTTTTTCCCAAAAAAAACAAAATTCAGTTTAATAAGAAATTTGTGGGCCTGCCCGTGGGACCCCCCATTCTACATTACTACGCGACCGCGGGGGGAAAATCGAAAATACCAAATCATTCATTTTAAACTTTTTTTTTTAAGGGGCTTAAACAAACCAAAAACAACAATAATAATTGTTGATCTAGAATGGGAAAACGCAAAACCCATTTCCAAAAATCGAGTAACCCCCCGAATCTAACTTTTAGGGTTTTTCTATCACTAATATGCCCCTTTTGTATAACTTATATAAAAATCTTACCTTATACCGATAAAACAGCTACGTTTGGTATCTGTTCTGATGTGGCTTTAATCCAACATATTCCTTTATGGCCTCGAACCCCCCTTTTGTTTGGCAGTACCGGCACGGGTAGGTTTTTTCACGGGGTTAGGTTTTCAATTTTTCAAAACACTTTTCAGCTAACCCCACCTCCCCCACTTAACAAACACTTTGCACATGGAAACCGAACAAAAGCTCTACAATTTAAAAAATAATTTTTTTTTTCAAACCACGTTTTTTTCTTTATTAGTTGAAACCCCCAAAAAACCCCCCTAGGACATTAATAAAAATTTAAAAGGGGTCCGGACACCCCTGATATAAAATTTTTTAATAGCAAACAAAATTTTTAAAAACCTTCCAAAAATTTTTTCAAATTTTGGAATTTTTTTTTTAAAAATAAATAAATAAATATGAATTTTAATACTAGTACATCTTTACCTAATCACGAAATCTGAAATTTTATCTAAATTGTAAAAGTAGTGACAAGTACCAGTCTAATTTCGATTTTGAATGCAATAGGAAACACATGGCTGCATTTATCACGTAATCGTCGTGAATTTACACAGTTGGCTGTAATTGGATTTAAATGGGTTGGTTAAATGTTTTCCAATGTGTATTTTTCCCTGAAATGTCTTATTTTAACCGATTTTAAAAATTTGTAAAAGTTGGTGTGCTATAAAAATTTCCTTGGTTCTACTGAGAAATAGAGGCTGTAAAAATATTTCTTTTCATTTTTATTTCGAATAATCTACAATGTGTTTGTGTGAGCGTTATTTTTATAGTATTTACAAAAACATATTTCGTTCCCTAATTTGAAATCAATATCAATTGAACCACTTCTTGGTATCCTTTCACCAATGCCATTCGTCACCTAGCCATTTCGTAACACACACCTAACATAGACATTACATTTTTTTAAAATTGTGAGACTTAAGGTACAAAGAAAAATAGTTTAAAACTAAGATCAAATCACGTGGTCCTTCTTCCAATAAATAAATTATTCATCACTGACATTGATGTATTTGATGACCCAAATATCAGTATTCGTTTGGAAAAACGCTCAATCTTTTTGCAAGAATGCTTCAGAGCCAGTAAATGGTTCTCTAATGGTCTTAACAAAGAAAATATTGCTCTTTTAATGATGTTCTGAATGTAATGGACAACGCAAAATATAAACTCAGTTGGACCATGAACCGTGGCATATAAGAACAAAATCAAGATGCCGATTTTTTTTCTACCTACAGATCTAATAAAAACTAACAGCATAATATTTTATATTATACTTCAATGGGGAATATATTTTACTTTTCCCTCCTTACTAAGATATTAATGGTCATTTTAGGGAATTTTTATTGGGTTTATATTTTTATCCTTTCCTTATTGATTTATTTCTGTTCAATAATTTATTATTACTAGTTTGATTTTGCAGCTACTAAGATGCTGAGTATCAAGATATGTAACTACACTGGTGTTCAAAATGTAAAGAATTTTAAGATTTGGTTAATTATCTCTAGAGTTACTGGGCAGATTTTAAGGAAATTTGGTAAGTTAGCAAAACTGAGAAGGACACAAACAACAAGTCTTATAAAGATCCCTCTCTCATGAAGTCTTTTATAAGCAGTCACCTTTCAAACTCGAGCTCTTGGGGACTCATACAACGCACAAGAGAACTAAAAAGTTGTTTTGCATCCCTTTTACATCTTGCTATAATGGAGGAAAAAATTATGGTCTTCTCTGGTCATCGTATTTTTTAGACGACCTTGCCTAGGTTTTCTCTAGATGGAACCGGAATCCTGGAAATGTTTTCATAAGTTGAACACGACGTCGGGTGTTAAATTTAATTCTCTATCAATCTGTATTTGAGACTGGACCGTTTCAAGCGTACCCACAATTATCCATCCTCTAAACGTTGGTGGCTTCTCATTTTTACTGTTTGAGTTTTATATTAATCGGTTTCTGCCGAAAACACCAAGAATTTCAGCGAGGTTGGTGTACTAGCAATTGGAATGGGGATTTTGTCACATTTGCTTAAAATTCCTTTTGATTAAATTTCCGTAGCTCTGCTCACACACGCATATACTCATACGTATTCAGCACACAAGATATACTTGTTTGTTTCCCAAATTTTATTTTCATATTTCTTTCAAACACCTTTGATGAAGTTCGACAAGTTAAACAAATTATTATTACTTTGAAAACTAATGTATTTTGTTATGGTTTTCATATGTAAGGCCT
>BMAV01002440.1:0-47320 GCA_019973955.1 Trichonephila inaurata madagascariensis | reverse complement strand
AAAATGAAGATAAGATAAGTAGTGGAGACTTGTAATCTTTCGTATTTAACTCTCCTCTTTCTTTCCAGAAAGGAATGTTCTT
Organism: Trichonephila inaurata madagascariensis; assembly: GCA_019973955.1. Classification (NCBI taxonomy): domain Eukaryota; kingdom Metazoa; phylum Arthropoda; class Arachnida; order Araneae; family Nephilidae; genus Trichonephila; species Trichonephila inaurata. The sequence continues at coordinate 47,238 of BMAV01002440.1, read as the reverse complement.
ACATGAACACGTTCCTTACATTCCTGAGGGGAACTGTAATTCCCGATGAAGTTCAGATTTCGCGAAAGGGGAACTTTTAAGTTTAATCCGTGCTTATTTTCTTGAAAGCATCTGAAAGAAATACTCTGACTGCGCGGAAGGGAAAAATAAATTCTAGAAGAATTTAATTTACTCCAAAGGAGTGCACGAAGGCGGTAAAATTGTAAAATGAAATTATTTGGAACTGAAAACTTGCTTCGAAGAAAATGGTGGATGGTAGCTTTTGGTATTTCACTTTATGTTTAGTTCCCCCTCCAGTTCAAAAGGAGTATTGCTGCAACATGTATTTTTCATGTCATTCCTCAGAATGCTTTCTTCGTTTTTAAGCAAAATAAAAAAAGAGAACCGTTTGCTTTCGTTTCGAACTTTGAATTCGACTTTTGTACGTCGAATGTCATGAAAGTTATAATCATATTGTATTCAATTTATTTTCTGTAAGTGCGCTTTTTCTAAATAAACATCCCGTTGAATTTAGGAAACGGTGATTAAGAATTCTTGATGCGCATGTTCGGAATTTAAAATAATTTTATTTCATCATATACTATTCCATTTTTTAAAAACTAAACACAACTTTTAGTTTCTTAAGTTGTAAATGTATTTCTAATCTTAAGTTGTTTTTTTTTTAAACTGAAGGTATGATTTTAAAATATGTGTAATGTTTTTATCCAAACATGTAATTGTCTCAATATGGAAAGTAGCACATAAAATATTAATTTCATTTTTTTATGTCACACAAATGTAGACCAAGCAATATATATCCTTTTAGATCCAAAACTAGATACTTAATATTTAAAAAAATTAATTAATGATACTTTACTTTTAATTATTAATAGCATTTTATTGGATATTTTGAGATTCAAATATTTTACCTAATAAGGAATATCCTTGAATAGCATAGTACACTCTTATGGGATCATTAACGGTTATTCTGATAACGAGTCAATTCACAAGACTTCTCTATGAACTATATAAACTCTAGTTTTCACTCAATATAATGCCGTTATACTTAGAAAGCGTCTGGTTAACTCCATATTATAATTTATCTCACTTTCAATCTATTCTCATCCCCTCTGCCTCCTTTTGGTCAATGATCTCGAACACCACACGAATGAAGAGAATGCCCATTAACGAGTACACAATTACTCGTTAAAACTTCACAAGTGATTATTCAAAATTTTACTTAATTATTAGGATTAGTTTCCCATAAAATATGTTACACAAGAGAAAATTTTCTTTTTTGTCCTCCATTTACAAAAAGTGAACCGAAGTAATTCCCAAAACATGTAGTGAATGCATAGTTAATTATTTTGATGCCACTAGTTTTAGAATTTAAATTAATATCTCTGGATTCTAGCTTAACCGTTTAAGAATATTATATTAATCTTTATTTAGTACATATTACGACTACTGACATATTAGAAATATAATATTTTTGGAAGCTCTATAGAGTTTATAATACTTTATCTTACGATCTGCTTTTTAACTCTTAGAGTACTACTTAATAATTGAGGATATATATAATCACGTATAATCTGGCACAATTTTTAAATAAACGTTTAAATCAATATTATAGTTCATATTATTTTATTATTTTTAGTCACACATAAAGTAATATATATATATATATATATATATATATATATATATATATATATATAATCTGCTTTTTTTCTTTTTATTTTAACTGAAACTTAATTTGATTATTTACCGTGCTAAAAAATAATACGGTATCCATTAAGTAAAAACGCGTATATGAAACTTCATTTATTCAGTTATATATTGGTTCAAAATAAATATTACTTAGCATTTTAGTCTTCTAGGTGACGGCTAGCTTGGAGAAAAATTTATTTTTCACTACGGTACTTTCGGTTACTTTTCTGTCCTTCTTTTTGTAGATGATTGACACTATCATGTATAGCCAAACTGGTAATAAGAAACAGTGCTTTTCACCTGCTGAGTAGAAAGAATCTTTGAAGTTCTGAAGTTTAGACAAGGAGAGCAAACCACCTCATTGTTTGAAAGTAAGAGAGTTTGGCTTAGCGACTGATGTTTATGAGTTTTGATAAATGATACGGTACTGATTAAGAAGTAAAAAGAAAATGAGCATGTTAGCAGTTTTGTGAACTACGCTTGAACTTTTCCAAACAGAGGCTCAATTAGAAGTTTTGAAATATATAACTTAGAAGTGGGTTTATTCATGTTTTACGACAACAGAAGAGAGAAATCTTAAAAAAAAAACCGCAGTATTTCAATTGGTTGTCACTCTGAAAATAAAGTGAATTTTTCGAAAATCATAGTTGAGTCTGTAAAGAGGTTTGAGCTATAAACAGGCAAAATATAATTATAATATAATCATTTTTCACAAAAAGAGATTTTTAAAAAAAGGTTTTATGCCGAAATATTGTATTTAAATAATTCTTTGTGTCAAAATTTCCTTAAAACAATTTTATACATATATCTGCGCTTTTTTTTTAAAAACCACAGTTTCGAACGTAGTTGGATACCCTAATGACCTTCTTCTTTTCTGGGGTATGTGCAACTTAATGTACTTTCTCTCTATCAAATCAATTCTCTTGCGAATTTCTTAGAATATTGTAACTAAAAAATTTATCTTACATTTCATACTAGAAATTGCCTCTTAAAACTGTCATCATCTAATATAAGTAATAATTTTTAACTTCATATGGTCATAAAGTTAAATATTTATGGCAAACATTGTTAATAAACGTTTCTTTTAGAAATTATTAATATATTGCCTTATACTGTTTTACGGGCTTATTTCTGAAATTTCTGGCAATCTTTTACCATACATTTCATAACAGAAAAGCATTACTTTTAAATTCGACTAGATATTGTCAAGATACCCTACATATATTCGTCATAATTAGAGATGTTTTCATTTGGTAGCAAAAAAAAAAAAAAAATGACAATGCAATTCAAATTATTTTTTTACATAAATTAGCATTTATAACTGTCATATTCAGAATTAATGTGACACGAAATGTTTATACATCCATTGTAAAAATGTATTTTATATTTATCAGTTCAATTTACTTAAAGTTGTTAAGCTATAATCTCATTAAAACTACTATGTAAAATTAATAGGAATGATGTTTACAAATTAGGCCCTTAATACAGAAATGGTTCTGTTAAGCATGTATACAGGAATGAAAAATGATCAATTATGATAGGTTCTTTAACTTGAAATGGGATGTTAATACTTCGATGGAGAATCCTTTTAAGTTAACGATGAATTACTAGAGAAACAAAGGAAAACTATTGACTGGAAATGAGGCATTTCCATTAAGTACAACGTCACAACAACTCAAAATGTACTTTGGAAATTTTAAGTGAGGAATATGTCATGTTAAAATAAATGCTTCTATAAATTAAGTCAGAAATTATTTTATCTTCAATACTCTCTATTGGAAATATTTGGAATAGGAATTGCGATTTTTTAATTTAAATAAATTCTAAAAATACACTTGTATTTTTCATTTATTTTTCTTGTGTTATAATATCATACTATACATTCCCAAAACTATCTATTAATTTGTACGTATCAGAAATATTATTTCATGTAACTTACAAATCATAACTTATTCTGAAAATAATTTTTAATGTTTAATTTAAAAAAGAAAAATAAATTTTTTATACACCACTGGGTGTATGCCCAGCTTCCTAAATTCGTTTTAGAACTCTCACAGCCAGTTGCCATTTTCGTAAAATAGATAATAAATTTGAAACATAATACAGTACATTTTTGCATTACAACAAAAACCAAGGAACACATTGTATTTTTTATTTGATTATGTTCTTGTATGTAATTGTATTACATAATTTTAATACATAATAAAATAAAAGCAAAGTTTTTAAGTAATTTCTTAGGAAATGTACAAAATTAATAAATTGTTAAGAAAAGTAAAACGATTGTAACAACAGTTTTTGAAATGCTCAAATAATATGTTTTAAAAATGATAAAAAAATGTGCATGTTTTATAGTTTATTATAAGTATTTTACAAAAATGACAATGAATTATTGTTAGTTTATTTCCAGGACAACCGCTTTTTTCAGACATGTTATTTGGTTTAAATCAATCAACTGTCCCTTACATATATAATAAATTATTTCATAATAGATTAAATTCATTTTCCATATAAATACATGTTCTACTGTTTATCCAAATTACTGTTGATTAGTAAAAATAAATTCAACAAAATTCTTTAATGTAAGGAAAAACTTAGTTTTTGCAGAAAAAAAAAGGTTAGTAAAAAATAGATCAAATATTGTTTAGCTACCATGTAAAAAAGCTTTAAAGATAGAAAATATGAATAAAATGAAAAAAAATCGTGAACTTTTGAAAGACTGGATTGAATGATTTTTACATATTCAGATTTCTTAAATAATGAATTTTGAGAATGCATTCAGCATTTATAGGTTGTAAACGGTTTCTGTTTTTCTCCTACCATTTTTATAAATACATTAGTTCTTCAAAAATTGGTTACACTATTACTGTTCAACTGTACTTCCTGCTCAAAATAAAATACAAATATTTATAGAAATACAAATTGGTAAGCGTTTCTTTTTTATGCAACTATTCGGTTCTTCTTAAGTCATTTCTTATGTACGATTATTTAACTATATATACTGTATCCGATTATATTTTTATCTATTACATTTTATTTCATTTCTGTTATACTGAATCCGCCCAGTATTTTTAATTCATTACTTTGAAACTATTTAAAAAAATAAAGAAGAAAATTAAATTTCAGTTATAGAATCATTTATTTTGATTTCTTATTGATAGGTATAATTTTATAACCGATGAAAATTTAAATTCCCATCATTGTTCAGAACCTTATAAGAATTTTCGGGGAATATATTACTAATTATAATTCAACTAAAAAGAATAATATGTTTTAAAAAAATATTTCAATAAAACGTTTCTGACCCTTATAAAATAAAATGACTTGTACATGATTTATAAATAATGATTTCTAAATACAAATGATACACACAATTGACAAATTTATAACTACATATCTAATTATAAGACACCAAAAATTTGAAAGTGCTAATGTGCCTTTTATCTTTCTGTAGAAGGTTAAATCTGTATTTAACTTTTCCATCACAAACATCTACACTAGAATAAATTGTGTAATTTCAATTCCAAAAATAATCACTTTACTTATTTCCCCCCTTTCTTGCAATGAGTTCACAAGAATAGAAATATAGAAAAACATATGCATGTGTTTTTCAATTTAATACAATTTATTATTATTATCAAAACATAGGAATACTCCAAATGGGCAATTTTTAATGAAAGAAAATTTTAATTCTACAATTCTACAAATTTCGCTTAAAAACTATCAATACGAAATTCAAATGTTACCTTGAGATACAAATATTGCGTTAGTTAAGTATTATGTACAGAAGTGTTATATATATTTAGAAATAAATATTCAAGATAAGTTTTATTTCTTGCTTTATTTCTAACTTTAATTAAATGTATGAAAAAAAGATTAAGCTAAGCAAAGTTTTTTTTTTCCAAATCATGATTTACATTTTGTTTATATTGAATTTAGGCTGTATTTTTATTATTGTAATACTACATATCTGTTCAGATATATTGAACATCCCTATAAATTTATAATAAATATGCAGCTGTTTTATATCTTTTACTAATGTACTTATCAACAATATTACTTTTTTTACAATTACGTACGGAATAAGGAATGATAAATTATGAGCTGCAACATCGATGAAATTTATGAGTATGAATTTTGAGTACATATTATTATAAAATCTCTAATAAACATGTTTGAATTTTCCTATTTTAAATTGTTAACAATCTAACAGTTATACATATCTATTTTTTTTTCTGTATAAACGCCCCAAATACAAATTGATAAATGTCCTTATTCATCTCTTAAGACCGAACAATTTACGTCAAAAATTAATTAATTATTCCAACAAAAATCAACTTTCAAGTAAAACTAATTCTTAAAGGCTTAAAATCTTATTACTCTTAAGGATAAAAAATGATTTAGAGAGAGTATACTTTTTTTGTTGTTCTTTTAACTTCATAAAAACGTTGCTTAAGGTATTAAACATTTTTTTTTTTTTCTTTTCGTTTTTGTGGGGATTAATTAGCTAAAATCAAAAGGGTGTTATGCTTGTTTAATGAATGGGGAATTTTTTGCCCAATTATATCAGATTTTTTTTTAATTTATTAAATATGCTTGATATTACTTTTGTTCGGTGGTAAATTTTTTTTTTAAAATACAAAGCTTTAAATGTACAAAAGATTCATTTAACTTCATTAATGATATTTATTACTATTGAAAATATTTTAAGCTTAAACTACTTAATGCTATTAGAATTTATGTCAGATTTTTTGAAAGGTGTTTAATTTTTTTAAAAAAATATAGAAAGCAAATTATTCTCATGAAACTATTTCAAATACATGGTGCATTTTTTTTAAACATACGAAAAAAAATGTTTTTTTTTTATTATTAAAATTAAATAATTCACTAAAAAGGATTGCGTAATCTCGTAAGACGTTCAGCACGGACGGTAAAGTATATCATATATTTCTCGAAAGACTAAGTTTTTTTTTTTCTCTTTATATCTTGTTACTTTATATATATCGAGTGGTCATAAGAAATTTTGCTGTTATATGGACTTATAGCAGTCGTTTAGGTCAACCGATTGACATGAATTTTGAGGTAAAGTTGTTTAACACTGAATTGCCTAAGGAAGTAATTTTGACTGCTGTTTTAATTTGAATTAGATAAACACTTACATATATAAGAAAATTTCTTAGAATGTCTTAGAATATATTTTTTTCCAAGTGAAGTAAATTATTTTTATTGTTAATATTTACTAATAACTTGGTAATATTTACTTTACTGATGACATTTTATTATATACAGGTATTGTTCATGATACCATCAGCAATATGGTGCTTGACGGACAAGCAATCTTATGGAAATTTTTCCTTGAATTTCGTATGTTTTCTGATTTATAAAACTTACTGATATTTCCGGCTCTCATGTGCAGGAGATCCAACTCGTCAGTCATTCATCTCAATTTTTTTTATTTGAATATTATATTGCAATATGCTAGCATAATGTATTTTATTTTATTTACATTACTCCTTTATACAAGTTTTGTGTATATGTGTTATACGAAGGATGAACGTAAAAGAAAAAAAAAAGTTGGAAAAATTTATATATATATAGTTTTTTCTTGGATATATGACACGCTTTCAAAACAAATACAATTGCTTCCAAACTAGTAAGAATCAGCTATAATAATATAACATTTGTATTACGCATTGTGTTCTGTTCAAAGGGTTGATTAAAAGGGTGAGGTGCTTTAAAAGTATAATAATAATGGTATTGCTTAACTGTAATTCATTTTTATAGATTTTTTATGGGGTACAGCACAAAAATAGATATGTTCCCGGAGTAGTTTAGATTCTACTGTAATATTATACACCGTTTTTTCCTTCTCAGATGCCTAGTCTTTTAAATTTTCTTCCCTCTTGTCTGGCCTTCATTTCCCTCGTCCACTTTAGAGTTGCCAGCTTCATTCTCCTCCACAGTTTCCGTGTCCTCTGCACAACGGTTTCTCTGATAGATCCTTACAAGGTGTTCAGATGTCTATAACAGAACTGTATTTACCTGAATTAGGATGAAATATTTAAAGTATTTTCTACTTAAATTTATTTTACAAGCATTGATAAGTTCATTGTATGTGTCCCAATAATGTGCTTATGTCTTTACGTAAAATATATTTTTGCCCTTGCAGGGAATTCTTTGTTTTGTACACTATTTATTCATACCAATGTAAATGGATTCACACACTCGTTTTTTGTGTTACAACTGAATGTGAAAAATCTTTTTACGTTTGAAAGTTTGTGATTCTGAAGTATATATTAATTCAACAAATATTTTATTAACAAAGTAATGAAACAGTGCAGGTAAAGATTATTTAATCAATTAATTTTAAGTTTAGTATGTAATAAATAATATAAAAAAAGCACAACTAAAATGACTTGAAAACGCATTGTTACGCTACCGTTTTTGCCTCATTCCTATTTCGATTGAATAAATATGAATATGTAGACTTTCTTTGCATACACAATTATTCTTGCCACAATTAACCAAAGAGAGGTATATATATTTAAAAATTTACTGCGTTTGTTATTTGTTTGTTTTAATTGGTAGTGTTTTAAATTTAAATCACTAGATATATGTAACTAATTTGAACAAAATTACATCAAAAACTTTTTTGTATAATTATTTTTATTTTTATATAACTTCAAAGTCAATAAAATACCCCCCCCCTAAAATAAGAAAACATTAACTCAAATAATGAAATAAACGAAATCACAGTGTTTTCAGTGTAGCCTGCTGTATTAATTCATCTACAATGAATACAAAAAAATTATAATTATAAATGACACATCTGTTTAATTTGGCAATTTATTAAATATGAAGTTCTCTTTCACGTATTTGTTCCTGGTAATGCCTATTAAGCAGATCAAAAGGAAACTTTAAGGAGGAAAGGATAGAAAGAATAGCTTACAGAAACAGAAATATCGACAAGGGGATTTAGATGAAATATTTCTCCAAAATAAACACCCTCTTTTCTAAAAAAGTGCAACTTTAAAGAAATATGTGTCTATATGAAAACTGACTTCAAATTGAAAACTTTTTTCAATCAAACCCGTCTCATAGTAGAAAAATAGTTTTAGAGGATTCCAGGATTTATCTGAGAGTTTTCGGAGATTCATTTTGAGAATGAACCTTTTATGATATTTTTGTTCTTTCAGCTGTGTTTCTCCTCTTTGAACTGGAAATACGGATTTACTAATAGAATGGATTTCTTGAGGATTTATTGAGTTTTATTCATTTTGAAAAGCCTGAAAAGGCGAAGCTGATTGTAAACGCAGAAATCTAAAAGTCTTTTAAACATTGCCTGATTTTAAGCTGAAAGAAGAAGACAAAAAAAAAAAACACTTTTAAGAACTTGTTTTAGAAAATAACTCGAGAAATAAAAGGAATGGAAAATGATTTTAATAAAAATATTGGCATTTTGTAATTTTTTTTTAAATTTCAAATTTTGTACATAAAATGATTAATTTCTTTTGAGATGATAATTTCTGTAATAATTTCCTCAGATATTTAAGTTTAATTTTTTTTTGAAAATTTCTCTGGATTAAGGTCATTTACTTTATAAATTCTAAAATACATTTTGCTCATGCATTTATAGTTCAAATATATTTGACGATAAAACGTACCCCTTATTTGAATTCATTTTTAATTTAGATAATGATATTTTGTTGCAATGAATTTGTAGAGAGATTTGTTGTTTCATTTAATATTGAATAATTATATTACAACACGTTCCACACATTATTTTTCTCTTTCAAACTGTTATTTTGAGCAGAAATATAAATTTTTGAACAAAAATAATAATATTAAATTTTAAAAAGGAAATCTATCAGTTACATAGTATTCAATAATAACCAGCAAATAATAAGTTTCTATAAGTTTTTTTTAAATTTATCTATGGAAAATGATATTCATGCTTATTGAAAAAATGAAATATCACTGATAAATTACCTACTATAAGGAGCTTATAACCAAGTATAGAGCCGAAGTATACATGTTGTGCAGATTAATTAGCGTAAAGAGAACAAAATAGTGACGATAAAAGAATCAAAAAAAATATTGTTCGAATCACTTCTTATCGTCTTTTGTTGATCTTTTTGATCTACTTCAATATGATTTTTATCATTTTTTAATTTTTAATCAGAGTCAAACATTCTCTTTATAGTTAAGTTCTGTTTTGTAGAACTTTGTAATATGTTATTATCGTAAACATCTTATTTTGCTTTCAAAAATTCTTCCAGGTCAATTTTTATATATAGGTAGTTCAAAATATAATTTAGTTACGCAACGTGTTTTAAAACAACGTCAATTTTCTATTACGTTCATTAGTAATACAACCAAATCATAGCTGTATTACCAGTATACAAATTCTATTATAAAGCTAAATTCGTTAAAAATATATTCAAAATAAAATAAATGTTATATAAGGACGATATTTTGAACTGTTCTGTAACAGTAATATAATTTGTTTCTTTACTTTTTATTTTTACATTTATGCGCACTAACACGACCATATTACGTACGAGGGTAAGTTAAAAAGCAAAGAGACTTTTGGAATTTCTCTTTCCGAGGTTAATCAACAGCATTAATATAAAGGGTGGAATGAAGGGCAGCCGGCAACACACGTGACACTCGGCTTTCCTGGTCGTCGTTAGGGCAATGCTCCTCAAATTTTCAATGTTTGTGTGAACCTATTTTCAATCATAATTTTCATCCCACCGTATAATGATAATATATTGTACTCTAACGTTAAAGCTAAGCAATACGACCGTAATTATGAGCCGTATAAATTATGAATATAAGTATTAAATTTTGCATGCATTATTTTTAATTAATAAATACTTTAAAATGGTTTTAAATAATATGATTAGTATTATGTTACATTTCATACTTCAGAATGTGATTTGGTGTGCTTCATTTTAGTAAATTAATATAATTTTTTAAAATAATCTTTTATTTTTGACTTTTCGATATGCTAATGGCCCTCACGTCTGCTTATCAAGCCCCCGCCCAAGAGGTCATGTCTCACAGTTCGAGAAAAACTGCGTTAAGGTATAGCAGACTGTTCAACATGGCAGCTCCGTTGCCGGTCAGCACCAAGAAGGAAAGGAGGACAGTGATTCGTTTTTTGTTTAAGGAAAGTGGGAAACCTACGAAAAATATTCTTTGCAAGCATGCACTGTATCGTGACAGATAAGCAATACTTTTGTAAGCAATAAATACTTTTACTAAGCAATACTTTTAACACTTTTGTTTTTCGCTAAAAAAGATACTAATGGTTTTAAGCATCGAAAAATATGCTTGATCTTAAATTCCACAGAATAAGATCAATCATTATGGTCCTGTTTTTCTTTAATTACCTGAAAAAACTCTCTTTTGTTTATATTATTTTTATTTTTATTTTATTCTTGAACTACCACCATTTACTACTCAATGATTGGTCGAACTTTTAATCTAAACTTAAATGCAAAAATAACTTGCCTCTTTAACCACCATTTACAGAAGCTCCACTCGAAACAAAATCATTAAAAAAACTAATTTTTTTCTTTGTTTTTCCTTTGCTGTAACCGGATTGGCTTGTCATTGTTCAGCCCACTCCCATCACGAAAAAAAGAGAAAGTTAGAGGAGACATCTTCTTTTTTTCTAAGTCAGGATTTCTTCATAAATTTTTATCTTTATTTTATCTATTTTTCTAAATTTATTCAAATCAAGTAATTTTTCTCTTTTAAAAAAAATTTCTATTAGTTAAATTTTAAACATGCAAATTTATTAAAAAGGGCAATTTTAAAGCGTTTTAATGTCATCCAAAATGTCCAGAAAGGAGATGAACTGTCTGAAGAACTAAGTACACCAATCTACAAACTAATGAAAAGTGTGCTTCAAATTACGAAGAACTTCTTTGCGTGACAATGAAAGATCAGACAGTCCATCGACATTGACCACTGAGGACAATGAATGTATAAGTCGTTGAAGGTATGCTGAAGGAAGGGATAACTAGTATCCAGCTCACATGTATCACATCTTCTGCAAACAAAAACAAGTCACTGCCTTTCTTTTCTTCTTCAACAGAACGGCCATTTTGAATGGTCTCCTACTTTCCAATGACTACGAGGAAATACGAGTGACACATTGTATAAAACTGTTGCTGGCTACCCTTCCTTCACACTTGGATATTAGCACTTTTACTAAACCTTGGAAGGAGAAGTCGCAAATTTCCCTTTACCTTATTTACAACTTTACCTCATATATATTACACAGAGAGAATAGAGCTATTTGATAACATGGGTTCTAATAAGAAGGCTTTGTATTAAACGGCAGTGGTAAAATTGTACGTGGCACACTAAAAGAGGGTCGTATAAAGCGGTCAATGATTGAGCCAGATGTTTCGAGTTTTTTACGTTTAAGCTATACGCAATAATTAATACAACGTTTTTCTAACAACCCTAAAAGTGTGATTCCTTAAAAGTAACCTAAAGTGGGATGTACATTAAATGTGTGTCTGAAAAATTAAGACATATGATTTATCCGCATGTTGAATTTGAGAAATAAAACTCACGCAGACAATTTTGTGAATTTAAATCCAATTTCATCTGAAGGTGTATTATCTATGGTGCAAGCGTAAAATGAATTAAATTGTGTTTTAATTCAAGTATTTGCATAATCTAAGTGAATTTGAGCAACCCAGATTCAAGTAACACGAAACGTATCTGACGTGTTACAGGGGGTTCTATTATATAAATAAGTAAAAATGTAATAAAAAGAAGAAAAAAGCCTTGCAGTTATTACTTATTAAACCTGAGGTTGTCGTGATGTGCATGACTGTTAGAATACTTAATTTTTAACAATCAACCAGCGATGACTCTAAAGAGTCTTTCATATCGCAAAAGTCAGTGAAAAGCACATCGCATATTTCTATTCAATCCAGTTGCATTACTTAGTTAGCTGTTCTTATTAACTTTTTATCTATACTCGATGTTTGTTTTTGAAGGATTTATTTATTTTTAATATTTAAAATAAATATCTGAAAAATAAAAAAAATAAAAAACATTATCAATTTTTTCTATCAATGCACTATATAATCACTTTGAGTTCGGTGTAAATTTCTTATATAAAATGTCTTCTTGAAACACATAATTAAATGAACTATAAACATAATTAACCCACGGACACTCGCGCCTGTTTTTCTACCGTCGTTACTCGCGGGGTGTAGAGAACACCCCAAACTTTTAACACATGTATTTAAATATGAAACATTTTTTAAGTCAATTATGATATATATTTATGATGCACAAGATGTTTTTTGTATTATACAAATAAAATTATTTAATTTATTGCATACAAATGAGACTAGCATTAATTTAAACTAAACCTACAAGCTTTTCATTTTAAATTACACAATTTTATATTTTTTCATAAACCACAAATAAAACGTATATTCCAGTAATAAATATACTTTATATAATTAATGATAAGGATTGTAAAAAGTAGAAAAATAATATTTTAATCATTTTCCAAACATTTAGAGCAGGCTGTATTCATATGCTTTAAGCACATATTTTCTTACATTGAAGAAAAAAACAAGTCATTTTTACTTCTTTTACCCATGGACAAACAATGCAACGCTCCCTTTTATGGTGGATTGATACTCTTTTTAATATATTCTGTGTCAGTAAAGCTTATTTTAAGTGTTTTGTTAAGGTTTGGGAGTTCCGATATCTTATCCCACTGTGACTGCACAAGATCCATTCTAATCTCCTCTAATAATCTTCAACGTCGGAAGCATTAATTCCTGCAGTATTAAGTAGATGATAAAACATTCGCAATGACCAATAGTTACATATCCGTGATACATCCTATATACTGCACATTCCATCAGTGATATAAAAAAAAAAAAAAAAAAAAAAAACCGCCTTTATTATAAAAATCTACAATTTAAAGTTTCATCTCTCTAAGTTTGCTTCTGAAATTACATAGTCATCGAATTCACTTAGTTCATCTTGACAATCTGTTGATACAGTATCTAATAGACGACGAAGTCGCTGTTTTCCCCCCCTTTTTTTTAACCATTATTATAGTTATTTTTTATTTTTTTTACATATGATTTTTAAGGCTTATTTTATTTTATTTTTAAATTTTAATATTTTTTGAGTTTAAAAAATAAATATCTGAAAAAAAAAAATAAAAACATTATCAATTTTTCATAAAGCCTAATAATACTTTGAGTTCAGGGGGTTTAAATTTCTTTTAAAAATGTCTTTGCCTTTAAAGAAAAAAACTAAAAAAAACTAAAAATTATTTTCAAAGAAAAATGAGAAATATGTGTATTAACTTATGAAGTGTATCTAAGATACGTGTTATTATTCCTTTCTAAAGGAGAGTATTCTCAAAATACAAAGTATTACAAACTGTATTTTTAATTTAAATGAAAATATCTCTCAAGAGTCAACTCTTAGAATAAAAGCTTCTTAGATAATTCAAGAACTTTTAATTTGAAAAAATAATGATCCGAAGGTCAATAAAAACTCCAATACAAGCAATAACCCAAAGATAAATAAAATGGGGATCAATAAAACACTTTTCAGATTTTGAATAAGAGTTTTTAATTAAGATTGAATATGTAATTAATGAATAATTAGTTCAGATTAAATATGCAAATCAGCATACGTAAATACTTAAAAATACAATAACGTTGTTAAATTGTTTTTAATTATGAGTTTAATTAAACTCTTAAGTGAACATGAAAATATTATTTCTTTATACATGAATAGATAATCAAGTATCTTATGACTTTCAGTAACAGTTTTAAAAAGTATCTTTCATGTTATTTTACGTAATAAAGTATCAATTTCAAACAAAATAAGGTAAACTAATTTTTTTTTCCATAATAATCATTTTGGTTATCGATTTTTTTCCAGTATTTAATAGGCTACCTATGCCGAAAGGATATTTTCTAGTACATAAATCAAGGAACATATAAAATATTAATGTTAAGGTATTCATATATTTATGAAGACCTGTGGTTGAATGGTAGCTTATTGAGTTTCCACGCCACAGGTCCGGATTTCAATTCCAGGCTGGGCAAGGTAGGCTCACCCTTTCATCCCTGCAGTGGGTCGATGAATGAGTACCAAATTTTCTGACCATCCGAACGGAATATCTGCTTATACACCTGTGTGCTCAATGTCATGAAAACCGAGTAGAGAACAGTAGCCTTGGACCTCATAGGCTGTTGTGGCACTGAGTTTATAAGAGTATTTAGATGTTTATTGTATGTATGTGTTTTAGAGATTTCTTATTGAAGAAAGTACATAGTATATCAGTACCTTTGAAAATTGATTTGAACATACCATTAAACAGGACACTTACTAAACAGTTATAAGAAAAATTAGTCTTTAGTTACATTAAACAGTTTCTTTAATTTTGAATTATAAGAAAAAAAAATTTCATTCGAAATTGCAGTGTAAGCTAAAATGGAATACGGAAAAAAGCTTGGATCGGACTACTTTAACAAGCGGGATGTGAAACGTTACATTACACGTTATACAATTTACTACTCAGTATTCTATTAACAATGATCATCTTTTTGGTTGTTTTGCATTGTAGAAAAATAGTTTTAAATTGATTCTAATATCATCTAACCAAATTAAGCCTTTTTTCCAATTTGTTTGAAAATTAAGCCTCTGTGTGGCAATATTAAATTTTGAAATTATTTTTTAATTCCTACTATTATCTCATACACTCTATTTATTTATTTATCTTGGTGGAATTTTCAATCGTTAATAAAATACATTTTAAAGAGCTCAACTGAGCTGAAATTTTATAGACATGATCATTTTGGATTTAAAGAATTACAAATACACACATACACAGCCACGTTGACAAAATTTTTGGTGATTTAGTAACCATTTTGGCGACTTGTGTCAAAACTACAAAAGGTTTTTCCTCATGTTTTAAAGCATTCAGTTGGATTTAAACTTTATATACACGATTGCTTTGGGTGACAATACGATACTTTAATGATAATTAATAAAAATTAATTACCACTTAATGTTGTAATTCTGTCATATGTATATGCATATTTATATTAATAGTAACTATTTAATAAAAAGTAGCTAAAATAATTTTTTTTTTCTTTTTTGATCAAAGTAGGAATTGACTTTAAAAAAAAATAAAAATACTAGTTTTTCCCATTTTTTTCGAAAATTAATCCTCACTGTGGTAATATTAAATTTTAAAATCATTTTTTTAAATGTGTTTTTTCCTAATCTTCCTACCATAGAACTTTTTTTATGCAAAGGCAGGTTCTGATTAATAATGAACTATCCCAACATAACCAAGATCCATCTTAATAAGCTTATTGTTGCATTTTGAAATCTGGAATTTGTATAATGTTATTATGAATAGTATTTCAAGCATTTAAATACAGTCAGACCCCGATTTAATGAACTCCTCGGACCGAACATTTTGTTCCTTAATGTGGAGGGGGGGCCAAACAAAAAATAAAATTTTCTACCCTTGCCTTTTGAAAATTTTATAAGTCGCTACAAGAAAAATATCCATATATATAGTTAGTGATTGCACACTCTTTTCATTTAACTACTAGGAATTCTGTTAAAAACCAAACGTACCAGTTAATCTGAAATATTAAAATACCGAGAGAGAGAGACTAATAAATGCATGGAAATCTTCTTGATTCCTAAATTGCAAGATACATTTTTCAACTTCACGCAAAGAAGAAAATAAGGCATATTTACATCCTGCTACATAAGAGAGAGGTATGTTTTCACAGTTTCCAAAATTTGTAAAACATTCGAAATTGAAACATTTTTCATAGGAGTTTCATTATCAATTTCTGCAATCATAATTCACAATTGCAATTCATAAGCTCCCACAAATTAACAATATCCTCAACTTCGCATTTAGCTGCACGCAGAGACAGTCCATCATCAAATATTAAATAATCGTAAAGATCTTAAAATATCCTTTGCGTTGTGGATTGTTATTATATTATATTGTCCTTTTCTACTTGACACTTCCACGATAGGTCACACGCATGACTCATCTGAACTTGTAAAGTCTATCAATGGTCTTCACTCCTTCTCGTTGATACTTGCTACTTTCAAGAAAAGTCCTTTTTGTTCTGGACAAAAAATATGTCATTTATAAAAATAAACCAAATTTTTCTTATACAATTTTTTTAAAAATGACGTTCCACCTTCTGAAATTATTCGTTAATTCCAGGGGATAATTATTCATTACATATATGTTTTTCGACAATATTTTAATTAGGAAAGCAGAAAAAATGCATTAAATAGGGGTTTGTTAAATCGTGATCCGACTGTATAAAAACATATAAGAGAATACGCAATAAATGGAAACTATAATCCTATTGATGAAAAGAAGGGGAAAAAAATAAGCTTTCAATGAATTCTGAATTCAAAATCTTAGCAGTAGTTACTAATGTGCTAAATAAATTAGTTTTGAAATATGTTAAATAAAAAATTTAATTCTAAAATAATATAAGGAAATTATAGTTATATAATAAATTTAATTAAGCATGAACACGTAACGAAAACAATTTTTATAAAATACTTTCTTACATATCCATAAACAGCTATGTACCTACCAATATTTATTACAAGTTACAAAAAGCCATAATGTTATTTTATTTAGAATATTCAACACCAAACCAAAACAAGTTTTCTTTTTAATGAGCATATTTCTCCAAAACCATTCCGGAATCAATGGCGCTGACATGAATGATACTGCTATGCATTTTAAATTTGCGAAAAGAAGTATGCTCGAATGTAAAAGAAAACATTATAGAGGCAATGATCCAAGAAACAGCTGTTACGTTATCTTAAATCGATCGCACAGGATAATGTTTTTTCGCCAACTTTCTCACGCTGCTTCTTTTCGTGAGCGGTGAAAGTCATTTTCGTGAGTAGAAACGGGTGGTCGAGCAGTCACGGAAATGCCACTAATATCTGGCCGGATTTGGCGAATTGCCGTCAACTCTGCTTAAGAATTTAACGATGAAGTCCATCACTTGCTAAAGACTGGTCAATTAAGCTTCGGTTTTGTTCTTAAGTCATTTTTTCCCTATATATCTAAGGGATTGTTGTGTAGATCTATTCCATCTTTAAATTGATTTTTCACCCATTATGTGTGCGGTATGGATATTATTACAGTTGAGTGATTAAGATCTTGTTTTTCGGAGAAAATGAAAAATCGTGAGTAACATTTTATCATCGCATGTATGTTTTTCACGTTTTCGGTTTTAATAGACTAAATGACTTTCTAAATGACATTTTTATGCAATAATTAAGGAAATTATTTTTGTAATAATGTTTTATTCGCTTTTATGGGATATGATTTTATATTTGATGAGTGTGTGCATGAAAATAAAATAAATGTTAATTTTTTATTCAAGCAGCAATGTTTCAAGAAATATACTTGTAAGTATATATATATATCCGATTAATTTAAATAATAGTTATATGAATAAAGCTATTCGAAATAGAGTAAGGATTAAGAATTCTTAGATTAATAATAGTTTATTACTATAAATTTACATATTTACTTGTTATTGTTACCTCCTTCTAATATTAGATTAAAATTACATATATTATTATTTAATTCATATATACTCCAGTGTCACTTAAGTTATGGTATAACTTGTAACTCTTTTTAATTTTTATTTATATTCTTTTTATACTTTTGCTAAGTGCGACATTTCAGCGATTCACAAGCCTTGAATCTACATTAGGGTCTAGAATCTGGCAATAACTTATTTATCGCAGTCATATTTAGCGCGGGCTCTGCATTTTTAAGAGCAATTTTTAGGTAAGTTGCCTCAATCTTGTGATGGATTTAGACATTCCTATCAATTACTTTCAAAAAGTCAACAATGTTTATAATACTGTAATATTCGTTTTATAATTTTTAATCTCGTTTTCTCATGTCCTTTCATTGTGTGATTTTCCAACTGTCTATGTGTTTTTCGAATGTGATTGATGGATGTTTATCTCTTGTTTGTAGAGAATTAGACTATATATATATATATATATATATATATATATATATATATATATATATATCGAAAAAATGAAAAATCGCAAACAAGGATATGATTTTGAAGATATAGGTTGGAAATGAATCATCAACCCTTATATTTAAGATTCGATAGTCTATAAAACCAAAAACGAAAGTAAGAAAAAGATATTTATATATATAATCTTCTATCTAAATATATGCTAACAAATTATATTTCTTTCTGATATTTTAATAACTAGTGTATGAATATTAAATTTTATTCTAAAGTATAGTTTCTAGAATAATTAAATACTTGTAAGTGTGCATGTAAGTTAGAAAAAAAAAACACATTAGGACTTTTATACTAGTAAAATGCATTAAATGATTTAGAAATGGGAAAAAAACGGCACCATTTATTAACAATAAATATATGTTTCTAGTGTGTATATATTAAACTAAACACACACACAAAACATAGTTGAGAGATTTTTGAAAAACGTTTCTGGGCCCCGTTTTTGTAATCAAGAATTAATTTATGACCGCTGACTGGCATATATATACTGGTGACTATGTATATATATATATATATATATACATATAGACAAAAGTTCCCAACATTCACGAGGCTTTTGCTGAAGAGAAATATCTGTTTCAGGGGTTGGCAGCACTAATATGGAAAATACGCAGCCATCTGGAATTTAATTCTCGAGCTCTTGGGATTAGCAGCAAATCCTTTCCGAGAAAGCGAATTTTTGATTCGTCGAATTTTGCAATGTCCTGATTGGAGCAACGTAAAATATAATATTTAGTCTTTTGCTCGAGAAATCACCTTCTTAGATGCTCGAGATGCCGAAGAAAACATACTGAAATGATTTCAGCACCAGAGGATTTTTACCTATTTCCATGGCTGAACATTAAATTAAAGAGGTATCGTTTTGTGGATTCAGATGACGTGATCCAAAACAGGACGAATTAACTGAAAGACGTCTTAAAAATAGATTCCAGGAGTGTTTTGAACAATTATACGATAGCTGAAATAAGTGTGTGGATGCAGGAGGGCAGTATTTATTCTGTTTTTTGTTGTTTTTTTTTAAAATTACAGCTTACCTTTTCCGGGAAGCTTTTTGCCCTATATTGTATATGTATAATTATTAATTAAAGAATGCTAATTATTTCCAAGGATTGAGATGTATTTCCTTTGAATGCTCTCTGTGCAATATCATTTATTCTTAGTTATCTGACAATATTTTTTTTAAAGATTTATAACTTTAAATAATTCAACAATAATATTTTTTACAAAACAAATATTTGTATGATTAAGATACTTATTTCA
This sequence comes from Trichonephila inaurata madagascariensis, assembly GCA_019973955.1. Taxonomy (NCBI): domain Eukaryota; kingdom Metazoa; phylum Arthropoda; class Arachnida; order Araneae; family Nephilidae; genus Trichonephila; species Trichonephila inaurata. The sequence goes on along the minus strand of BMAV01002440.1, from coordinate 27,145 downwards.
AAATTTATATGCCGGTGTATTGTCCGTCGGTTCTTCTGTTCATCCATTATACATTCCAATTCTTTGGAATTTAGCTATGAAGGCAAAGATAATCTTTTGAAAAAGATATATCCTGTACAAAATGCACCAAAGCATTATGATCTATCTGTGGAAAGCATAAAAAAATTCTATTGAAAAATGCACATATAGTTGTTTCTCACTTTTTTTTATTACAATGTGCATTTCATAATAATTATATTAATTGTGAAGTTTGTTTATAGATTAAATAGTACACCTAAATTCCAAGAATATTAGTAAGACATATCAAAGTAATTATGCACATTTGAGGTGCTGAAATACGAAGCGTGATGCTTACTTATATAAAAAGAGCATGTGCGTGGGTGACATAGGCAAGCTGAAAGTTCCAGAATGCGTGATATTTGGCGCATTAAAACTATGGGTCTTGAGGGTCTGTTCATTGAAGAGAATTTTTTCGAAATTAACCCTTTAGATATTCTTTAATTCAAGTTTAAAATAGCTTTCCATTGTTCTGGATGATACAACGTAGGCATATTACCTATTCTTGAAAGTGATAAAGTACTATTCATGTAGTTTGTTGGAGTTGTTATATATCGCCATTATCATTGCCTTAATTTTTCATTCTATCTATTCCTTTATTTAAACTTTACAAAATAATAATAATATATAAATTTTTAAATATACAACCGTAAGCATATTGCTTCTATTTTTCATTTTAGTTTTTGTAGCATGGTTTGTTTTTATAGTTCTGATTTTTCATTTTTGATGTATTTCGACAGATACGAACCTATTTTATGTTTTTCAGCAATCATAACATAACATTTTGATTTGTTCATTTGTTTAAATAAGTTTTTAACTCAAATAATTGTTAACTTTATAATTTCTTTTTTCAGGATATGCGTTTGCAATGTTGATGGTTGTTTGATCAAAGAGAAGCTTATTTTATCTGTTTCAGATAATTTAATGCTAATGTAATATTTTTCAATTTATTTTTATACTAAATTTCCTAGAATTATTTGTTTTAGAATTTTTTTAGCTTTCTCTAATGCTATTTTTTTATTTATTTTTCAGTCCAAAGATTTCTGTCATTTACTAAATAATGTGCTCGGATCTCATGTTTAGGGGATCACTTGTATGGTGAATTGCTTTCGTTAAAATGCGCAGAAGTCAATACTACTTATTTTTTATTTATTTATTTTTTAAAAAAAGTTTTTAGCAAGATATGTGTATTAAGGTGGTTCATCCATGTAATGAGTTCAAAAAATCAAAAAAAATAATAATAAATTGTTTCCTTAACATGTCTAGAATGCCGTGGTAAAGTGATTTTTTTTTTTTAAATTCGAAGTCGTTATGAAGAATTAGGTGTTAGAAGAGCAGTTGTACAGCGCGCTGAGTTAAGATTTTCATTGTTTTAATTGGACTTGAAACTTTACGTGCTTTTCTAAAACTGTGTTTTTCATACTTTCTCCCTCAAACATCAAGAACGGTTTGACCAAATGACTTCAAATATAAAGGGTAGACTGAGAAAAATATACACACCAAATGAACTACGATCACTCCAAATTTCAAAATATTCTAATTTTAATAACAAAAACATAACGAAAAGCCTAATGAAATTCGAAACTTTTTTATTCAGAGGTCTACCAAAAAATAGTTTGTTCATTCGGTGCATTTAAGCTTAAAAATTAAAACGCCATTATTATTTTTTTTTATTTCAGATAAGCTAAAACAGCCAAATCGTGGAGAAGTGAGCGTCCATTTTTTCGATGCGGGTTGTTCAAGAGCGCTATAACTCATGTTTTATCGGATATTTTAGGCTAAACATTTATATACATACTCTTAAGATACATATAAATAAATGATAAAAACCGCAAAGTTCTATCATTTTACTGGTCGTCAAAAATCATTTCCTAAAAAAGCTTAAAAAAAAAAGGCAGTCACATGGGCGAACCATCTTAAACTAGGATTGTCACTAAAATTTCTTCAAATGTTAGCTTGTTTTTTTTCAATTCCTACTAATTGTTTTCTCTTTATTAGTATATATATATATATATATATATATATATATATATATATATTTATCTTGTATATTTTTATCTTATATATTTATCTTGTTCAAATTTTTGATCGTTAATAAAATGCTTTCTATTTATCCAATCGGAAGTTCGAAATTTTTTTAAAAAAATTGTAGCGGATGACACTTGCTATTAATACAGTTTATTCAAAATTTAATTAATTGATTAAATTTAATTAAATTAATTACGGGTTTTTGACACCAACTTAGATTTGTCGCCATTGTGTTGTAACAATGTGACTGTTAAAACGAAGACAAATTTGGCGTCGAAAACCTGTTTTTCAGCCAAACCAGCCAAACCGGGTGTGCGTTTTTAGAACAATGCAGACAAATCATGCTCTTTTTTCAATTCCTGCTAGTAGTTCAAACTCTCCCTATACATATTTACTTATATATGTATCTTATTCAAATTTTCAATCATAATAAAATACTTTCTATTCATGCATTCAAAGTAGGAATTGACTTATTTTTTTGTTGCTTATTTCTGTTTTAGATACATATGAAGACAAGTTAAGGTCACAAATCTATTTTTCTAATTTAAGGTTGATTCATATTTATTGATTAATGGCACTCATTTTATAACGATAGTACATGTTATAGTGATTTACAGAAAGGCCTATTGATTGTTAACTAGACTATATGGATAATTTAGTTTATATTAATGAAATACATAGTTTGTTGAGGAGAATAGAAACAACGGAAAGATCCAGACTTAAGAAATGCTCTGAAATTATAGGTAATGATGACTCATGAATCTCGACGCGATTTTTCACAATATGCTACAGATAAATAATAATTAAATGTTGAATCCATTTAAATTTTTTCCCTAGCTAAAAGGAAATATTAAGATTTCTATATTACCTGAGGGATCAAAATTTTTAAATAGTGATGGACATTGCTTGTAGCATGTAAACTAGCAACACTAAAATATATCCTATTTTTATTTATTTATTTATTTATTTTTTAATTTGAAATCATTCTCTGCTGAAACCACAAAACGAGACGGAATTTAAAGCAATGCTTAACGAACATTTTAGCTTTTTTCAAGAAAAAAAATGGGAAAGGAAAATATAAATTGAATGTTTCATTCAAATTGCTATTTATGAAATCATTTAATTCATCGCCTTATTTGAAAAAGGCGAATTGCTTTTCATGACCTTTACATATTTCATCACGACATCATAGGCTATTTTGGTAGATATTTACATTAATTTAATATTTTTTTTACAGAGAAATAAAAGAATATGATTACACCATGTAATTACGATTGTTGAATCATCACAGAAAACCCAAGATGGAAGAAAATTGAAATGTTTAGATAACTTTAAAAGAAGGAACCAGAGTATTTCAAAATCAGTTTTAATTTTCTGGATATCTTATGTTTGATATGTTTCTACGTGAGACCTAATCTAAAAAAAAAAAATTGTACCCGCTGTAGCCTAGTAGTCATGGTTACAAACTCATGACTGATGTTGCCATGTCCTGATCATACTAAAAACCCGTCGTGTAGAGCAGAGGTCGCCAAAGTGGTGGTCCATGGACCACTAGTGGCCAGCGAGAAAATTCGCTGGTCCCCAGAGAAGTGTGGAATATATTTATTCATCCCGTTAAATTATGTTTTAAGATGCATTGAAACATAATTTATTCATTACAATACAGGACGAGTTATAAAAACGCTACTTCATAGAATAACGTCATTTCATAGGAATGTATAATGCTAAGATTTTGATATACTTAAGCCACTTTTTTAATTGTTTTGTTTTTACAGTTTTTGTTTATTTTATTATGATTTATTAATAAAGCTTACATAATTTGGATACAATTAATAGTTTCGTATTATTAACTAGGCACATTTTATTTGACCTTAGATCACAATTTTTTCCTATAAATATATTTAACCCTTAAAAAGTCTTATTAGTGGTTCGCGGGAATTAAATTATGAATTTACTGGTCCGTGAGGTCCAAATGTTTGGTAACCGCTGGTGTAGATTACCTCATGTGTACGTTAAATTTATTGAGGCTGAAATTTCTTGCGTTGATATGGAGTGTAAGTTAGGATAGCTGGATGCTGCTCAGATTTTGATTTTTCTTTTAATTGTGAGCCAAAATTACGAGATCCGTTTCCAATAGCAGTCTAGTTGCTTTAACTGTGACGTTTGGAAATAATTATTCAAGGTTTGATATAAAGGAGGTATATTGTTACTAAAATATTTCACAGTTAAAATCAATCAGTGTTTTTAATCATTTTTGAAAACGCAAAAAATACAAAATTGTGCAATTTGTTTTTGTAAATGAAATTTATGAAAGCAAACATCCAAAGTTAACGAACATTACAAGTTACACAATGATATCAAAAAAAAAAAATATATATTTCAAAAAGAAGGGTGAAAAATGTTCACACCTTTTATGCATAGTAATATATTCATTTTGTAATCGTCATTTATAAATAAAATGAATTTTTGTTAAGTTTTGAATTTTAATGGTTGCATTTATATACAGTCACAATCTGAAAAATGAAACAATATATATATATATATATATATATATATATATATATATATATATATATATATATAACAAATTATTTTAATATAAATAAAATATAGTCTATAGCAATATTTTTCGTGTGTTCATTTTATTATAAAAACTTGACTTTTGTGAATTTTATTATTTCTTTAAGATATATACTGATGTAAGGCAATATCTTTTATATAAATTAAATTTTATAAAATTCCTGGCCCAATCTGTATGTAAAATAATATAATTTAAAGTGATGCAAAATGAAATAAAATGTATTGAAACTGCATTAAACATATGCATGTATACACAATGTTAAAGAATAACAAACCCAATTGTGCAAGTTTATTCTTAACTATTCTGTTAATTTGATTCCATAAAAATTTAAAGAAATGCGCTTTAATTTGAATAGTTAGAGGGTTATATTCCGCTCGCTACTCTTTCTGGTTCATTTCCCTTTGAAAGGTAATTTTCGGAATAAAGTTGAGTATTTTGATACTTAGTAGTGAAAAATTCATGGAACAAAATATTTTTTAAAGAAACTTTCCTTACCTAGATATAAAATTTGATACATTGAACCATACTTTTATTGTACTATTATTATCCCTGTGTTTATGATAAGTTACAGAATGTCCTTAAAATCCTATGTTAAGTTACGCAAAAATATGTTTCTTTTCTTTCTCAAAATATATATATTTTATTCGGATTAACTTTTTAGAATAATTTATGTGTACTATTAACAACACTTGCTTGAAGGATTTTATCATTTTGTTAAAAATTAAAATTATTATAAATTTTTAGCTGTCCATTTTTTTCTAAAATTTAGTTAAAAAAACTTATTTACTGCTCTCAACTAGATATGTCTATTTTCATCGATTAAAATATGTCAACACTACAAATATATTGGGAGTAATTTTAAGATTTATACGTTAACTAATTTTGGAGTAAGAATTGAGAATGAAAATAAGCTGTAAGTTTAAAATATGGGATTTTTGAGGATTTAATTTTTCAATAATTTCCACAGGGGGACATAAGAATCATATTACTCTCTTCTTCCATAAAAGGCTTATAACATTTTTCATCATTTTTCACATTCTAGTTTTTGTTAAATCACATATTACGTAAGCTCAGCCATACGAATTCTACCCCACATTTAATACTTTGAAGCCGCTCGCTCATACATAGCATAGTCCAATGTCACAATATTTAAAAATCCTTAAATTGGATACAATTGGTCGGTACAATAGCCTAATGTACGCATAGTCCTAAATTTTTCAATTCCACACTGTGTAAACTTTGGAATCATGGACCGTAAGGTGTGACTCATTTGGTTTCTGCGCATTCCCTTGTAATTTTTTTTTCTGTTAAATCAAATCAGGTACAACTTTAATGTTCCGTGTTCAGGTTCAGGTAATCCGTGTTTAAGGTTCTAGTTTGAAGACATGAGATGAAAATAAACAAACCAAACATCAGTTTTTATACCATGCCATCATTATTATTATTTCTAGCAGCTAGAACATAATTATATTGCATTTTCGAGATTAAAGCAGCAGCAAGTTGGTTACGAACACTCAGGTTTTTCGATCACAACTTTTTAAGTTGCTAACAAACGAAACGAAAACGAAACATAAGAAAAAAGTTGTGATGGACGAGTGATACTTATTTATTTTTAGATCTCCTTATAATTTATAATAAATTAAATGTTAATAACTAACTCATTTTAGTGCAATATTTGGATTCAAACACACTAAAGAAAGGTCTGGAGAATATGAATCAGTTTATCAGCGTCAACAAATTCAAACAGAAGTGATCACATGGAGCAGCAAACCAAACGAAACAAAAATCAAGCTATGTTGAGTCGTATATTCCCTTCTTCGAAAAGGAAACATTTTGCTTTCGTAAAGACAAAAAAAAAGGTTATACCAATTGTGAATTGACAACGGTATTCTAACTGCCATCGAAAATTTACAAAAACAGGTTGAAACACAAGAGCTTATAGGAGGGCACATTTGACGATGCGCGTCAAGGAGAGAGTGTCTTTATTTAAAAAATAACTAAAATGATTTCCCCTACACATTGTATTTCCTTAGATCTTACAAATTTTTAAAGAAGTGCTTGGATAATCAGTTAAAATATATAAAAGGAAATCGATGCTTTTTGGAACGTTCATGAATTAGACACCCAGACAACATTACCAAAATAATTATTTCTCAAAAATGTAATTGAAAGTAGAGAAAGAAAATATAAATTGTTTATATACGAATTATGAAACTACTACAAAGCGCATCAATTCTTTGGTATTATGTGATAAAATAGTGTAATGATTATCAATGATATGGAATAGTATATTTAAAGTATATACTTGTAAAACTTCAATGCATTACAATAATAAAATAGGATGCAGATTGATTTTTGTATCACGTGTTGACATTACTTTATTTTCCGAAGTTATTCAATACAATCTTGAAAAAAGGATTTTAAGTTATTTTTTATCATCTTTGCACTAAACAAGCAGCATGGCATAACTTAAAAATATGTTACAAAAAAAAAGTAAAATATGAAATTGAATGCTAAAGGCTTAAACACGGATTTAGTTTTTGGCGCACGATTTCACGAACGGGTACTATGTTGCTCCAAAATTCCATACAAAAATGGAAGCAACAAAGCCAAAATAATGTAAATATAGATGTGAATTGAGTTGTGGAAGAAATTGAAACTCTAGCAATTATTATTTCTTGTCATTAATTGTGCATCGCTGATCTTATATATATATATATATATATATATATATATATATATATATACAATTCCATACATCTCTATTACGTGCTAAAAACGGTGTCTCCTTAGGATCCCAATTTTCTGTGTTAATGTCTTAAGAAATCCTTCTAACGTGTTTTAATTTATTGGCTAGGAGGTTAAAAGGTAGTATTTTTTAATAATAGAAAAATGCATTTTAAAAAAAGCATAGGTACCTGAAATGAAAAATTAAGTTTCATTATTAATATAAGCTAACCCAAAATTATCTATATATCAAAATGAGTATTATACATCTTTATTATATGATTTGTGCTTCTCCATATATTAGTGCATAAATTCTAAAATTCTGCATTTATATATTTTATTTTGAAAATTAATCCAGTTTTATTTGATTTTGAAAATGCTTAACGCAATTTTATATTTTCGTTTTTACATACGTAAAAATTCTTAATTTTGAAGTACGTTTTCAGGATCATACTTAGAATCATTGCTTTATATATTCACATTACATCTTTTTTTTAAATGAATCGATATCATTGATTTTATTCATTTAATCAGATAGTTCTTGAAATAAATGTGAAATAACTTCGAGTAATGATCCACTCATCTAAGTGAAATAACGTAATATTCCAGTATTACGCAGATGAAATATATGATAACGAAACACAACTCCAGAATAATAAGATAAAAAATAAACTTGAATTTCACGAATGAAGTGAAGTACTGTAAACTAAAGTACTAAAAAATAAAATAAATGTAATTTTATGTCGAAGACTGAAAAAAAAATATCTCCAAATAACGAGAACAGGCAAAGAAATACCAAATATTTTCAGACTTTTTAGATGATGTACTTCAATATAGTATAAGAAACAAAATAGTTTTGCTATAAAACTTACGCAGGCACGAATTCTGAAAAGTTTAATTTTCAATTCATTTCTCAACATTCACATAGTCTTGTGCCAATATTAAATATTTATATGCTTCATATAACATACAAGTAATGTATCATAATGCTCTTACATGACTATACGTATATATATATATATATATATATATATATATATATATATATGCATCGTTTTTAAAACGAATATTAATTTTAAAATTATCTGTATTTCTCAGAAATATAACGAAAAGTTATAAACAAAGATACTAAAATGCGTTGTTTACAGTAAATCCTCTAAAACATTTTTTTCCCTTACTAATTCTGATATTTCTATGAAATGTCCGTAGTTAACTAATAATCATTACCACGAAATTGAGGCCGGGGTGTCACAAGTTCTAGGCCTAATCCCAATGAAGAGCCACCGTATATAGGAACTGATGTATGTTAAATCTGTCGTAGGTCAACGTCACTCCGTAAGCGTGAATAGTAATTTGATGAGGGGTTGCCAAGTCAGAATCTTTCTTCTCATTTTAATGTGGCTCAGAGTTACGTGGTTCATTGACAATGTCCCTCGCAATGCTTTATATTGCGACTTATTAACATTTACTCACTACTGTATATTATTAACATGCATTTTTAAATTTAGAGATTACCAAGTGATTTCCAAAAATTATTTAATTAATAGAAAATTATTTTCATTGCCCATAGAAAACTTTTACAAAATATTTAAAAATTAACTTGATGATTATGCATTTCTTTAAGCCAACCAACCGGATGGAAAAATAACAATAGATAGAGAAGAAAGAAATTACTGTCTTTTAAATATATTAAATCCTAAGTGATCTGCATGAAATTGGACTCATTTAATAATTTTCTCAATAAAATAAAATAATAATAATAATAATAAAGCTAAATAATGAAATAAACATTCGAAATAAAGTTGGATCAAGTTTGGATGCTCTAACTGCATTAATTGTTAAAGAAAAGTATCATCAAAATTATATTTTAGACATTTAACAGATAAAATTGTATTGAATGAAATACTAACGACTTGGAAGATCACATATAGTAATTAAAAAATCTATCAGCAGCATTATAAATATAGTTTTCAATGCTAAAATTAATTTTTTCTAGATAATGATACTCAATGTATGGATAATAGTTTGTGGAGTTTCAGGGTATGTTCCTTTTAAACTCAACTATATGATGCTATACATTATGAAAAAAATGTTCAAAATATTTAACTGGAAGTCACGTACAGCTGGTATTGGAGTATATAAAATAACCCATTGACAGAGTGTTTCTGGAAGTAAGATTTTAGTAACAAAATGGATAAAATACCTAATTTATTAGATTTCTATAAAAGTTTAACTCATTTATGCTCTGTTTTTTGGATTCATCGAATTTAGAAACAACGCAATTGGTGGCTGCTCAAGTACATCCGTTGTAAGTACTTATCGGGTATACAAATGATGTAACAAAAAGTGGCTTTCCCTTAGTTTGTCTGCCACGACCCATTGAATTCAGATGAGAGTGGAAACGGTATAGTTTACTATGATCAAAGGGCTTCAATGAACAAAATTGCAGCAGTTATAATAAGGAACATTAATCAGCTATAGCCAAAATTTAGAATTTCATGGGCCACTATAAGTTTTATTTAATATTTGGTGGACCACTTTTAAATTATCTTTAAAGGGGGCCCCAAAATAAATGGTTCAAAGGGGGAACATATTAAAGGCCTAAATGGAGACCACGAACTATATTGTCAGTTAATTAAGAAAAGGAATATCACGAAAAGCAAAAAATCAGTAACGCAAAACTATATCAACAATTTAAAATGTTATGCCACCTATTCACCATGACTGTAACTCTCATTTTCAAAAGCAGCTATATATACAGGCAGAAGTAGTTCAAAAGTTGCTAAAATCAAGTGAAATTTCCCAAAAAATAGTAGCAATTTTTTTTTTAATCTATATTCACTAATACGTTTTGTTACTCGTATTTTTTAAACTAAATCTTCATTAAATAAATAAGTAATTTTTCCCAATTTTTTCTGTGAACCATCAGGAATTTTTCACAGACTACCTGTTGGCAATCGCTGACCTAAATGATGTGTCTCAAAACACACTGTATTGGATACTGCTTATGGGTCTCCTTAGTCGATGCCTGAATCGCTCCCAGTGATGACGACTCACCATTACCAACAGCTCTTAGAATGGATCATGACACATAGTAATAGGAACACGTGGAAAAAAGTATCCTGGTCCAACAAAACACATTTTCTGATTAGCTACATTGACAGGCGACGGTGAATAATTGGATTTTCAATAGAATCACTTCAAAGCGATAGTTGGCTGGATCAAAGTATATGTAGGTGATATTATGGAGGGCGATGCTTTCATAAGGCATATTAAGATCTATGATACTCATAGTACAATTCCAAAAATATGTTCGCTGCGTGATTATAGTTGCAAAAGGTAAGCTCTTCCATTGAAATAGCTGTTCTGGAGAAGGAGTATACCAAAAAGATAATGCACCATGTCGGTGAATCAATCGAATCTTCAAGGAGCAGCTCATCGAATATTCCGAGCAATTTTAAACCATTTTTGTCCTCCAAACTCATATAATATGAATGCAATCAAATATTTTGGGTTCCACTTAGAACATTGAATTCATGTTGCTCCACTCCCCCTTTGTGATGTACGATATTTGCTAACAAGTGGTGAGTGCATGTTCGCGCGCGCGCTAGAGAGAGATACCTCAAACTACTTATCATCTACTTGTTACATCAATGACTCACCGGATATTGGCAACTCTTGCAGGAGAAATATGGTCCTCCTTGTTATTAAGCATGTGGCTATAAAATATGATTCCACTGTTTATATTGCCAATACCACTTTAGAATATACGGTGTTCACTTCACATTGTTTGACACGTAATCATTTTCAAACATTTTCAAAACTTTTTCTTTAAAAAAAAAAATTAAATAATTTGTGCTTTAAATAATAATAATAATAATAAAAACATTTGGTTATATTTTTAAATATTTGATGGTAAGAATTTGAAAGAAAAAAGAAAGGTAAACACTTCATGTGTACAATACCAAAAGTCAGCAATAAAAGTAATTCAGGATTTCCTTTAAAATCAGATACGGCAGGTTTTTCATATGGCAGTTCTTTTTTTACTCCTTTGTTGTATTTTTTTTTCTTATTAGTATTTTTTTCTTCTATAATTTTTTTTTTTTAATGCACCATGTTGCAAATAATTGCATAAATTTTATAACTTTGAAAGAAATATTGGTATTTTTACAGTTATACTGGATATATAAAAAAGTCTCGCTCCCATTCAAGGTAATTAAACTAATTATTTTGCTTTATTTATTTAAAAGAGAATTTAAAAATATTAAATCACCAATAATTGTGATTATGATTGATGTTTTAATAACCATTGAATAAAACAGTGGGATCCTTCCCTTTCATCGATTTTTTTCATAACGAAGCATAAAGAAAGTTTACATTTTCTTCGTTCATTTAATTACGAAAGTTCTTTCAGTAATCAATAAAATACTCAACATCTCATCATTAAGCGAAAAAAAGATGGCTTTAAATTTCTTGGCGTATGCACAATATGAAACTGCGAAAAAAAAAAAAAAAAAATTAAAAAAAGAAGGATGAATTCCAAACAGACGAAAAAGGAAAAAGGCTCAACATACTTGGAAGGGGTCATTAAATGCATATCCAGCCTCTATCTTAATGTGCATCACAGCGACATCTTTACTTTTACTCTTTTTATTTTTATACAAGGTCGTTTATTAAAACCTCTCATGGGCATGCGGATAAAAAAAAAGACAAGGATGACAAAGTTAGCTTAGGGGAAAAAAGATGTGGTAACTCATTCAGCAAAAGTGTTGTAATATGTGTATTTAACGGCGTTATTATGGGTTGGGAAATGGAATGAACCTGATAGAAACGATCAGGAGAATAGCACTGAAGTGACAAAAATTTTATACTTTTTAATGGATGAAAATGAGAAACGAAGGGAAGAGGTTTTGTGATTTGATGAAATGAATGTGTCATATTCATTAAAATTGCCACTATTGAGATTGAGGTTGCCACTGTTGAGTGAGGTTCCATTTGAAAGGGTCATTTGCAATAAATATCAGTACAGACATATTTATTTTTGTATTAGTGATCGTTTAAAGTTATCAAAATATGTATTAATAGTTTATGGCTAAAAATGTTAGATACAATTGATAGGTATTATTGAATGCGTTCATCTTGGTTTAAAATCAGAATAGTGTTGTTTATGCAAGTAAGGCATAGAAAACGTTTTCCACGGAATTTCATACCCACACAAAATTGTGTGTTCATGAAATTCCACGGAAAATATTTTTAAATCTTGAAATCTGTTTAAACATTCTAAACTCAAAGACTCTAGATGTGTGCCTAGAATTAGAATGTAGGCACTCATTCAACTTCTTTGAAAATTCCAAACAAGTAAACTTTGTTAAATATATAAGAAATTTTAAAACAATATAATGTTTAATTATGAAAAAACGGTAAGTAAAAGAAATGTATCATGTAGGAAAATATTTAACAATTTAAAATACTCCAGGCAAATATAATTTTTCCAACATGTAGTTATTTTTTATTTGAAATATTAAATTATTAGATTAATTTACTTCTAATAATAACCATTTTAAAAAAGTTATTCGTAGAACATCAAATGAAAAAATATACTTAATTTTTTTTTTCTGTAACCCGAATATCTTTACTGATATTGAATAAGATAATTATATGCACGGATTTGTTTGTCAACTTTCCAAACTATAAGGATTTTTTGTTTTTTCTGTATTAATTCACTTGTGTAAAAAAGCATTTTTTATTATTGCAATATTACTTTAAATATTGAGGGATATGAAAGAAAATATGAGGAAATGCGTTTATTTTATTTTTTCTAAATTTTTTAAGTGTAGCTATAATCTCAAAAACCAAAATAATTTCAAAATTTTTCTTAAGCATTTTTTTTAAATAACATGACATTTTTTTAAAAAAATAATTCACATTTGAAAAATATCTGAACATATTCCAAATGTAAACCACAATATTTGTATCATTCAATGATATATTAAGTAATTTACAATGAATAAAATCAATGTATTGTTTTTCTTAGGTTTATATAGTTTATATTGAAAAAATTAAAATATATTTTGCATTAATTATAAAATATATGTATAATTTCATTAATTTTTAAAATATATTTTTTTTTAAAAATGAATCACTCCGAATGTTATTGAAAGAGAATTATGTTAAAACATCTTATATTAAATAACTTATTACTGTGCAACTTTTGAATTTAATGATATTATTCCCCCCAATCCCTACAATTTGTTCAATTTTTCAGAATATAATCAAAAGAAAAATACGTGTATGTAATTTGGTTTCATTTACTTAGCATAAGTGTAGACGATGACTACGTAACGGCATAAAAATACGCCAAAAGATAAAGATACAACTTGGATAAGACAAAACAATTATTCTATTTTTTCACATTTCCTGTGGCATATTAATGAATTCTCAGAACTGTCCAAAAATATTTCTAAAGTTGCAAAACATACATTAACAAACACGAGGAAAAGGAAATAGTTTTGTACGTTTTACTTGAAGTGGCCTCAGAAGCAAAGTGATCAACGAGCTTTGGGCAAATTCTACTGGTGTGAAGCATAATAAAATTATTAATAATAACAAAACACCAGAAAGTGTTTTTTGAACACAATATTTTTGAGTTTTACCTGTATAAATCGATGTGTTATTCATAATAGTTATTAACATACTCTCCGCTAGGAGCGCTTAAAAAAGTTCCATCCATATGCGTGCGATATCTCCCAGATGCATCACCTCATTCTTTAGTTTAAATATGATTTATTCATTTTATTGGTGAGATTTGATATTAAACTTATTGGGCATAAAATAATTTTTAAAACAGTATCAGAAATTGTGCGATTTAAACGAATAAATGTAAAAAAAAATGTAATGGTTAATTATCACTCTGTCACCACTTTTTACATTTTAAGATGCTTTGCTGCGGTCTTCGCAAATCACCTTACAATGTTCAAGGACATAGATTTTTCAAATAATACATTATAAAATTTTAATCTTTTCTTAATGTCCTCACAAGAGTAACAATACATTCTTTTCGAAGTTCCTAGTGATGTTTCTCTTGGTTTTTCATCTTGAATAGAATGTTGTATATCAGATATTTCTTCAATCTTGAGTCAAAATGAACGAAACATGTAAATTTTATTAACGGGAACCATTTTTCATAGGTGTTTTTTAAAAAGTTCATGCCCCAGTTTTCCTGGGATATTTTTCAAAGGATAACCTGTGGGGATTTTGATTCTATCTAGGGAGTATATTCCAGCTACATTGATGATTGAATAAAATACAGTCACTTAATAGGTATCCCACAGATTTATATCAACTCCCAGCAAAAAGAACACCTATTAAACATAAGATAAAACATATTTTTTTTTGAATAATTTCCTCTTAAAACTTAAAACTACATTATTTTACAAAAAAAAAAAAGAAACAAAAAACGAAATTGTACAAAGTCATAAAAACTGACGTTGTTGGGCGCAATGTATCTATAGATTCAATTGTATTTGGTTCCAAAATGTGAACTAAAAACTGCTCTCATCATTGACACTGAATCCCCGAGTTAGTGACGCTAGGCAGATGGAAGAAAGAGGATTGTTTACAACCTGTCATGTGGATGCAGCACCGAAACTATTTTTGTTATGCATCTGAGAGATTCGCGCGCCTGACGGTGGGTTAGTGAAAACCGAGTAGAGACTGATTTAGACAATCAGTATATTGCCTATTGTACCTCTTCAGTATCAGTATATTGAATAGTGTTCCCCTTCAATATCGGTAAAGTGTATATTGTTCCCCTTCAGTATCAGTTTCGTATCTATTGTTCCTTTTCAGTATCAGTACATTATCTATTGTTCCCCTTCAGTATCAGTATAGTGCCAGTTGTTCCTCTTCAGTATCATTATACAGTCTACTTAAAAAAATGAATAGATCCTTAATATTTCTACTAAATTGAAAGGATGAGCCACAACCGGACAGAAGCGCGTAACTAACTTCTAATTCATACATTCCTCTAACTGTGGATTTTGATATCCAGTTCAATTTAAAGATTCATCAAAACGTTATTTTATATTTGTTGTTGATGTAATAAAGAAAATATTCATACATAATGTTTTGAATGTTTCCTGAAGAGAATAATAATAATAATAATTAAATTAAAAAGTGAAGAGTAATGTTTTTTTTAAATTTTAAAACCCGGGGATTTATAGGGAAAAAAAAATTTTTTTTGTAGGGGTTAAATTTTGGGGTTTTACTTTTAATTAAAATATTTTTCAGGGAAACTAAATCTTTGAAATAATTTGTAATAGCTTGTTGAATTAAATATGCAATTCATTCATCTATTTATTTTATTTCACGTTTTCTGAAAAAAATATATTAATGGAAAAAAATAACAGTTATGTATGCAAATTCAGGAAAAAGTTTTTAAAAAAATACTAAGCATTTAATCAAAATGATATATACGGTAGCAGCCGCTTGTGAAGGAGAGAAGAATGACTGCATTTAATATGCAAATCATTCTCGATAAGGCTCTGGTAATTCAAAAACGTCTCCCCTTTCTTAATTTGGATTAAATGAAAAATGGGTGGAGAATATTTGTCTTAAAATTAAACGGAACAGATTTGAAGGTGCATACATTTTCTGACAAAAT
Organism: Trichonephila inaurata madagascariensis; assembly: GCA_019973955.1. NCBI lineage: Eukaryota > Metazoa > Arthropoda > Arachnida > Araneae > Nephilidae > Trichonephila > Trichonephila inaurata. The sequence goes on along the minus strand of BMAV01002440.1, from coordinate 11,090 downwards.
GAGTTAAATTTAGGAGTATGAAATAAGAGATTATTCCAATGGTAAAAAAAGACAAGCCCCTAGTTTTTTATTTATTTTTTTTATTCTGGAAATAAAAATGTTTTAAAACTCTTCTAATAATAATTTTATTTTAATGCATAAAATACGTGTGTTTGACTTGTTTGCACATTTAACTTGATTTCTCTTAAAAGGAACTGTTCAAATTTCCCAAAAATTACCTATTTTGTATTATGTAATATTTTTTTGTATTTTAGTGGTCTCACCATTTTTCATTATGTGCTATAATTATAAATCAGACCAATAAACAACACGTGGAATAACATCATATTAAAAGAATAAATTATAAAGAGCTAAAGCTAATTGTAAGGAAACAATATGTTTATAGATTGTGTATACAATTTTACTTTTATTTAAATATATTTTAAATCTAGCTATAGCTAAATTATAAGATTTGATTCTCTCTTGATTTGGAATACTCGTGCTACATTTCTTGTATTGGCGTAAATAGTCCTGAGTGGGCACTACATCAAAAATATTTGGTGCACTTTTTTGAGGCTTCTTAACATTCTGCGATTTTTTTGCTTACACATTTTGGGGGCCCTAATGCTTATGGACCCGTATCATTGATACAGTTGTGTCCACAAACCCGGTTTCTCACGAAGGATCACAAACATATTTTGTTTGCTTTTTTGACTCAATATTATTATTTACACTTAATTTTCAGAGTAAGTTGTTTGTTAAAAAATCTTAAAGTATGTACACAAAAAAATATTAAAATTGAAACACAACTGAGAACTTAAATGGTATTCCTTACATTCTATCATTTAAAAAATTTCTTGCTATAACTGCTATTTTATTCCTTCAATTAAATGTCATAAGAAAGCTTGTTTTATCAAATGAAAAAAAAAAAGAAAAGAAAATAAAAAAAAAAGAAATGAGGGATTCAGATTCATTTTATAATTAAAGGAATTTGGTTTTAACATACATATAAAACATAGAAATTAAAAATCATTTATGTGTTAGATGAAACATATTTTTACGGTTAATTCCAAATATATATTGAATGAATCAATTGCAGCACTTCAATAAATTTGAAACCCATGAAACCTACACATTCAAGATTAATTCTTCATTAATCAATTTTTATTTACTAACACTTTCTTAAGGCAAATGCTCTTCCGTATTCCAGTTAATTATAGAAGACTAATTATCTGTTCTTAGGTCAACCATACCAAGGAATTCCTTTTTCAGAAAAAGAAAATTAGTTACAAATAATTAATGAACTATAGAACTTTATTTTTATTCTGTAAGACTCAGTTATATAGATGCTTTCCATTAAAATTAAAATATCCACTGTATTTCGGACTTAAGATTTCCAAAACACGAGGGAAAATAAATGAATATTTCTGACTAGTGACTTATTTATATGAATTTCCCTAATTGTTATATTTTAAAATATTTTATAATTCATAGAAATTTTTTGTTTTCATTAGAAATGAAAGAAAAGAAAAATGGCTCTTAGCAAAAATAGTGCGTTATGAAACATATTTCGAATGCTTTGTTTTCCATTTCTCAAACAGTATATTTCTTTATTTTTTGTTATAATTATAGTAATAAAATAATGAGGGAGGGGAGCTGGAAATTTTATTTATAAGCAAATTGGCTGAAATATTAGCAAATTAGCTGTTCTGTGAGTCAATACTTTAAAATAAAAATGTTATTCTTGATATAATAGTTGAATTGCAAAGAGATTAACCCCGGTATAAAACAATGTATAGAAAAATGTAACATAACTCTTTAATGAGTATACCTGATATTTATCTCTATATATAACCCCTTCAGCAACCTCAACATCTATTGGGTGTTCATTTTACCAAAACCTCTTTTGTAACAGATCTCTATTCCATAAAAGAAACGTGCCAATAAAATCTCTAGTCTGTAGGTCTGATAGATCAAAAACAGGAATATTTATCTGTAATGTTTCTTAAGACCTCGCAAAGCCCCTTGGGTTCAATTGAGGTAGAAACGGGAACCTTCTTCATGGATGGAGGATTGACTACCATACTATATACCTTACTCTCTTGATCTCCAAAACCATTTTTTTAAATTACTTTTTTTATATTTTATACTGATTATTTGCCTATTTTAAGTAGATTTATAGCTGTCAGAATAAGTCTTGTTCAAATATACTCAAACTGAAAAACATCAAAGATATAAATTTAAAAAAAGATTTTATAATTTTTTTAGAAGTTTGGGATTTAATGTTTTTAAATTTTTTTGGTGGGTATTTATATATGTGCATAAAGATTAAATGAATAAATTAAAAGTGTTCCTATCCGGGAATAAATTTTGATAATTTTTTAAGGGTCTAAATACTAGCCCCAAAATACTGAATGTTGGAAATGTTAGAAAACTAAATATTTTATAATATGTTCTTTAAAAAAAATGAAAAGGGTCGCTAAGTCCCAAAAATGATCCAAAGGGCTGTATTTGCTATTCTTTAAATAATTAATTTTAATCAATTAATTTTTATTAATTATAAATAAATTTTCTATTTTCATCCAAAATAATCATGTATAGAAAATTTCAGTTCAATTGAACTCTTTAAAATTTATTTTATTAACGATTGAAAATCCCACCAAGGTAAATAAATAAATATATAGAATTGTGCAAAAGGTAAAATTTTGAATATTACATTTTTTTTTGGTGAAAATTTACTTTTTAAAAATTTTTGCATTTTGGGAATTTTTAAAAAATAAGATTTTACAATGTTTTCATCCAATTTTTAAAGAAAAACAAGAATTTTAACTTTAAAGTTAAATATTTTTTGTCGAATATTTTTTTTTTACAAAAAAGCCAAGAATTTTTTAAATTTTGTGTTTTATTTGAAAAATTATATTTATTTATGCTTTATATTAATAATTTACATTATTATGCATATAGACTCATTCAGAATGTCTTCTTTTGGCTCACTAAAACCAAGGAAAATTATTAATTTTTTTTTATATAAATTTTTCCTCTCATAGCTATGTATTATAATTGATTGGCTTCACTAAACTATGCATTTTTTGTGTATAAATATTTTCCTTTTAAATCTTAACTAAAGAAAAATAATTATTATCAAAAAATATTATTAAGAGTGAGCGCATTTCTATATTTTAAACAAGAAATAAATTATCTTTCATCCTCTTAATATATATATATATATATATATATATTATTTTTTAAAAAAAAAATTTTAAATTATTATAAATTATTAAAAATTAAATAAAAATTTATTAAATTTAATATAATAAATTAACCCTTGACACAGTAATGCAATATGAAAATTTGAAAATATATATATTACTTATTTATAACATAAAATTGAAAGTAACATTGAATTATCTTTACTGAAATGTTACCTTCCTATTTCTTTAAAATCGATTGCATTATAATAACACACTATATCTACAAAAATAACTGAGCATCAAATATAAAGATAAGTGATACTAAATAAAAACCCAATGTTTAATAACTCTATCAAAACGTATTTCAACAGAAATGTGTTTTTTATACGTTATAAATTTAAAACAAACATTTCTTTTTCCAAAAACTACCAAAAAATGCAATAACGAAACAAGGGTTCTGGAGTTCAAATTTTTGAAAAAAAAGGGGATTTTCAGTTTATGTTTATGAACTGTTTTTAAGCATTAAGCATAAAAAAAATTTTTTTAAAATCATCTAAAATAACACCTACTTTTAATATTAAACAAATATAATTATTTTTGAACTTTTTAAGTTAAAAAAATTTGGGGGTTCCGACTACGTTCGGCCTTGTTTTAAAAAAAGGCATAAATGGAAAATTTTTTCATGATAATATTAGGTTAAATACGGTATAAAATTTTTTAAAAACATTTGAAAAAAATTTTAAATCTATATTTTGGCAAAAAAAAATTTAATTAGAATAACCTTTTTTCAAAAAATTTTTCCCCTTTTTTTAAAATGCTTTGTTATAAAATATTTTCCTGTATATAGCTAATTTTTTCAAGGGTTTTTTTTTTAAAAAAAAACCCAAATTTTTTTAAAAGGGTTTCAGCCAATTGAAATAATACGGCCTTTTTTTAAAATTTTCCCCTTTTTTGTCTAAAATGGATAAACCCCCTTAAATTATATATTTAAAAATTCTTGTTGAGCCCTGGACGGGGTCTGGCTAACAAAAAAAAATTTTTTATAATAGAAGCATTTTTTCCAAAAAAAGGGGATATTTTGAAAATGGTTATTTATGTTATTTTTTTTCAAAAATATTGATTAAATAATTTTTTTATTTAATACTATTTTAAAACAATTTTATATACTTTTCTAATCTAAGTGACGTAAATATCCTAAATATTATCCCTTTACATCTTTGCAAAATCGCGGTTCCCAAAATGTCGGAAAAAACAAAAGGGGGTTTATAATATATGCGTTCTTTTTTTTTAAAAATCTACATTCATTCAGGGCGAAATTTTTCACATTGTTGCTAAGTGATGCACCCTAAATAGAAATCTCGTGATCATAGCTACGCCTCGAAATGTAGGCTCCTTAGTGACTTTCTCATTAATATTCTAAAGGGAGGTAGGTTAACAGGGTTAATACTAGGGTCCAATTTTCTTATTATAGAGCGCACTTTTACACCAGGTGTTACACAAACGATCTATCGGCCGTAGTTTTCATGACCTTTGAAAGTTCGTCTTAATTTAATTTACTGCCGCACACTTAGCAAGTCGTTTTCCCCATTTTTTATATGTTCGCATGTTACATCGTTAGGAAACTGATTTTATCTTCTTTTTTCTTTTTTTTCAGCTTAAGATTGTATGCGAGAAGAAAATGGTACAGTATGAAATATTTAAGATGACTTTCTCTCTTATTATATTCTTCCTTTGCATATTGAGATGTATTACGATATTGAGATATCTGATAGCAAGCAGGAAAAGTCATCATTATTAGTGTTAAATCGATTGTTTCCTAAATGTTATATTAGAAATCGGTTAATATTTGATTCTGAGTTCCAAGAAATCATTGCACAAATGTATATATTTTGTTTTATTATTAATATTTTTTTTATTAAAATCCAATCTCATTTATGACATTTGTGAAAAATCTTTATATAATAATAATAAAGTAAAATTGACGCACTTTTTTTTTTTGAATAACATAAAATAGCATGAAAATTTTTTCAAGCAGATAAAAATTTTGTACATTGTAATTTTTCTGATATTAACTTTATGAATTCATTTAAGGGTTTCCCATTTTGGTAAAGTTCAAATGTTAATTTCAAACTTAAGGATATTTAAAAGTGTATTAGCAAGAAATTATTAATATTATTTAATAGTTGTTTTTCCATTTTCGAAAAAAAACACCTAAATTATTTTAAAGTTAAGAATTTACTATCATGTTTATTATATGAAAAAAAAATTTTTCTTTTACATTTTCATTAATTTAATAACTAAATTTTTTTAACATTTTGGAAAAAAATTTTTTAAATGAAATTTCATTGATAAAAGTTATAAGCCTTTTTAAACGAAACGGGAATTTTATGGCCATAAATAAATGGGGTTGAAACCCAAAAATTTTTTTTTTATCCCTTTGTTTTTCCAAGTTTTTTATATTTTGCTTTTTAAATTTTTATGATGGAAAATTTTGAAAAGCTCTAAAAAAAACTAAATTTTTAAAGGGCAAGTTAAAAATCGTTCTTGGGTGAAAAACATTTATTTGGCTCTTATTTTTATTTTTAAAAGATAAATGAAAAAATTTAATTTTTGGAAATTAAAAATTTTTGTTAAATAATTACTATTATGCTTAGACATTATTCGTTATTTTTCCTTCGAAAAAGAAGAATACAGATTTGTGTGTGTGTGAATAAAGAAAACATTTTCCTCAGATCTTATATTAAATTATAATTATGATTTCTCTCCTTCAGTCTTCATTATGAAATACAGAAAGATAAAAAAAAGTTTAAATAATTTAAAAATAAAACTACATAGCGAGATACTTGAGGAATAATATGAAGTTCATGAGTTTAATTTTCCTTTGGATTTATATAATTTTTTTAATTATATTTAGACTCATAATACTGATGACAAGAACGTCATCCACAGAAAACATAATTTGGAAGCATTAGGATTTTTTTCAGTCATGTGAAAAGCTATTATATCATTAAAATGCCTTTTACTTGTAATAAAAAACAAAATATTAATTAAAATTATTTTTCATGCTTCCTATTATTTTTTTCTTCAAATATTTTTTTATTTTTCTATTAATAGAAAAAGCTACAGCATATTTATCAATTCTGGATATACATTTGGATACTGCAGTACTTTATAAAAATCTGACGACTAGATTTATATTTTATTATCTCAAAATACATTTGAAAACTTTCCAATATATCCATAATAATTTTAAAAAAATTCAAAATTTTAAAAATATATATATATATATATATATTGAGGGTTTTGGTTTCACCTAATCGGGTTGAAAGCTTGGCATAGTTTATACAGGAAGACATTTAATTAGTTAAGAAAAATGACGGCACAACACAAATACTAAATTAAGATGCATAAAAAAGAGGGGGAGGGGCTGTCCTTTACATCAGGTATTGAAAATGTCCATTCTCTCTACATCACGTTTAACGCTCAGTTCGCCATCCAACATGTCTGCCTAAAACAGTTAGTCAGTTACTGTCACGGGTTGGGTTTAATGATGGGGTTTTTGGGAAAAAGGGGGATGTTACGCCAACTGATAGATGGATACTTTTATATATATAACTTTTTCATGAGAGAGTGAAACCAAATTTTTCCCAAATTTCAATTGTTAAAAGTTACTTATTTTTTTATACCTTTTAGTATTTTATTTTTAATAATGCGTCATTTTAATGCATCATCATAAGGTTCAAGATATATATTTCTTTGTAAACTTGTAACATTATGGCGAATAATTAAAAAAAAAGTATTTCCTTTTGTAACAATTCCAAATTTTTTTTTAAAAAATAAAATTTTGGGTTTTTTTTTAAAAAATTTGGGTTCCCTTTAAAAACCCTTTAACTTTTATATAATTTCATTCCTTTTTAGAAAAAAATCCTTGAATCAAATTTTAATTAAAGAGCGCTTTACACATATGAAATGTTTCATACATTATATTTGTAAAAATACTGATATTCTCCAGTAATTCTGTATTAAGATCTCAATTCGTTTTAGAATCTCACCTAATTTATTTTAGGAATTGTTTGATTGATCTGAGAACTTCGGCTTCGAAGTAAACATGATTTATGCAAATTCGAATAGCTATTTAAAGAGCATTGAAGTTGAAACTTGGAGGATGTTAAAAGGGAAATTGTAAGAGGAAGTTAAGAGTGTAACAATGAAAGTGACTTGACAGATATTTGCGTTTAGTTAGCATGTTAGACTAGGACTTAAATTTTAGAGTGGTTCTATCGAGTGGATATTTGAAATTAAAGGCAGTATGTCTACATTTCAAATAATCGAATGTAAGAGAAAATGACCCTTACTATAATGATTTGATTCTCCTCTTGTCTGCGATTTTCGTTAGTATTATGCTGTGTTGAATAATCTATTAGTATATCAAGAGTTTTGGATTGAATGAAATTTCTTATAAATTTCACAATAAACGTTTATCTTAATCCCTCCAGTTCATTACAATTACTTTTTAATAAGTCTTTGTTTCATTTGTACTCTAATACTACAAAAAAAAATAAAATTGCAGACAAATTCTAACTGCAGTACTATAATAAAAGAGTACACGAGCATTTTTCCAATGGGCTAAATATCAGCTCTACTAAGCCTTTGCAAACATGGCAAGTCTGATAGGGGGGAAAAAACATTTTTTTCGAGGGTCCATCGTGGTGGTTTTACCCCAATTGTGACCAAATTCAACCTTTCATTGGATGCTAAATACGTATGGTTTTTTTTTCCGAAAAATCAACCAAGTTGGAAAAGGGTTTTTACCTGCTACAAAATAATATGACATGCGTTTCAACAGCTTTCATATTTAGAAAATCTATCGACTCAGCTTGGGTTGAACCCGCAACAATAGGCTTACAAAGCGGTCACCGTACCTCTTGGCCGCTGGAGCCGAAGGATATTCAAACCTGGAAACGATTGTATAAATCTAACGATATTAATAAATTAACTCAGTAAAGCGCTATCTTTTCAAATTAATCTTTAAAAATATCGTCTTCTAATCTTTACATTAAAAAAAAAAAAAAAAAAAAGAAAAACTTTTGCTATATTTTTTCTTTTTTTAAAATTTATTTTGATATATTATGCTTTTGTCAATTTTAACTGGACTTGAAATATCTGATCAACGCTCTGTTATTCTTTTACATAGTGTGTAAAAGAATATAAACACAGTCATATGGTACATAAAACATTTCTTCCTTACTTAAACATACATAGAAATGTTTGGACTTGTATGAATTAAGTCAAAAAAATTACTTTTGTAAAAAATTGTATTATTTATTCATTTTTTTTAATAAAAAAGATGAAAAATGATTTTATTTCATGAAATTGTACCTTTCTAACTATTTACGTTAAAGTGTGAGGTATATTGACCTTAAAACAATTATTACGAGTAAGAGTTGACTTTAAGAAATAAAATGTGTCGAAAAATTTAAATAAATTAAGATATTTCGTAAAGAACTATAAACAATCAAGTAATTACTCAGATTCATATTTTTGGAAAATATAAAATATTTATTTTAAAAAATAAGAAACAAAAAAAAATAATAACTAAATTCACAGTAGTTGTAGCAATTAGTAAAATTTGCAATACATGATAAATTTTCGATTGAACTAGTAATTACACATTTGTATAAAGTTGCGTATGTTATGCATACAAATAAGCTCATTTAGATTTTTAAACTTCATTTTCTATTTATCTTCGACAAATGTATGCGTGAATAATTCTTCTGTAGATGAACTATACTTGCATTATATGTATAAGAGAATTTCTCTATAGTAGTCTGAGTTTAATAGAAATAATTCTTGGGAAAGAAAATAATTAATTCTTGAAGTTCTTAGGTGAAATTTTAACTTTTTTCATTGGTATATGACTCAATCGTATAGGGAAGCATATCTATTTTATTAAAAAACATCCAGCACTCTTCAAATTAATCGTTATGCTCTTATACTTTTATCAGCCTTTCTTTCGACCGACCTTGCCATCTACTGGTATTAAATCAATTGAATTATATGAACCGGGCCATCCGGATCGTGATGAAGGCTCTGGAATTTATTGCACATTCGGAGCTCCATTCTTATTTCATCTTTCTTTTTTCCCCTTCTTTTCCTATTTTTATATTGTATATGTTCTTTATTTCAGGAGAGGGTATTTATTCTGGGTCATTTTCCCTCTCTATCCATATTTCTTTCCTAAAGCTTTTGTTTTCGATTTATAAGTTTGTGTTTTCATAGAAGAGATATGTTGTACTAGTACTTGATTCAAATCCTCAATTTATCATTCTTCATGAAAAGAGCAAACTTTTAATGTTATTGGAAAAGATTTCGTTTCAAAAATAATTTTTGATAATACTTAACATTTTCAATGCAATTGGTGATGGAAAATAATTTCTGTATTAATAATAATATTCATGCAGAACGAAAGAAAATATTCCCCCAACAAAGAAAAATATAATCCAGTATGCCAGTGTATTACTTGCTGCTCAAAGACAGACAGTGAAGTTAAGAAGAGAAAGAAGATTCTACTATCCAGATTACGATGTTTGATTATGTGCAGTACAGTGTTTTCAAACTTATCCTACGCTTTCAAATCTTGATTAATACATTCGTAATCATTCATGTAAGTTCAAAAGATTAAATAAAATTAGTAATTCAAGATGAAAACTAGGTATTCTAAGCTGTACAAATATATTTAATTTGAATTGACTTCAAAGCCTAATAATTTCTTACATATATAAGGCTAAATGTACAGGTCAATTACTTATTTATTGAAATAAATTTTTTCATTTATTTTTTTGGATTTTTTTTATGCAAACAATGATATTTTGTTTTAAAAGATATGCATGTTTGAAAAAAAAACAACATAAAAGAGGGATATTTTTCGATCCATAATCCAGAAATAAAATGAACCTGGAAGGGATTAAATAAACGATGATGTAATCAATATCACAAAGCCATTTTGCTGTCACGACTACAATTTAAAAAATAGATACCTTATCATAGGTAGGAAATTGGTGCATAGTAACATTTCCATTTGTGAGATACCATTTCCATACTTGTAAGAGTTTTAAATATATATATTTTATATAGTGTATATATATATATATATATATATATATATATATCAAGTTTTATATAATAAGACATAAGATTTATAAAACCTAAGATTTAATCATTCCCACGACAAAAGCCTTCGCCTTTTATAGATAAGATAACTACAGTGAAAATTGCTTAACACGAAACTGAAGGGACTGAAATATTTTTTCGTGTTAAAGAATATTACAAAAATCATATATCAATAAAATTAAATTTATTAGAGTTTATTTTATTTACATATATATGTATATATGCATATATTTAATAAAAATACATACGAAACAAAAAACATTCACAATAACTTAAGGACATTTAATGCAAAATTTTCAAATCAACAAATTGTTTGATGTTGTCCATTTTGTTATACATTCACCATTGGAATATGCGTCTAAATAATTACGCATACTTTCATGATATTACACATATAATTACGTATACTTTTCGAAGTACGTGGGAACAAGAGTAGCACTATTCATTTCATTTTCCTCCTCGGAATCTTCTTCAATGAAATTTTTTGACCTTTTAATTGACTCCAACACATACCTGTCTGTCATTATTGAAGTTGTTTACGTATTATAATCAACTACTGTAATAAATTCTTCCAGTAGTGCAATAGGACAGCCCAATACGGCTAGTGTTTTCCACATTTCGTCCATTCCCATAGGGAAAATCTTTTCGTGTTAAGGGATTTTTGTTTCGTGTTAAGAGAAAATGCATGAAAATGCGTATTACTTAGTCGGGACCATTGTATTTTTCATGTTAACCAATAATTCCATCTTA
>BMAV01002439.1:38310-51577 GCA_019973955.1 Trichonephila inaurata madagascariensis | reverse complement strand
CAATTTCTTTAGCATAATATTTAATAAAACCATTTGTCGTTCTCAAATTCAGAGTGATTAATGCCTTTTTCATATTGAGGAATGTATTTATTTCATTCAAGGACAAAGCAAAACGATTCAACACCTTACTTTGGAAAGCCATCGCACTATATTGTGAAGAAGGAGGTCGGAATATTGAGTCTCCATTTCATTTAAGAATTCCTTAAACTGACGATGGTAGAGTGCTTTTGACAAGATGCTGTTAACAATCTTGATTCTCAAGTTCTCAATATGGGCTATTTTCTTATCACAGTTTGATTATCAAATTGTACACAAACCAGGAAACCAAATGAAACACGTGGATGCATTAAGTAGACACCCAGTAATGAATATCACATACGACGAAATTACTGCAAAAATTAAGAATGCTCAAAGTAATGATGAATACATAACGACGATTAAGCAACTAGTAGATAGCAGTAAAGTAAATGATTTTCAAATATGTAATGATATTTTGTTTAAACTGGTCGACGGAAAAGAACTTTTGGTTGTACCTGATGCAATGCAAACCGAAATAACTAAGCGAGCCCATGATAAAGGTCACTTAGCTGTGGCAAAAACTGAACAAATCATAACACTTGATTATTACTTTCCAAAATTAACTAGTAAGGTTCAGATTGTATTAGCAAATTGTGTTCATTGTATTTTTGTGAATAAAAAAAACGTGGTATAAACAAGGTTTTTTGAATCCTATACCCAAAGGTGATACGCCATTGAATACATACCACACTGATTTTTTAGGTCCATTGCCGTCCACCAATAAAAATTACAAACATATATTTACAATTATAGATGCATTTACAAAATTTACGTGGATCTGTCCTGTAAAGACAACATCTACATCAGACGCATTATGTAGCTTAGAACTTCAAAAAAGCACATTTGGCAACCCGTCACGTATAATTACAGACAAAGGTACTTCGTTTACATCACACAATTTTGAAAACTATTGCCAAAATGAGTCGATTGAGCACATCAAAATTACTACTGGCATACCTCGAAGTAATGGACAAGTCGAACGAATCCATAACACTCTCATTCCAGTTCTAACTAAACTTTCACTAAATGAACAAGAGAAATGGTTCAAACATGTACCTAATCTACAGGTAGTTCAGTAAGTTCTACCTCAGTATTTTCCCTTCGAGTTATTAACAGGATCTAAAATGAAAACTAAAGATGACGAAAGAATAATTTGACTATTAAATGACGAAAATACCGAAAGACTCATGCAGGAATGTGAATAAATGCGTCACGATGCAAAATTAAATATTCAACACGTCCAAGACATCAGTAAAGCCCACTTCGATAAAAAACGAAAACAACCACACATATATAAAAAAAGGCGAACTTGTAACAATCCAAAGAACCCATTTCAACACAATACTCAAATTACGACCCAAGTTCTATGGCCCTTATCGAATTAAGATCGTCAGACCCCATGGCAGATATGAAGTTGAAGTTGGTCAACATGAAGGTCCTTATCTTACATCCACAGCCGTTAACTTCATGAAGAAGTGGTCAATCACTGATTCCTGACTATTTTACCCTTATCTTTTTAGTTTCAGTCTGAGGGTAGAATTCGACTGCGCAGGTTGCCTGTACCGGATCTTTTCTCCCTCTCTTTACAGATTAAGCCGGGGCGGACCACTCCGGCTCGCCGGAGTGAACTGTTTACCACAGCGCAGTTTCTCAACACAATCACTCAACCAATTTTACTCTTCAGAAAGCTCCCGTACAACTTAAATTTTAAACTCAAAATGATTTTTCCTTTTTCACATCCAATGTAATTTCTCACCATTTTAATGATATTAATTTTTAAAAACCTCTCTTTAATTTCTATTTTTTTTTTTTTTTTTACTTTAAAAACAGTACTGGACTGAGATTTGAAAAATAAGCCAAACTCAAGCTATCCACCATTACAAGTGATTGGAGTTTAAGTTTCCCTGCGGGAAACAGGAACTCCCAAAAACATTCGACATTCTTTTTAGTTTTGAGGGCACGATATAATAAATTGATACATTTATACGCCAACATCTCTAATTATGTATAAATTTAAGATATTTTATTTTATATGAGATATTAGTGTTTAAATGTGAAATTAGTGTTTTGTGTGTTTATTCTTAATTAACTTAAAAATATTATTAATTACTTAACTTAAAGCTGCACACATTTTATACTAATGCATCGTTATTGCTGTGTGCCCAACTGGTCATCTAATAAACTTGGTAACCATACGTTTCGGTTTTTTGTTTCTCAAAAGATGAACAGTTGATGCAAACTTCAAAGAGACAATACCTAGGAAATTTATAAATAAATCAGATGATATTTCAATAGAAGAGTATCAAATTTTAAAGTACATAGCGGGTTATATTGCATTTATAATATAAAATTCGAATTCTACGATTGTTGATTCATGTATACGGTTATTAAATTGTTCTCAAAACTCGAAATAAAATCTTTATCTCAACGTTTCTCAAACTGTGGGGTGCACCCACCTAGAAGGGCGTGATAGCCCTACTTGGGGGGGAGGCGCAATCATATAACGAAAAATCGAAAATGAAATATTTAAAATAGTTAGCAATTTAATACAATAAATTGCAATTTTAAACAGTGGCGGCGCGAGACATGAACTTAATGTGGGCAAGACACATTTCGCGAGGCGCTCTGGAGGCATAAGAAGAGGGATCATAAAGTAAAAAACCAATTTTTATTCATAAAGAAAAAAAAACCAAAGCTTATACTTATTTTCTTTGGCACATCAAACAATAATGAAAAAAAAAAAGAAGAAAAATTAAAGAAACAGAAATTTTGTTACTTTTAGTTTAGCTGAAATCCTTTATCATTGGTTCGTAATTTATCTTTTAGATGCTATGTCTGCTTCAGTAGATAAAACTGCTAAAGCTGAAAGTCTTTCTTGGCCCATTGTATTTCTTACATAATTTTTTACCAGTTTTGATTTTGAAAAGTTCGTCTCAGCAGAAACAGTACTTACAGGTATTATTAACAAAATTCTCGAAAGACAATGTATATATTTGGAAAATTTCTCCAAATCGTTTACTATGACATATTGGAACAGATGTTTCACATCTGTAATGATATTAGGCAAATTAGGGATCATGTTTTGCAATTCTTCATATAATTCGTAAGGTTGGAAGTCAATGCTCTCACCTACTTGCAGGACTGTGTGTAAATCTTGAGAGTTTTCAGTATTTGCTCTTTTGGAATATTTTTGTAACTTGTTTAAGTCAAAGAGAAAACGAAAATTTAAAAATATTGATTTAAAGACATAAATCTTGAATCCATATTGCTTATCACAGAATCAATCATGGTATTAAAAAAGTCTGTTTTATACTGGCTTTTGACAGACTCTATAGGTTAATCGCCGCCTTCATTATCAAACATTCTTTTCTTTTTGGCTACCCTTTTATTTTTAAAATCTTTTGGCAAATCATAACTGCTTTTCTCAATAAATTTAAAAGCATCAGACAAGCATTTTCCGAATCCTACTTGTCGATACATTTTGATCCAACTACAAAATGTACACAAATGCTCAAGAGTAAAGCATAAATGTGCTCGTACAGATAGCCATAATTTGCTTATGGTATTGACCCGTGTTAATAATTCATACCATATACATGTAATTATACGATAAATTCCAAACTGAATATTTTATTAAAAACGCAATCGCAACCACAGAGTGTGTCGGATTGCTCCGTTTGGTTTTTTAAGCTTTCTATCCATTCAACAGCATCATCAAATTGTAATAATGCGGCCTTCAACACCTCGATTCAGCTTTTCCACCTTGTGTCTGATAAAGGCTTAATAGTAAGCTTTAATTTATCTTTGATAATTTTCCAGCATTTTCTGGAACTTGAAAACAGCAACAACAAAAAATTCTTCTGAATAAAACCAAAAAATGCTTTTATTGCCACAGATAAATTAGCTGTGTCTACTAATAACAGATTCCATCTATGACAGCTGCAAGGTGTGAAAAATGCCCTGGGATTTATATTTAATATTCGAGTTTTAACTCCACTATTTATACCTACCATATTTTCACCATTGTCGTATCCTTGTCAACGACAGTTTTGAATATCTAAGCCATTTTTTCTAGCTCTCCCAGTACTGCATTGGTCAAATATTCTCCAGTCGTTTCAGTAATAGCAAGAAATCTGAACAAGTTTTCTTCTATATTTCCAGTTGATGTACTACAATATATTAAGATTACCGACATTTGTTAAATTCTACTACAGTCTATAGTGTAGACGAGTAAAAAAAAATAATATTTTGCCTCTTTTAATGTTAAAGAATAGGACCCAAATTCGGAATATTTTTTAGATATAAAAGAGCTCAAACATTAATATTATATTCTGGCTTCACTATCCTACAGAAAATCTCTTATTTTATCATACTACTAATTTTTATTCGAGTTGATACATTTTTTCTTTTATAAAATGTGTTTCGCATTTTTTCTTCTATTCCGTAATACCAAATGAGCTATCCCTTTACATGTTAAAAGAAAAAACTAATTATTTATGAAATATTTTGAAATTTTAAAACACTGTATTATAAACAAATGAATGAGTTACAATGTCACAAATTTTTATAAAAATTGAGACATTTTTTTCTGTTCGAAAATGTGACCGCGTTAAGTTCACGCTGTCGTACATATGGCGGCGAAAATAGCCTTATCCCAACCAATCACTTCACTAGTAACTGAGTTTGATATGATTGTGATCAATTCATTTTGAACATCGTGGCTTAGATAATGGTGTGTAAGTTGTTTATTATCAATGCGATTTATGTGTTCCCGTAACGTAGGATCATATTTAGATATCAATTTAAATAAGTCTATGAAGTTTCCAGAATTGTTAGGGCCTTCGTTGTTTTAAGAGATTCTCTGTGACTTCTAAATGCCAGATTATGATATGCTAAGAAATTTATGATATCAATTACTCTCTCAAACAAATTTTACCAATGTTTTGAGATCCAAGACTTCGCCTTTCGTTTTCTCGGTCTAATGTTTTTCCGTGCTTTATTCCCTTTTCTAATGTTATCCATTGGAACATATAGGCCATACGTTCTTTAGTATTCTCATGTCTGTGTAAAATACTACTTAAGTGTTTCCAATTACGGCCCCCTTACTGTACCATTTGAGTTTGTGAATTGCCAAGTAGCTTGCATGGAAAATATAAAACTTTTTTTTTATAACTTGAAAAAACCAACCAGGTTGTGAGTTTCACCATTATTTAGTTTCCTTGAGAAATGAAAATTGGAAAAATGTCTATGATCATCATCTTTAGGATAATATTCATCACTGTTATATAACAGCTGTGTAGGACCCCTTTGAACAATATCATGACCAATAAGCATCTGTCACGGGAAATGTTCACAATCCCGGTTCAAAACTGGAAAATGCTTGTTTCTTTATGTCACTGGTATCTGTCACTGTTCACAGGCGAAAAACTAACCTCAATCTCTTCTTCTTGGTTGTGGCTCATGTTACTCAACGGGAAAACAAAAATCTCATTGTCAGATTATAATCCTATTTCTATTTCCGATTTTTGTCGTTCGGTATCAATAGTCGGTGCATCTGGAGTAACTTCCAAATTCAACGGAGACTCGGATACGGATAAATGTTGTTGATAAGTCGAAGGAACCAATTAATTTGATTCTGTACTGCCAGATTCAGTCTGACCGAGAAATTTAATTATATCTGAACTTTAAACCTGGTTGGATACATCTCTTTCAACTTTTCTTTTTTGCTGCACCAGATTCTCATTTTCCCCCTTTATCTCTATCTCTCTTAGTGCCTAAGCTTGACATAATGGATAAATTATGAAAAATGCCCAGTACACAACTATTATTTATTCTCACATCAAATACTTAAAAAATGTATAATTTAATATAGAAACATGAAGCGAGACTGCGTCTGCAAGCGATATTTTAATTGGCTTCTAAGGATGCGAAGTCCCGAGTTATGCCCCGTCTCTGCGATAACAGCTTAACTCCAGCTAATGTTGCCAGACTAAATACGAACGAATTAGCGGAAACAACAAAGTTGAGAAATTTTTAATAAAAGAAAATTGAAAACAATATTTTTACGAATTATTTATTTATATACTTTCATGCACGGATAAATAGAATATCTTTAAAAAAAAGTCTATATATCAATTTTTCCGTATCTTATGGCGAAAAACAGATAGAATTGAGAATTTTCTAATTTATTAATTATAAAAAACCCTGTGGCGAGCATTTTTGGATTTTCTTTACTTTTCGTTTAATTTATTTCGGCTTTGAGGCAGGAGGCCCTATGCACCGTGAGCTGTGGCCCACACCGCCTGATTTCAAATAATTACAAAATAAAATACATTCTTATATCATAAAAAATTAACTACACATTCACACACACACTGATATAATACACCCTAATACAAATGAATCAGTACTGCATAAAGTATTTGATTGTTAATTTATCAATATTCAATTAAAAACAAGTTTAGTAATTACTAGTGACTCCCTTGGCTTGTCATATATAAAAATTATATATAAAACTTAATATGTATCTTGATAATTAGTACGGTTTATAATTAAAGTCGTATTGTATCGTAGTATTACCATCAAAGTACATTATAATTACATTCAATATATTGTTACTATAAGAAGGGGGGCGCGATGAATATTCTCACAGAAAATTGGGTTGCAAATATTGAAAGTTTGAGAAGCACTGCTTTATCGCAATCTACAATCTCTTTTTGGTATCATGTGTGTGTGTGAATCCCTTTAGATTCTAAGCAGGATATTTGTTCACAAGAACGCCGAGGGCTCAATTTTTTCCCCACCCCTTCCTCCTCATACACCAGCAGATTTTTAATCTTTAGCTTAAAGATTACGGCTCAGCTCTTTTTATCTCCTTAAAAAAAAAAAAGAAAAACTTAATTTCCTCCACCATAAAAAATTATATGCACGCCTTGCTTCAGTTTACTAGTTTTATTATTAAATTATTGTGTCAATAAGATTCATAAATCCAAGCTACTAAACATTTTGTGCGGATTTGCTTTTTTACTTTGTGCTTTAAGAGACGTTTGCAGCTCTTCAGTCTTCTCCCTCTTTGCATCATTAAAAATTAAATAGTTTTTTCTCTTTTTTTATACATATGTATTGAAAAATTTCTCTGTATTTACTCATATTTAAACATTAGACTGGCTTAAGACAATTACTCGCATAGTAAATTGTTTCTCGTCAACAAAGTTTTTAGAAAATCAGTGAAAATATTCGGAATATTCCTAAAGCAGGCAAAGTCCATTTTATTGGTAAAAATACCACCGTGGGAAAATGTTCCCTGGAAGGGTTCCCTCTACTATGTCCCCTAACAGAAACACATTCCTTATTTTATGACCTGCTCAAGGGCTAATAAAAAGAGGGTTGAAATGACCTTTCAGAAAATACTCTTTTTCGAAGAAAGATAGTTGACGCAATTTCAAATCAGCAAACACACACATACAATTTCTTCAATTGTACTTCATTTTTTTAAAACAGCAAACGGTAATTATGATTTTACTTTTGATTTATTTTGTATTTTCGCTTAAGACTTAAAAAAATGTACAAATATTTTTATCATATTATGGTAAAATCAAAACATGTGTTTATTATTTGTTTCCTTTACAAAGGTGGCAGTGAAAATAATGTTCAGCTTAATAAAATATCTTTTTAAATTTTTTTTTTGTAAATTTTCCGTTTTAAATTAGCTAATTTTAAGACATTTGTCTATATTTATATATATATTTCAATGCTTTTTTGTAGTACTTTTATGTTAATTAATATGCATCAATACTTGATTTCTTTGCTTGAATACATCTTCTAAAAACACATTTTACTACGCAAGAACAGTTTTATAAAGATTAATTATTAATGCAGTGCTTCTCAAATTTTCAATACTGGCGAACCAATTTCCAATCATAATTTTTATCTCGCGCCCCCCTTATATAATAATAATAATATATTGAATGCAATAATAATGTACTTTGACGCTAAATCTATAATATGATCTTAATTTTTCCCGTACAAATTAATAAGTATTGAATTTTTTATATATGTTTATATAGTAATACATATTTTAAGTAAATTACTTTTAAGTAATACGTTAATTATGTTATTTTTCTTTCTCTAATTTTTAAATTGAAACAGATTGGAAATGATATTATATTAAAGATTTATTTCCTTCATCATCCATTCCTAAAAGTACAAATGTCATTAAAAAATAGTCTAATCTATGTGTTGCTCTTTATCATATCCATTACATCTGGCATTCTCGCGAACGTTTACGTGAGTCTAGGTAACCTAACGGACGTCTGCACAAAACATGTAAAAATGCTGTACCTCGTACAATTCCAGCCAGTCTTGGCCGAATCGATTAGCTACCGAATCTCTCTTGAATGTACATTTCATAATTCACGCGTTAATTGTAATTCACGGTATTAAGTATTTACAGCAGTGGATTAAAACAAAATCAGATATATTTTTAAATCTCAGCGAGCATTCGACGATAATAAAGCATCAACAAGTACACAGACAAGGGCAACTAACCCTTGTTCCCTTTTGGATATAGCTGGAACCGGACATCATAAGGGTGAAAGGAATGTCACTTGTGACCTCACTCCGGAACGAGGAGAAAGTTACTAGTTAAAGATCTGTAAACATGTTAAACTTTATGCTTTAACATATACTCCCGCCTCAAACCTTTTAACATAAAAGAAAACTGTCATTAAGTATACAGAGTAAAAAATAAAAAAATTAAGATACGTTAAATGAAATACTAAATTCAAACCCAATAACATTTTAGAAAATACATCAAATTTTTTGTAACAATAAAAAATATATTTTTCAAATTTGATCCGAATGCCGCCCTTAAAATTTGCCGACCCGGACAAGGGTCCGGCCCTAGAGCCGCTTCTGACCATAAACCTATTGTTTCCTTCGTTGAATAAAATTAATTAACAAATATATATATTTAGCAAAAAATATTACTTTATGAGTTCAGACATATGAATAAATATATAATTTTATATGACAATACTAATATAATATTCCCTTGTTTTTTATTCACCTAACAAAATTTGAAGTTATCTCTTCTACCGTGTGGTCATAAGAACACATACTTTTTTTCGTAGGTTCTATGACAGAACATTTCGGATATTCTTTCGCTGTGGTCAGCTCTTTTTGTCGGATGGCCGATTGTCAAGTAGGCGGCGCTACTGCAAGGCCCCCCTAGTATCCCCTTCCCAGGTGGCTTCGAAGGGAAGCAAAGGGCAATAACTCCGGAGGAAGAGGCAAGACAGAAGATATATAAAACGCAAGAGAGACACACGAACAACGATAGAGCAGCAACACATCTTAAAAATAATGAAAGCCATTTAGGCAAGGACGCGCGTTTAAATGTTTCACTTCATTCATTGTTATTCCCCATTTTATTTATTCTTGTTTAAAAAATAAACAGACCATTCTGTCAAAGCCCAGATTTATTAATTAATACCAGTAACAACATAACATAAAATATTACAAATGCAAAATATCAAGAAGTTCTATGTAGTAAATTAAAATTTACAAATGATATATACAACTTAATGCATACTTGTCTGCAAATAACATTCCTGCAAGATTATTTTTTTCCTGCCTAAGATGAATATGTTTTTATACAGTTATAAAAATACCAAACAATTAAAAAATGAACTATTAGTAAGACTTTTAAATAGAATTTTTAGATACTTATTTCCTTTCAGTTGGCGTTACTTCGCTTGTCGAACGAGCGATTGCTTGTGAATAATCTTTTATATATAAATATTACTTTATATTATTATAATCTTTTATTATGTCTGAGTGATGTTGAAGGTGTGACCTTCCGAGATTTATTCTGCGAATATTGCTGTTGACTCCTGTATTTCAAGAATTGGATTTTCCACAATAAATTCTCATCGCTCTTAAAGAACTGTATTGTTTTTTACGAATGATTTGCATAAAATACTCGAACCCCGAATCTACGTAACAATATAATAAAGAGTTTTTGGTAGATAGAGGGCAACAGGAGAGGTTTAATTTTAGTCTCGAGTGTAGTTACCATAAGTTAAAATAAAAGATACCCACCATCAGTAAATTCTTTTTCGAAGAAATTTACCTGCTGAGATGAATTATCCCTCTTGCATTTTACTCGTTTGAAACAAGAATTATTCAAGTGTTATAGGTGTGCATCTAAGGAAAAAAAAAATTTTTTTTAATTAAAATTTTGTGCTTTAGAGATTGCAGCGGCATTTTCCATTTTTGTCGGGGCGGAAAAATAGCTAGATAGCCCTGGTAGCTGACAAACAAAAAGTCAAATGTCACAGTCATTACGGCGGGTTTGAACTCGTAATTCTATTGTTTGTTGTGGTTGGAAGAAACATGCGATTTCATGAATATATTTTTATAACTAATTTGAGATTTTTTTTTGCCAATAAAAGCAATGAGTGAAAAATATGTTCGTATTTTGCATTTTCATATTGTGCTGAATTTTTTCATGTAAATCTGCATGATGATCGCGATCTCATACAGTTTTTAATTACTTCAAATTATATATTTTTATAGTCGATTTTTTTAAAAACATTTTTCCTTTAATCTACAGCAAGAATTCACTCACTTTTATTTATTTCACACAAAAAGAAAAGATTCATGCAAAGAAGGGTTAACACAAGAATTATTATGCATCATCAGAATGAAAGTACACCCACATATTTTAGATTTGTAATTCAAAACAATTCTTATAGAAATAGACAAATATCAAAAAATTTACACTCATAGTATTAAATTTTTAGCAAATTTCCAAGTGTGATTTATGAATAAGTCTCTTTTAAGTTTATAAGGTCGCCCAGCCAGTATGGTGGCTATGACAATCGGCTTGTAACCAAGTGGGTTCGGGGAAGAAGTCGGTCTTTCGCCTGTAATGGATTCCCGTCTCGAAAAGAAAACAGCGCAGCACTTCCTGTTACATACTGGGATCAGCATCTGCAATAAATGTGTATATTCTTCTGTTTGTATTGTATGCTTCCTGTTCTTCACTTGTATTTCATAAGTTACCAGGATAAAAAAACACACGACAATAAGAGTTTATAACTTATTTTTCATTTATATATATAATGCTACACTGAAATTTGTAAAAAATGCAAAACCATGAATCATCAGAATTAAATGAACTTTACAGCAAATATCAATTATAGGATGTTACGTAAAATACTTAAGTTTCAGAGTCACCACACATGCGTAGCGTTCGCAGAACCCTCTGAACTGATGCTGAAAGCGTATAAATAGAAGGTTGTAGCGGAACTTTGAAAATAATGAATGATTTTTTGTTAGTGGCGAACGTTTAGTGAGACCTAACTATACTTCCACGACGAAATAAGGAGAAATTCCAACTTACGGAGATTGAAAGAGGGAGGATTATCGGCCTTCGAGAAGGATATTACTATCGCCCAATAGGAGCTCGTGTGCAGCGGAACAGTTCCACAGTGATGCGAGTTTGGAAGCAGTGGACCGACGAGCACCGAACGATTCGAAAAACTGGCAGCGGACGACAGAAAGTGACGTCAGCGAGCGACGATCGACACCTGCTCCATATGGTGGTAAATGACCGTACAGCTTCCTCCAGGCAATGGCAGCACGTTGGTCTACTGCTACAGGTATACTAATGCCGGCTTCATGAATTCGTCGACGTCTGCTGCACCGTATATTGCGTGCAATTATACGGCAAACCATCGATGGCTGCGTCTGCAATGGGCTCATGAGCAAAGAGCATGGCAAGCTGATTGGAACCAAGTTGTCTTGCACCCTTCCTTCAAGGCATCCCTGGAGCGATCTTTCAGCAAGATAATGCTGAAGCTAATAACTTTTGCTGGGCGTACATGCAATATGGAATTATCTTCCACAAGCAGCCATTCAAAATCTGTTTGATTCCATGCCACGTCATATAGCAGCACTTATTGCAGCGATAGGTGGCTATACCATATACTGATTTCAGACACTTAATATTGTTTTTTTGCTTTGAACATTTCATTTTTTTGTACTAATACAAATCGTTTGTGCATTAACTTTTATTTAATTCTGATGATTCCTTCATGGTGTTATATTTCTTACCAACAGCAGTTTATATGAGAATATTACACATAAAATTACAGTGTAATTAAAAAAATATTACCACATTTCACTTCATTGTTTTCATACAGTACAACATAGAAAACAGAATCCTATGAATTTTAGTTTCTGTAATTACCTTACTATAAGAAATCAATGATAATATTATGAAAAAAAAAAACCCCAAAAAACATGTCTTTATTAAAATACTGTGAGTACAATATCAAAATAGATAAAAAAAGACTAGTAAAAACCTATATGTAAGGTTTTTAATTTGCTACATTGGCATAAGTCATTATTAAAGGTATAACAAAACATGTGGTACAATATATCTCAGTGGATATTTTTCATAGGTTTTTAAAGTGAGATATCTTCAAAGCAAGCAATGTTGCATATTTTATAAACAAGTGTGAGACTTTTCCTTCTTATGAATATGTAAATGTGTTCTAAGTTATCAGTTCCAGAAAACACCTAGTAGCACATTTTATAAAGTTATTTTCTTTTTATGAAACCATAAATGTCTTTTTAAACTACCATTTTGAGAAAAACCTAAGACTTTTCCTTCGTATGAATCCGTAAATGTTTTTTTAAAGAGCCATTTTGAGAAAAGCCCTTGTTGCAAACTTCACAAAAATAAGGCTTTTCCTTTGTATGAGTTCGTAAATGTATACTTAGAACACCACTTCGAGTAAAACCCTTGTTGCACATTTGACAAACATAAGGTTTTTCCTTTGTATGAACCAATAAATGTCTTTTTAAATCACTACTTTGTGAAAAACCTCTGTTGCACATTTCACAAACATAAGGCTTTTCCTTTGTATGAGTCCGTAAATGTTTTTTTAAATATTCATTTTGAGAAAATCCCTTGTTGCAAACTTGACAAACATAAGGCTTTTCTTTTGTATGAGTTCGTAAATGTACTTTTAAAGCACCACTTCCAGAAAAACTTCTGTTGCACAATTGACAAACATAAGGCTTTTCCTTTGCATGAATCAGTAAATGTTTTTTTAAAAGACCAATTCGAGAAAAGCCCTTGTTGCATATTTCACAAACATAAAACTTTCCCTTTGTA
>BMAV01002439.1:0-23108 GCA_019973955.1 Trichonephila inaurata madagascariensis | reverse complement strand
TCTTAGCATTATACATTCCTAGTGTGATGGATGTTCATGCTTACTTGAAATAAGATTTTGGATATTTGGATCCAATGTGTTTGACGGAAAACTGTATTTATTTCAATCTGAGATGGGTACTGTGTTTTGATAAATACTAATATATTGAATATATTTTATATTGAACTCAATACATCCGTAAGCCCATCTTTAAATGCTTCAACTGATATACATATGCGAAACATAGGAGAGTGAACGTTAGAAGAGGGCGAAATGAAACGAGCTAAAACAATGCAGCTTCTGCAGTAAGACTTATTTACTGTGGCCTTGTTTTAAGAAGTAGCATTTTTATAAATTTTCATGTATTGTTATGAATTGAATTATATTTCAATGCATCTTATAACTTAATGTGATAAGTAAGTATATTTCACCTTTTTCTGGTGCCAGCAAAATTTTCTCATGGCCCACCACTTTGGTGACTTCTGGTCGCTAAGGTACTTTTATCGGAATTATTTATTATTTATTTTAGAATAAATTCGATATCTCACCATGACATTTAGATAAAAATCGCCAAATTGTGTGCCCCCCCCCCTATACTACACTTGAGCCAAGAAAGGGTTAGTTAAACCAAAAGCGGGGGAAAATTGCATTTCTGCCTTGTCCTGTATGTTTTTTTCTAGTAAAAGAAATTTTCATCTGGATTCAAAATTTAACTGGCTTTCAAATTTCACTCTCTAGTGTAAATGATATACTTTATTGAAAGAATTCAGTTCTAACCTACACCAGGGAACAAACTAATACAGTAAACCTTCTTATCCTTATAATTAGAGATTCACTGCTGGAATGAAACTATTCAGTGTATGCCTTTTTTTAATCAAGGTCAAGGCAATGTAAAATGGAGTTGCTGCATGTGTGTCTGCAGCTGTGAACATTCTTAAATAGACTACTAAAATAGAGCATAATTCAAAATGAAATTTTCTTTGCACTTCTGACATTTTAGTGGCTATAGTCCACTTCTGATGGATATTCTGGAAATTTTCCTGTGTTAGACCTTTTAAGTTCTTTAGAGTAAAGATTATTTAATTTGGATTTTTTAGAAATTTTGGTTACTCTGAAAAAATTCAAGGAAATTTTTTAATCAGATTACTTAATTCAATAAATGTGCTCAATCCATTATATAGAACTTTCTAGAATCTCTAAAGTATAGTTTTTGAAGTTTAGATTCTACTTGTACTTTTTGATTTTAAACTTTTAAGATGTTATTGAAAACCTACCGATAAATCTGGACAAGATTTCTTAATTTGTATCATTTTTTTTATATTTCATTTTTATCATTGTTATTTACTGTCATAAATTATGAATAAGGATTCAAATTCTTTCTGTGAAGTACTTTTAATTTTATTAATATGTGGTTATTTTTTGTACATTCCAAGATCAATCAATAAATAATGAATATCAATATAATATAATAAAAAGTAACATGTACTAATAATAGTATTATGTGCAGTATATAATAATGTTATAATGTAATTAACCCTCCTGCACGTAAAATTCCGCCATTCCAGAGATGCTTTTTCTGCCTTCAAGCAAGATTCCCCAAAGCGGCCGAGCCGCATTCTTAAAAATACGGCTCAACCACTTTTGAGAACCCCACGTGAAAGCAAAAAAATATGTGCGATGCATTTTTGAAGCATCTCCAGAATGGCAATACTTTAAGTGCAGACCGCTTAGAGGGTTAAATAGTAATTATATATAATATTCATATAGTATGATTTAATAATAATAATTATATGTAATAATCATCGTATTATAATAAAAGAAAAACAATGCATAAAAATACTGGTATTACATAATAATTATAAATAACGTAATAATAATTATAAATAAACAAAATAATAATTTTAAATAAATAACAATATGTAATGATATTTATAAATAAGTATGAAAAGAATAATTATAAATAACAAATATAAGATTATTACTTTTTTTAATAATTGCATTTTTATAGTACATTATTTATAAAATAATTACATAATATATATTAAAATTAATAATGAATATCAATTACAAAGTACTGAAAACAGAATATTCTAAAACCTGCAAGTTCCTTCAATGAATTTCATTGAACAAGGAACGTGCGAGAAAAGCAATTTTAAATCGTAAAATAAGGTGAAAATGAACAATTTACAGTGATAATTAAAAGTACAACACTCATTCTTTTAAATAAAATATCCTAGAACTCACCCATATTAGAAATATCCATATTCAAAATTTCACAAAATAAAACAGAAGACGTAAATAATAGAATAATTACACTGAAAATGGTTAAATTTTTAAAGAAATTGAATTAAAATTGTCTGAAATTAATAGGGTTACTGCGGGAAAAAACCAATAAAAGTTATTTCTAATATACGTTATCCCCATGGCCACCACAAAGCCAGACCATAAAAATATCAAGATAACCATATTGTAATGTTATCGCCCATCTTGGCGAACATAAACAACAACTTGGCACTTGCTTCTTGATATGTAACACCCTAGAGCTTTGTATAGACCAGTGATTCCCAAAGTGGTCTATATAGACCCCCAGGGGTCTATGATGACTTTCAAGGGGTCCACGTCAGTGAAAAAATAATTTAGGGGTCCGTGAGATGTAAACGGGGGTCTACGATATAGGCTCTCATTAAACCATATCGTGACTTTAATTTTAAAAGAAAATGTAATCAAGGAGAAACCAGATTTTATTTATTTAACTGATTTATTTACTAAATTGAATGAGGTTAATTTGCACAGTTACAAGGTAACAGCATATATATTTTGTTAAAACAAGGACCATCATTTCAGCACTTCTTGCCAGAATTAAGCTAAAGGAGTATAATATTGGACTTCGCAAATTTTCCCAGTTTCTCATTTTGTCACAGATTATCTGCTAGGATAAAGTTTTTTGAACTTACATTCATATCAATGCCCTCTATTTGGATTTTGAATCTGGATTTGGAATGCTTTGACTATGGAAGACCAAAATAAAAAAAAAGGCTGGACTCTACTAACCGAAGAAATTTTAAGTTAAACTCGACAAGATTGTTGCCAAATATTGAAAATTTGTTATTCAAGCGCCAAATTCATTCCTCTATTAAAAGCATTTTTATTTGTTGCTCAATTATTTTATGTATTAAATTGAAATTTAAAATTAATTAACATGTCTTTTTTTTTTAAATTTTAAACACCATACTTCTACGGTTACAAATTTTAATCTTTTAAAGTAAATAGCTTTGTAACAGCTATCAAAAAGACATTTTTCAGTTGTTCCATGCGCAAAAATTATATATATTAGTTAAGTAGGGGTCTACCCAAACACGGAAAACATGGCAAGGGGTTTATGAGTGAGAAAAGTTTGGGAACCTCTGGTATAGACTGTTGATTTTGCCAAAAAAAAATTCCATTGTATGGTCGAATAAGAATATTCTGTTTATTCCATGCAGGGAAACAGTTTTCACTGTTAGCTACAAATAACGGCATTTGGCAATATCTTTTCATTTGATGAATTAATCAACTGTGTAATACACAAGTACAGCTAATTTTTTTTTTCCATGTGTACAATTAAATAGATTAATTTTTCTTTTGCTTGTATTTAGTTTATATTTTTAGGATTTATATTTAACTTTTGTTTTTAATAATTAATGTTTAGAAAGTTTTAGGATTATATATTCTGTCTTTTTTTAATAAATATTTTTCATATTATTAATCTTTACAATGTAAGGAACTTAATGCTATTTAAATGCTTTATTAAGGATTATGGGAAAATTTCTGAATTTGTTTTTTATCAGGGCTTCGAACTGGATTTTAATCCGAAAACTTGAAAACCCCGTTATTTTGGTCGGAACAAACTATATCTTCATTCGTTTTGTTATTGTAACCAACTTATCAATATTCTCTGATTTAAGGTTAACCAAATACTAATGTTGTTGTTGCTGTGTGTTTTTTCTTGGGATACATATGAAGTATGAGTGGAAGAATGGAAACATACAATATAAACATAAGAATGTAGACATTTATTTATATTACAAATGATGATCCCAGCACAGAACACAAGGGGTGGGCTGCTTTCCCTTCGAGATAGGAATCCATTACAAGGGAAAGTCCAACTTCTTTTCCCCAAGAAGATACCACCATGCCAGACTGAGGATTCGAACCCACTCAGTTACAAAACCAAAGGTCATATCCACCATGCTGGCTTGGCGACACCAAATACTCATCATTATTACATGTAAACCATATAATTACTTTTTTGTTTGATAGAATTATACTATGGATAAGATTATGGAGCCTTACTAATTCTGCTATTTACCTTTTTTTTTTTTTTTGTTACACATTTCTCTAATGTTACTGTTGATAAATTTGTGTCATACAAATCATGCCACTTTTTCAACCAATATGTGACTTAATCAGGTTTTAATCAAGTAAAATGCATAAGAATATTTTTTTTCAGGGGGGGGGGGTTGTTTGTGTGCTGGTATGATATTAGAATGTGATTCGTGCTGTGCAAATTCCTGTAGATAGTTTTATTATAAAAGAATTTGCAAGAACTAATGAAAAAAGTATCCTTATAAAATAAAAAATTGCAAGATTTAAAAAAAGATATTGTAAAGAAAAATGAAGCTCTGTTTCTTATAATTGTGGAGGATATTTAAACCTCTGTAACCTACAAAAATAACCATCAAACTTTAAAATATGCTTTAGATAAAAAAAAAAGTATTTTTTTTTGAAAATTTTCAAATGGAGGGAAAGAAATTGCTGAAAATGCTTTGAAAATAATTATTTGGAAATTTTTGTGTATGTGTTGTAGAATTGTTTGCACCTAAATTAATAATTGATTGTTAAATTTGACTTTAATTTATATACATAACAATCTATGCATTATTACACAATTTTTATTCACTTTTATGTGTACAACAGGTAATTTTGGTACTTATTTACTGTTGCAACTGTGAACAAAGCAATTGTTTGCATGTACCACCTATGTGAAATAGGGGTTGCCAACTTGGAGATTTATCTTGAACATTAGCACTGTTGTGATAGTAATAAATACTGAATTTTTTGCAATTAATTTCATCTTTTAAGTTATTAAAAGTGCTTTAGATTTTTTTTGTAGAAAAGAATCACAACAGTGTTGAAAATTTGTTCATAAACTTTTTGTACATAGTAGGTTCTGTTTATGTATTCTTTTTGTATAATTTTTCACCATTTTTACTGTTTTTGATGTTTTTACAATTAGTTTTTTTCTCCTTAAGTTTTTCTGTATTAATCTGTAAACTGCTTCAAATAACCAAATATCTTATTTTTAAAAAATCTGTTGCACATAATTGGATATCTTAAAAGCATCCTTTTTTGTCAAGGACATACCGTAATAAGAAAGGAGTTTTGGGGAAGATCAGAACCCCATATAGAGCAGGGGTTCCTAACTTTTTTGTCTCATAGACCACTTGCCATGTTTTCCTGTTACATGTGGACCACTGTTTACTGCATATTGAGTTTTTGCTAATTCATGAACTAAAATGTGTTTTTAACAGCAGGTATAAAGCTATTTAATTTAATAGATTTAAAATTTTTAACTGTGGGGAAATGCAATTTTAAAAACCTAAACATGCTCATTAATTTTAAGCACTTATTAATTAAATTAAAACTAACTATGTATTGCACAAAAAGTTAAGCAAAAAAAATATATAAACTAATAATAGTAATAATTTTAATGAGAAGAATGAATCTGATGTAGTATTTAAACAATTTTTTAACATGTGGCATCACTTATGTTGGGATTAACCCTAAATCACTTCAGTTAGTAGTATCCAGCCTTTTTTTTTTTTTTTTGAGATTGACAACCGTGTTGAAATCCATTTTCACGAGAAAAGCAATCAAAAGCCTTTTCACATTTTCCCATAATTTGGGATAAATAACAAGTATGTGTCTTTTTAAAGCCAAAATTGCTGATATCCATTTCTTAGCTGTATTTTAAGATCTTCATTAGAGTCTATTCCAATAAGTTTCTCTTGTAAATATGACATTTTTTAATGTGTTTCTACTGTAATATTACCATGGTCGAAAACATTCTCAAATTGAATTTCCAAAACCTGAATCAAGGGCATTTAAATAGCGAATGTAGTTTGAAATGTCATGTTCCTGGCAAATTGTGTGTGACAAATTGAAAAACTCTGAAAATTCACGACTTCCAATATTGTATTCCTTAAGCTTAATTCTGGTAAGTAATAGTGAAATGATGGTCCTTGATTTAATCAAATTTAGTCTTTTACCTTGCAACTGCAAGTTAATCTCATTAAAGTAAGTGAATAATTTTTTTTAATAGGTAAAATCTAGTTTCCACTTGATTGAATTTTTATTAAAAAAAAAATGTGTCATAAACATAACAAGACTCTAAAGCAGCTGTCAAAAGTGCAAAAAGAGAAATCTTTACCAATATAAGCCAGCAGATTTTTAATTTTTAGTATATATGTATATATTATATATCTCTCTAGGGTAGATTGTGAATATAAGGAGAAAAAATCATTATTTATCATAACATACTTTTGCGGAAATATTATGGATTATTTGGAAAAAAAATTATTTCAAAATTTATAATATAGCCACAATAAATGATAGTTTTAAAAAAATTAAAAAAAAAACACGTTTATAGTGAATCGAACTAAAAAGTAAAAAAATAATTCTTAATTTAAGAATAAAATGATTAACGAGAAAATTAATGTTATTGAGGTAAAAGCGTGGGTCTATATTAAATGTTATAATTTCTTACTAGTTTTGAGTCAGAGTAAAAATGTAGTACAAAGCACCCCACGCTTTTACCTCAATAACATTAATTTTCTCGTTAATCATTTTATTCTTATATTAAGAATTATTTTTTTACTTTTTAGTTCGATTCACTATAAAAGCGCGTTTTTTAGTTTTTTTTTAAAACTATAATTTATTTTTCATTTTTTAGTTCAATTTACAATAAAAGTCAGTTTTTTAGTTTTTAAAACTATCATTTATCCTTTATTGAATTTATCCTTGAGTTTGATATTTGAAGCCGGAATTACGCGGCTGCTAGAATTACTCTTGCTCTTCAATGGATATTAATTAATGAGTCTGAAGGGTATTTATTCTCTCTGTTTATAGGGCCTCGGATGAATCTCATATCGTTATATTTCAAAGATTCTTGCTCTATAGGTACAGGTCTAATTAATAAAAGTGTGTTTAGACGAAGTATTAAATGCCAATCGTATTGTCACCTAATGTTAATTCGTATCATCACTTCGAAACGTTTTGCTTTATCAAAAAAAAAAAAAAACATTTAGCTATTAGAACATAAATTTATCAACTTTTAAACGTATTGCTATAATGTTAATTCGTATCATCACTTCTAAACGTATATTGCTTGAAAAGTAAAAAAATATTTAGCAGTTAGAACAAAAATTATTTTTATTCACAAGCACGAGTCTTTTTTTTATTTCCATTTTCAGAAAAACGACTTATATTATGGTAAGAAATTGCTAACCCACCCACCCTAGCCTTTCTCACATAAAGAACACTTTTTTTTGTTTTATTTGTATTAACCACAAGCCTGTTCGCGGTTTTAGGGTTGCACCTTACTCTTTTAGTCGCCAAATCTGGAAATGCTTTATGGAATAAGTCGCCAAATCAAAAATCGTATTCCTGATTATCGTAATCAGAACAATGGAACAAAATTATGAAATTATTGTATTGTCATCAATCCTTGACAAGTATGAAAAATTTCGAATTAATCTGACCTTTTAAGGTAGGTAAAAATCGAGTTCAAGGATTCCATTACATACAAGTTAAACTTATAAAAGCGTGTTAAATAAAAAAGGATTGTACATGTGTGTGTGTGTTTTTCTTTTCCGATTTTATATATGCTTAATTCTTGAGTCCACACACAGAACATAACCTGATAGAATTTTTTTCCAAGAAGGTATTCATATTTTATCATATTTCTTCAGTTTCCTATGTATTGCTCATGTTAACCCGAGTGTCATGTTAAAGTATTACATGAACATATTTTTAGTAACTAATAATTAATATACATTTTAGGTTTTGATTGATTTAACAAAAATATTATTTAAAAGCCTAATTTCTTCAGATATCAGAAAAAAATTTCTTTACCTACCATGGAATCACACAAGCATTGAAGTCTCAAATCCCAAATAATCATTATAGAAGCTTATAATTAATTAAAACACACAATTTATACTATAATTATCTCATAATAAAAGGTCTTGGAAAGCTCTATTTTGTAAGCGTAGGCAGATTTTTGGCAGGAGTGGCTGGGGATTTTTTGGTTGTCATTCTTGTTTATGAATGATGAGGTGGATTTTGTGTTTGAATAAGGAAATAGGTATGTGTTGATTTTCTGAAGGGAGATTTTAATAGTAATTATAGCATAAACACGTAAGATGATTGATTGAATGCAGACTTTCAGAGGCGAGTGTAGTTTGGTACAGTCAACCCTCCTATAACGCGGCACCGCGTTATATGGAAACTGCGCTATAAGAAACTCGGATTTAACCGTACAAACCAGGCTAATTCGTAGCGCGTTCTATGGAAACCGTCTACCACGTTGTATGGAAACCGCGCTATAAGAAACTCAGAATTAGTACAAATCACTTCGTTCGTACCGCTTATATGGAGACCAATAAAAACCTTTTTGGCGCGATTCCTTAATCATTTTGTTTGTCTACGCCATGCATCAGTGTACGCTCCGCTTTTAATTTATTCCTGGATCAGTGTATAATCACTACTTTTTTTATTTCATAATAAAACTAGATTTCGAAGGGAGAGTCTGGTGGCAAGATTTTAACATAAAATAAATACAACAAAAAGTATTAATGTATTACACTTCCAGATGTAAATTATTTACACTATTTTAAGCGTTCATTACACAAAATTTGTAACAACGTGTTACTTTTGCTGAGCAGAGATCCTGTGTGTGTTGGGGAACCAAACAAAAACTAACACTAATATACGTTATCCCTATGGCAACCACATTATCGCACGATAAAAATATCTAAGTAATGCTGAACAGAAACCGCGCTGTAAGAGTACCGCATTAAAGGAGGGTTGACTGTATTTTACTCACGGTATTTTAAGAAAGACATTTTTTTTAAAAAAAAATTGTTTTCTTAAAGTAATGAAATTCCGGGAACAAAATTTTAAATGATTTTGTTTTCTATGTTTTACTGTGTGATAACAAAGTAGTGATATTTTTAATTATACTCTAATTGTGTTTGTAGTATTCTCATGTAGCATTAAATCAAGGCTGTCAAACTCTGAAAGGCTAACTTGGGCCATACAAACAAGGTTGAATGTAATGTGGGCCGCAAAAAAAATAAAATAAACGTTCATTAAAATGTAGATTTGTGATATGGCCGCTCTTTGGTGACCATATCTTTGATTGTCAGCGTGAATTAGAGGTGTGGGATTTTCAAAATGAATAGACATTTTAAATTCTTAATGACTTTATTAAGAATATAACTTAAACCTCTAACAATTTAGATAAATTTATATAAGTGAGAATTTATAATGAACCAAACACACAGCGATAGTTAAACCAAATCGCGTAATTTAGACCACTTTATCTAAATAATTATATTATCCGCCTACTTTCAATTCTGATAATATTACAAGTCCTAATATCAAATAATCAGTCCTACCTTAATCCAAGTTAAGATTCAATCACTACAGAAACACCTAGGCGCGCGTGCAATGGTGTGCACCTTGTAGCAATGGCTCGATATCCCGGTAACTTTACGATAGGCTGTCAATTCACGTTCGTATCTCTTCCAAACATAACTTTCCCTAAATTGCCATACTGCTTACTGAAACTTCTGTTCTTTTAAAAGCTATCATATTTGTATTTATTATTCGCATTTCGCTTCTTGGATTTGGGTTGGAAAAGAGTTGCCAATAATCTTGGCCGTCAAAGAACCCAGAGGTTATGCTAAAGAAAAGACGCGTGAGCCCGTCACAGATTTATTTCGAATAATACATTTTGAAGAGATTCATTGATTGAATATTAACGCCGCACTGTTCAGCTACACGAGGGCTTTTGGCGGTGGACCACGTAATTTTGAACCATGGTCAAGTGACGTGGACGACACCTGAGCTGGCACCCCCCCTGACTACAACACCACACCAACGGGAGGACGTTTCAGCTATCGACAGATTTAACGTGCATCGCTGCCCTACACGGCGGGTCTTTAGTGGTACTGGGCTCGAACTCGTGACAAGGCAAGCCACGATCCGATACCTATACCACTCGGCTACCGCAGGCCTTGAGAGAGAGAGAAACATATGTAAAAGAAGAAGAAAAATATGTTTTAAGTCCTCACATTTTAAATTTCCTCTCTGCTACTATTTTTTTTTCATTTCGGGAGAATTTTTGAAAATTTATTATACATTATTGTGTGCTGTTGTATTGGCCGGGCCGCAAAAATGTTTGTTGTGGCCCGCTTGCGCGAGTGCGACACCCCTGCATTAAATGAAAAGTAAAACTAAGTTATAAACCAAAGGGCAGCAACCTATGGAATGAGTGCTACATCTCGCACGCGAAGCAATTCTCAGAGGTTCTCCACCTCTACAAAATTAAAAGATCAATTTAAATCGCTTTGTCTCTCCTCTCTACGCCCCTCAGGGGGCTCACCTTCTTTAGGTGAGTACGGGTGTCACAATCCCGAGAGGTACCCTAGTGATCTTTTCCCAAGGGGTTTACTATCTTTGGTAAACACGGATGTCACGACCCCGGGGTACCCCAGTGATCCTTCTCTATTTTCGACCCTCCATCTTGTCATCCAAATTCTTCTTTTCCCGTCCAGATCACAGACCTATGAATATTTGGCGCAGTATAGCCAAAATTGGCTCTTGCGCCATAAAACACCAAACTCAACTCTCCTCTCTACGACTCACGCATTATGTGATGTAAGGTCTATTTCTTACTTCAATTCTCTGTCACAAAACGCTTCTGCTGAATCAGCACGTAGTTTGTGTGCTTTTTGTAAAAGAAAACGTGTGTGTGTGTTTAAATGTGACTCACTATTGGCGCTAAATTTTCAACGCATATCAAAATGGTTGTATTATACTTGTAAAATGAAGAGCCATTCATTGCTGTATAATCAGTGAAAAAGAAAGTAGCTTATCAAAAACTTGACAAGTCAAAGGAATAAATCAAAATTCTGTTTTGCAGCGAAAGTTTGAAAAAACTAAAAAACACTCTTTTATAGTTATTCGACCCAAAGAGTAAAAAATAATTCTTAATATAAGAATAAAATGATTACCGAGAAAATTAATGTCTTGTGGTAAAAGCGTGGGGTGCTCGATATCAAATGTTAGGAAATGCAGAGTTAGTGTAATAATGTATTACAAAGGACCCCACGCTTTTATCACAATGACAATTTTTTTGTTACTCATTTTATTCTTTTAATAGGAATTATTTTTTACTTTATAGTTCGATAAACTATAAAAGCGTGTTGTACAGTTCTTTTAACTATAAATTATTTTTCATTTTATTTAGTTCCATCTACAATAGCAGCTGTTTTTTTTTAAACTATAATTTATTTATTGATGAATTAATTTTAAATGCGTCATTTTTTAGAATTTGGAATACCCATTGGCATCTTATTAGTGCATCGATACGGCCTGGTTTGTAAAATGTAGGATCAGCCAACTGAAGGAAATCTGGAAGAGCTAAATTTGAAATATTTAATGCAGAAGAATGACTAAAGTCAATGATATTTTTCACTAAAAAGAGCTCAATATTATCTCTGTAACTTGCATCAGCATTTGACATAAAAGTGCATGTTTTGAATTGAAGAGTTTGTGAGAAATTATTTAATCCGGTGACCTCTCTGAATCTATTTTCAGCTGTTTGGGTAGAATGAAGCAATGAATGATGATTCATTCCACAGATCCGACAAGAGAATTTAGAGAAACATACTTTATGTCTGGGTTTCAAGCAATTAGAACATAAATTATTTTTTTCCACATGCTCGAATCTTTTTTTTTTTTTTTTCCATTTTCAGAAAAACAGGGCAATTGTTCATATTATGGTAAGAAACTGTTGACCCATCCTCCCCTTTTTTCACATATTGTATAAACCATGAGCGTTTTCGCTTTTGGGTTGTAACTTAATCTTTTAGTCGAAATAACCTGAAAATGGGAAATCTTTATTCCTGATGATCCTGATCGTGACAATGGAACAAAATTATTATCGGACCTTGACAAGTGTGCAAAATTTTGAATTAATAGTTCTATTTCACAACAAATACCCTTTGATTAAAAGCGACTGCAAGTTTTTAAGTTTTATGTTAAAGAAGTCATTTTTATTATATACTGATTCCTATCAATCTAATAGAAATAGTTATTAGAATACAAAATATTTTATTTTATTAAATATTTTTCTCTTGTCAGTTTTTTAAGTAGATGGAAATTGATAATTTTGAAGTAGAATTCTTTGAACTAACAGAGTAATAGAAAGCAAACTATGGAAAAATCTGAAAAATAACTCATACTGATAAGGACAGCTATTTTAAATTGCTGCTCGCTATTGCCGGAGCTATTTAATTGTTTTAGGAAAATAGCATGTGCTGTTTTTTGGGTTCTACATCTCTATGTGAACAAATTTTTTCTCATATGAAATATATTTTGAGTCCACAAAGAAATTGTTTAATAATTGAACATTCAGAATCGTGTATCCAATTGAAGGTCACAAATTATTCCCTGATATTTCTACATTAACACATACTGGGACAAAGTTCATATTAAAAATTAAATTTTTTATTTAAATATGTTGTATGAACACTTATAATTTATGTTGTTTATTTCTTATTTTTATAAGTATTTTTAAAAATGCATAATCTGTGTACAATTTTAGTGTTTTATATATATTGAAGAACAATCATATTTTTTGTTAACTTATTATTTTAATGAATATGCTTAAAAGACGCATATTTATGTGTGCAGTTTTAAATTTTTATTTATATTGAAGGAATAGTTACATTTTATGCTATTTATTTTTTTGTATTTATTAATATCTTATTAATCTATTATATCATTATTAATCTATGTAAATAAAAATGTAAATGTGCGTGTTTTGTTTAAAACCTCAAATCTCCAGAAATAAATAATAATACTTGTACATAATAAAATTTTGAATCTTTATTTTTTTTACCTCTATTTTCTAACTCTGAATATACTGCCGCAAAAATCAAATGATTTTTTTTCTTTTTCTTTTTCGTTGGTGGCATAAACCATCAGATTGATTTTGCACACCACAGTTATCAGATTTCTGACCCCTTTTCTACATTATATTGAATACATTTTTTTTTTTACAGAAGGATGTTAACATAAAATAATGTGAACAAGATTACAAGACTCATTGTCTTCATTGTGGATTTTAAATAGAGATTTTTGTTGTGACATCTGTGAAAAAAACTTGCACATTTGAAATTGGTAAAATGGATTTCACTCAAGGGAACTCAAGACATCATTCACATGTTAATGATGTTAAAAGACCTTATACTTGTGAAATGTGCCACAAGGGTTTTTCTCGAAGCGGCGATTTAAAAATACATTTAGGGATTCATACAAAGGAAAAGCCTTATGTTTGTGAAACATGCAACAAAGCCTTTTCTCAATCTGGTAATTTAAAAGCACATTCGCTTTTTCATACAAAGCAAAAGTTTTATCGTTGTGAAATGTGCAACAAGGGTTTCCCTCGAAGTGGTGACTTAAAAAATCATTTACGTGTTCCACAGAAAGGAAAAGCCTTAGGTTTTTCTCAAAATGGTAGTTTAAAAAGACAATTATGGTTTCATAATAAGAAAAAAACTTTATAAAATGTGC
Source organism: Trichonephila inaurata madagascariensis (assembly GCA_019973955.1). NCBI lineage: Eukaryota > Metazoa > Arthropoda > Arachnida > Araneae > Nephilidae > Trichonephila > Trichonephila inaurata. Next base: position 9,224 of record BMAV01002439.1, on the reverse strand, counting down.
TATTAGGTGTTTTCTGAAACTAGTCACATAGAACACATTTACATATTCATAGGAAGGAAAAGTCTCTCACATGTTTACAAAATATGCAACATTGCTTTCTCTGAAGACATCTTACTTTTAAAAGCAATGAAAACTATCCACTGACAAATATTGTACCATTTCTTTTGTTTTATACGTTTAATAATGATTAAACTTTTGTAGTAGATCGAAAACCTTACATATAGGTTTTTACAAAAGTCTTTTTATCTATTTTGATATTGTACTCACAGTATTTTAATAAAGACATGTTTTTTTTCATAATATTATCATTGTTTCTTTTAGTAAGGTAATTACGGGAACAAAAATTCATAGGATTCTGTTTTCTATGTTTTACTGTATGAAAACACTGAAGTAAAATGTGGTGCTTTTTTTTTTCATTACACTGTAATTTTATGTGTAATATTCTTATATTGCATTAAATGAAAAGTAAATTATTAGCTCTTAAGAGACTTGTTCAAAAATCACTTGGATATTTGTTAAAATTAAATACTGTGAATATCAGTTTATTGATATTTGTCTATTTCTGTTAGAATTTCTTGAAATACAAATCTAAAATATGTGGTGTGTGTACTTTCAATGTGATGATGCATTATGATTCTTGTGTTAACTCTTCTTTGCATGATTTTTTTCTTTTTGTGTTGTGTGAATTCCTGCTGTAGGATTAAAGGAAAAGTGTTTTAAAAAATTCGACTATAAATATACAAATTTGAAGTAATTAAAAACTGTATGAGAGATCCATCATCATGCAAATCTGCGTTTTAAGTTCAGCAGAACAAGGAAGTGCAAAATACAAACCTTTTTTCAATTCCTACTATTAGCTCACACTCTCTATGTATTTATTTATTTTTATCTTGGTGGAATTTTCAATCGTTAATAAAGTACATTTTATAAAGAGTTCAATTGAGCTGAAATTTTATATACATGATCATTTTGGATGAAATACAGTAATTTAATTATAATTAATAAAAATTAATTGATTAAAACTAATTGTTCAATGAATTACAGATACAGCCCCATTGGCATCATCTTTGACGACTTAAGCGACCATTTTGGCGATTTTTGTTAAAACTTGAAAACGTTTTTTTTTCCCTCACGTTTTAAAGCATTCAGTTGAACTGAATTTTATATATACAGGATTGATATCAATACGATACATTAATAATAATTAATTATCACTTACTGCTGCGATTCTGTCATATGTATATATATATCTATATTAATTGTAACTATTTAATAAAAAGTAGCTAAAATAAAAATTTTCTTTGTTGATCTAAGTAGGAATTGACTTAAATTTTTTTTATATTGTTTATTTTATTCATTATTGCTTATATTAGCAAAAAAAATCTCTGATTAGTAATAAAAAATATTTAAGAAATTTCATGTTTCTTCCAACCTCAACTGACAGCAGAATTACAAATTCAAACCCGCCATAATGATTGTGACATTTGATTTTTTATTTCGCAGTTACCGGGGCGGCTCTAGTTATTTTGCCGCCCCGGGCAAAAATGGAACATGCCGCTCTCCTTCTGATGTAAAAAATTATAATTAAAAAAGATAAATTCTTCATAGATGCTAACCTATAGAACTTGAACAGTTCTTGTAAACAGAACGACAGCATAACAATTGTATATATATATAAAATCTTAAAAAATACAAAATAATTCGAAATTAAGGGCATAATTATCTATTATTATTTCAAACGAGTAGAATTTAAGAGAATTCATTTCAGCAGGTAAATTAACTTTTATTTTTAATCAACCTTTTATTTTAACTTTAATAACTACATTCAGAAGCCCAGTGGTTCGTGCATAACGCTTCCACACCATAGGTCCAAGGTTCAAAACCCGGGTTGTCAAGGTTGACTTAGCCTTTGATCCCTTCAGTGGGTCGATAAAATGAATACCAAGTTTGCTTAGGAACTTAGCACTGGGTGTTTCGCGTCAGACTGACCACCTGACCGGAACATATGTTCATGCACCTCAGGGCCCTAGGTCGTGTATACTGAGTTGGGTACAGTAGACCTCGGCCCTCATGGGCTGTCGTGCCACTGAGTTAAAGTAACTACACTCAAGGCTTAAAATAAAATATCCATGTTGCTCTATATCTATCAAAAACTCTTATTATATAATCCTGTCCCTTTTTGGATAGCTGACACCGGACATCGTAAGGGGGAAAAGAATGTCCGTTGTGACTCATCTCTGGGATGGGAAAAAAAGTTACCTTGTGAAAGATGAGTAAACATATAAAATTCCATGATTTAACGTATACTCCTGCCTCAAACCCTTCAAGTTTCAACATAAAACATACCGAGTACAAAATAAGAGACAAACTACTAAATTCAGTGGCGCAACAGCAAAAAAGGGCAAAGACCTAGTCTGCCCAACTCGGTTTACGAGGCCTTGGGCGCCTGAGGTGCATGAGCAGATGTTCCAGTCAGGTGGTCCGTCTGACGCGAAACCCTAATTGTTTAATTCCCAAGCAAGCTCATCATTTTACCGACCCAGTGAAGGGAGCCGTATCGACCTTGCCCAGCCCTGGGTTTAAACTTCGGACCTGTGGCGTGGAAGCACGACCCCAATGGGCTTCACAAGCAAATGAGATACTTAGAATGAAATACCAAATTCACACCCAATAATATTTCAGAAAAGATATTAAATTTTTGTAACAAAATGAAACAATTTTCATATTCGATTCAAATACCACCCTGGGCAGGAGTTCGGCCCTAGAGCGCCCCTACAGCTACGTTCCTTATTTCGCAATAGTCCTGAAAGAAGTTGTCAGCTACAACCAATTTACAGTACATCTATTCTGAGTACAAATTCTTGTTCAGTCAATGTTATGATGGAAATTTCCATCATGCTGTAGAGTTTCTCCTCACTCTCGTGAGCTCTTTCATTGCGATCTGCGCATGCGTTAGCTCTTCAACTACAGCGACCCCGTTCATTCATTCCGACTTCACACCCCGTTCCAGCGCACGCGGCCCCCGAGAAATGCAATCTGAGAACATCGTCTCAGACTTTAAACCTACAGTCTCCTACATTGTGACCCGAACAATTCACGAATAACAACCTTTATTTTACCTGCTTTTATTTTATTTTACTGGAAAAACGGCTGAAGTCACCGCAGTTACGTAGGCTGTTCAATAAGTAATGAGACTAATTTTACTGCCACGAAACCACTCATCGGAATGTTTATTTCTGTGGCATAAGAAAAATTGTAAGGGCGTACCCCTTGGGTGCCCTACTCCTAGATTATCAGCGTGAGCTAGAGGTGTAGGATTAAATGAAGAACCAGATGCTGCCATAAGCTTAATATTACTTTTTAAGATTTTACTTAAACCAATAACAGATTAGGTAATAATATGATATGTGAGAGAATCTACGGTGGCGAAATACACAATATATAATATCGAAATAACATAACCCGGACCACTGTCAACAACTAACTCGTCTAAGCTCAATTTCAATGTAAATACAGATCCGAATATTAAAATGGTAACTCCTACCTTAATGTCCAACGAAGCAGCAATCTACCAGATCCTAACTGAAGTTGCGGTTCACTGGCATAGAATTGTTCCACCTTGACTAAAGACTCTCTGTCACGGGAAACCTCTCTTGACTGTCACTTAACTTCTCGAAATACTCTTCACACTTGCAACAGGGACTATCGCAACACTCCCCAAATGCCACCTCGCTTACTCTAAACTTCTGTTATTTAAAAGCTTCCTAATTTGCATCTTTCATTCACGTTTTACTTCTCGGGTTGGTTTGAAAAGAATTGCCATTTATTCTGGCCCAAAGAACCCAAAAGGACATGTTAATGAAAAAACGCGTGAGTCCGTCACAAAGTTTGTTGTCTGTATTAACAAAAGCTACCGATAGATGGTATGTACAGACGTCTGATTGGGGTGAACTCCCCATCTATTCATCTGAAGTATTTTGGCCCCAAACAGATGTTGGGTGACAAGAGCATTTGGGCCCTGGGGTCATTGTTTGTTGTCGGCCTCGGACAAGGGGGGACATCGGGTTGGGAAATTTACAATGGCTAAAGAATGCCGGGACAATAGGCATTCCTGTATGAAAGTCTTGAAAGGCGGCCCGTATGCAAGTTGATGCCTAGAGAATAGGGCTATGAGGCCCAGGTGGTGAGATGAATGGATGAGAATGGCGCCCTTTGGATTAGAAAAGATGAGGAATGTTTGTGTTTGCGCGCAAATGGGAGACGAAGTGGTCCGGGACGAGGGCAGACCTTTTTGGCCTGCCAGAGAAGACGAGGGCGTGTGATGGAGCCCCCTGGTGCTTAAAAGGGCTAATTTGGACGAAGGGAACTTGACTGGAAAAAACTTGGACAGGTGAGAAAAAACTTGAGAGAGCTGATGGAAACAGAGGGATAGAGCCCCTGGAGGAGACGGACCGAGTCCTGATGGAACAAGAGCCATGGAATAAACGGAGGAGCCCGAAGCATGCGCGATGGTCAGTGCCTCGAATAAGGATTGACCTCCAGTGAAAAAAGACTGTCCGCCCGGCTTGGCATAGTTATTGGACTTAATAACATATGAAGCTACAAATACGTTTAAATTTTAAAATGAGGCTGTGACAAATTTTCTTGTTTTCTAACTACTGACGACGTTACAGTACCGACTCATGTTCTTGAGACTCACGTGTTCGAACTGAAGCGTGTTTGTGGGCACCTACGAGACGCGGCCAGTTTTCGAAATGAAAGCAAAAATCAGCATCGCAGACCTTTGATATGATACGATATGATTAAAGACTGAAACAAGAAGGCGACAATATCTTAAAACGTTTCATCGCAGCAGACAAAGCTTGGTTGTATCACGGATCCAACTATAAAACAACAAAGCAATGAACGGATACATCCATCTTCACCTACTCCCAAGAAAGCAAAAACTGTGAAATTGGCTGGTAAAGTTATGATCATAATTTTTGTTGATTATGAAAGAATTATGTAACAACATTCTATCGAGCCCGGTACTACCGTAAACGCCTCGTACTTCACAAATGTCCTGCGAACAATGATACAGCACGTTAAAAGAAACGTCCATTGCTCCAAAATGGCTTCCTATTGCACCATGACAATGCCCGACCACATATTGTTCATTGCGTACTGGATGTTTCGTAGCAGAAAAACGTAGAGTTTTTCCACACCCTTCATACAGTCCTGCTAAAACTCCATGCGATTTTGGCTGTTTTCTCAAAAGAAACCATTAGAGGCAAACGTTTTGCAAGCAACAAAGTATGTGTAAAGGCTGCGGAGGCGATTTTGATAAAGCTCTCACAAAACCTACTTTTACACAGGTTTTTAAGAAGTACACAGAACGTTGGAATAAATGCATTACGTGCCACGGAAGTTATTTTGAAAAAGACCTATGTAAATGATGACGATTAAAGGTATAGTTTTTTTTAATATAATATTAGTTTTATTACTTATTGAACAGCCCTCGTAAAATACCTCCATACAACTTCCACGATCCTCAACTCTGGTTCTCTACGTTCCAGCGAACTTTTGCCCTCGGAGTACCGAAGCCGATTACGGACACGTGCACGAAGTTTAATTATATTGCTTCACACCTACCACCAGAAGCCCCCGCAATTGTCAGAGACATAATTATTACTCCTGTTGAAACGGATCCCTACAGCGACATTAAAAAAGGTTAAATATATTTACAATGAAAATCGCAAAACACGAGCTTAGCACATTTTCGTGTTGAAAGAATTTCGTATTAAAGGACATTACAAAAAAAAACTTGTATATCTGTCAAAAAACTAAAAGTTTATTTCATTTACATAGATATGTACTAGCCGTTACCCACCCGCTTCAATGGGTATTTCGCGATGTTGTATAAATATATACTGTTTACACATATAGATAAATTATTGATATCTAGCATTAAGAATTCGATCGTATTGAAAAATATATTTATAGCTGTAACTCTCGCCTCTTGATATAAAAAAAGGACCTAAATTGTAATATCTAATTTCTATTTATATCTAAAATAGAAGTAGAAAGATATTTTGAGCTCACTTAACCCAATAATCAAGTGGTTTTCCGCCAAAGCAAAACTTTCAGTGGATCTCTACTCCATAAAATAAACATGCGTGCTAAATTTCAAGTCTAAATCTAACAGAACAAAAACGGAATTTTATCATCAATACACGCCATATATAACCCCGTTGAGAGCATTCTTAGCGGATTCCAATTCAACAAAAGAAACATGTAAACCAAATTTTATTATTATAGTCCTAGCAGTTCGAAAACGGGAATTTTGTCTATCAATATGCCCCAATAACTCCCCCCGCTTTACCCCTTAGGTCAGGGGTCGGCAACCTTTTGAGTTGGAAGAGCCAAAAATTACAATTTACGACATTTCAAAGTTTTTAAAGAGCCACAGCATTTTTTTCTTGTCAACAATAAATAGTTCTTGCATAAATAAAGTTTTTTGATGAAAAAAACTAACCTATTTATTCATAAGAAATAACTATTTTTTCATATATAAGTACTATTTTTCACAGCAAATTATAGATAATATATATATAGCGTTATTAGATAATTACTTGTTATTTAAGTAAAAGTGTGTTAAAACAGTTAAACGTTTACTTACAACACAACTTGTACTTCAATAACAAACAAATTCAATGGGAGCAATGTCTTTGCATGGTTATTCAAGTAGAAAATTTAAGCTTTTCTAAACACTGTAACTTGTACTTAAAAACAAATAATATAAAAAAAAAAATTAAGTCAGTTCCTACTTAGATCAACCAAGAAAAATTCTATTTTAACTACATTTTTATTAATAAATACAATTAATATAAATATGAAAAAAACATAGACAGAATCACAACATTAAGTGGTAATTAGTTTTTATTCATTATCATTAAAGTATCGTATTGTCATCCAAAACAATCGTGTATATAAAATTTCAGTCGAACTGAATGCTTTAAAACGTAAGAAAAAAACCTTTTCTAGTTTTGACACAAGTCGCCAAAAATCATGCCAACGTGGCTGTATTTGTGTGTAATTCTTTAAATAATTAGTTTTAATGAATAAATTTTTATTAATTATATTTAAATTACTGTATTGTCATCCAAATGATCATGTATATAAAATTTCAGCTCAATTGAGAGCTTTAAAATGTATTTAATTAACGATTGAAAATTCCACCAAGATAAATAAATAAATATATAAAAGTGTAGTATGGTGGGAAATTAAATAAAAAAAAAAATAATATACATTTGAAAACAAATTCAATGAGAGCGTTGGTTTTGCGGTTTTGAAAGGGATAAATTTGGCTCATAACTTGTTGTTTTTTAAATTTCAAACACGACTCCCAAATTTTTTTTTTGTTAGTTGGGTTTTTTACTTTACTTTTAATTATATTCACCAAAGAACACTTTCTTTGAATATTCATTCGAAGATAGCCACCAAAAATTCTTTTCCCCCCACTTTTAATCTGGAAGACTATTCCATGGTTGAATATAAGTGCCTCAACTCCAGCATTTCTTTTTAAAACTGTCAACTCTTGTTCGTTACGTCATAATTTCTGGACCCCTTTTTCCCAAATTTTTTTTTCAAATTTTCCTCCAAAACTTTACTTTTAAATCAATCTTTTATTTCAGAGATCCCGTATCAATTCAAAAGGCTCCAAAGTATTTTGTTACTATTTGTGTTAAGAATTTACTAAGAAAGCTAGAAGGGTTTTGTTGGTTTTGAAATTTCTCAAATCTTTCAAAATTCATCTTTAATTTTTTAACTGTTTTCTGAAGTTTTTTTGCGATATTGCCTTAGAAAATTTAAAATAAGTAATTTACGCTCTGAATATCTTCTGCAAAAAAAATTTTTTTTTCCAAAAAACCTTCTACCAAAAAATAGGCTAGGTTTTCCCTTTCCTTGCGGGTTTTTGATTCAGCTCAAATTTCCTTTTGGGTATCCACCCTAAAGTAAAATTTTTTAAAACCCTTTGTCGTTTCAAATTTAGGGTGATTAAAGACTTTTTTGGGAAAAATTTTTCTTTCAAACACAAAAACAAAACGTTTCAACACCTTACCTAGGGTGATTAAACTTTTTTATTGGGGAATATATTTTTTCTTCAAAAACAAACAAACGTTTCAACACTTTTCCTTTGGGGAAACCATCGCACTTTTAGGGAAGTGGAATACTGAGTCTCCATTTCGTTTTCGTTCGCCAAATTGTCTTGCGTTGAAAGTGAATTAAAACCTACATAGAAACATAAGACGGTGGAGTCATTCGAGAGCTTCCTACGGACTGACAAAGGTGACGACGCGTGTCACGGGGGAGGGCTGCGGTGAAAAGAGAGTACAAGTGGCTGAGAATAGAAACGGTGCCTAATCCTCGTTAATCGACCCAGAATTATTTTTAAAGTTTTTTTTTTTTATAAAATAAATAATACTTGCGTATGAACTAAGAGCGCAGCTTCACATCCAAAGAGCCACATGTGGCTCGCGAGCCAGTTGCCGACACGCCCTAGGTTGATTTCGTAAAATCCATTTTAGTTAATTCTCTTCAACAAAAGAACTTAACAAATTTCAAGTAAATGGGTTAAATTCCAATAACAGGAAATTTTTCTATAACTCTTCTAACCCCCCCCAACCCCACTCTTTTGGGGGTTTCCCTTTTGAAAACTCTTTTTAAGAGGAACTCTATTCCATAAAGGAACATACCTTCTAATTTTCAAGTAGGCGGGTTAGTAGGGGTTTAAAAGCGGAAATTTTATCTAATACGCCCCCTTTAACCCCCCCAGTGACCCTTGGAATAATTTTCCCCAAAACCTATTATGTAGCGGATCTCTACCCAGAAGGAATCCGCTTACCAAATTTCAAGACTGTAGTCTAATTGTTTAAAATGGAAATAATTATATAACCCCCTTTAAACGCCCTCAACGCCCCTTGGGGGTCGATTTTCGTAAAAAACATTTTGTAGGAAATCTCTACTTTATTAAAAAGGGAAACTATTAATGTTTTTAAGGCTATATATCTAATACTTTTAATGGAAATAATTATCTAAACGCCTCTTTGGGGGTTTGATCTTTGCGAAAATTTGTTTTTTAGCTGATGTCTCTTTTTTGAAGGTCCTGCCTACCAAATTTTCAAATCAGTAGGCTTAATAGTTCGGAGATATCGTGAAAGTCAGTGAGTTAGGGGAATACTTTT